>OY756379.1:3602500-4202500 GCA_963576895.1 Ceraclea dissimilis | reverse complement strand
CACATTGCAGACGTTAAGATTATATTAGTATTTTTTTAATTATGTTAACCTTAACGTCTCACGTTAACGTGTCAGATGGGCACCTAAAACCCTGAAGTGGAGGCCCTGGGAAAACAAAAGAACGTAGAAAGACCACAGAAAAGGTGGACAGATGACATTGTTCAGCTTACGGGTCGTAGATGGCAGCAGATAGCCCAAGATAGAAGACAGTGGAAGAATTTAGAAGAAGCCTATGTCCAGCAGTGGAACGCAAGTGACTAGCAGTAAGTTAACCTTCCATTTCTAACATACCTGTAAAACGTCTTACTCATGATGGCGAAGTAGAAATATTTAATGAAGGAGTTGACGAAGAACATGACAGTGATGGTGTTGGCTGTGAACTCGTTAACTTCCTCGGCATACTCTACCATGTTGACCGCCATCATGCCGTACTGGACGAGCAATATGAGGGCATGCATGTAGGCATAGACCTTCCGAGCCATCACTGATCCTGCTTCGCTTTCTGTAAACAAAAACCGTCAAATATTATTTTGAAAATCACAATTTATGTTTTTTTGTGAAAAAAAATCTAAAAAAGTCTAAGAAAATGTAGTAGTGTGTAGATCCTTGCAGTGAGAGTCTCCTCCAGGGAGCATTAAGGGTGTTCAGAGTCGTACAGGGAGGAGTTTGTTGAGGGGAGCCCTTCCGGCGAACCTTAAGCCCCGTGAAAAAAAAACTTTTTTGCGTAAGACTGGATGATATAGGAGATGGAGTTCCTGAAACATCCAGGGGTGAAGGTGGGTTTACCCTTAATGTAATGCCGTAGTTGAAATAGCAATATACATTGTACGGCAAAGGATGGACTTTCCATTAGGCTTGTGACTGATCGTTGGCTGGTTTAATGTGATCACTTAACATTCACCACTTCCAGTCCATCCGTCTGCCGCAGCCGGGATTCGAACCCTGACCTCCAGCCTAATACGCCGGAACACAATGCAGCATTATGTGAACTACATTGGAGAGGAAACATGATGGGTGTCCCGACGCTCACGAGTCGTCTTTCTAGGCTGTGATTCAAGGTGGTACAAAAAATCTAACATAAAAAATAATTACTATCTTGATTTGAAGTATACCTAAAATATTTAGGTATGGAAACGGATTTATCTGTACCTACCTATAGCACAAACGGAATTACATTAAGTTTTTCCTCAACAGAGACGAGGGGCATCTTCATTCACATAATGCAGCGTTATGTGAACTCCCTTGGGGAAGAAGCAGGATGGGTGTTCCGACGCTTACGAGTCGGATTTGGCTGGCTTAAGTGATCACTTTATGCCCAGAGCAACGTTCACCCATTCCATCACATAGGATACACAAGATGTGGTGGAATGGGTGAACGTTGCCGTGGGCATAAAGTGATCACTTAAGCCAGCCAGAGCCGACTCGTTAGCGTCGGAACACCCATCCTGCTTCCTCCCCAAGGAAGTTCACATAACGCTGCATTATGTGGATGAAGATGCCTGTCGTCTCTGTTGAGGAAAAACTTAATTACTATGTTCTTACCATCATGGTAATTGAAGAGCCAGAATCCAAATATCTTCATGAGTTTGATGGTAGGCAGCATGTCGGCCACAAGACCCTGGGGGTTGAATTTGTTAATCATCTGAAATTACAGAAATTATCAGTTAGTCTCAACAGATATACAGCGAAGGATGGCCTTTCCATCAGGCTTATGACTGATTTAATAATGTGAGCTGGTTTGATGTGATCACTTTACACATAAAGCTAGGGACCCAACTCTGACGTCACGCTCATTTCCTGCGGCAAAAACTTTTACGGTCATTTACTAGGTTTTAAGGGCTTGGTACCAAGAATGACGTCACAGTCATTTCCCACGGCATTAAGGTTTAATTGCGTGAACAATCGCATGATAAAATGGTAGCGTTTTTTTCCATTTTTGGGGTTAATTTCGCTTCAATCAAAAAACTTTCACGCTCATTTACTAGATTTTTATGCATTTTATCAATGCAAAAAAATTAACTCCGCGACTTTCGGGAAACGAATTGCCGTCTTTCAGAAAAAAATCAGAGGCGGTTTTCACTTTTTTTTTTTGATTAATCTATACAAGATATAAAAAATCTTTTACAGTCATTTACTGGATAAAGGTTCAATGTATCTACTCCATTATTTCTAAGGCATATTTAGTAAGATTATCGAGATCTATCTTCTCCCGTTTTTGATATTTTTAAAATGCCGATATGCCTGGCTATAACTAAAAAAAATGAAATTCGCCTGAGGCCCTATTTTCTCGTTTTTTTGCCATGCATAGCAATAATAAAATTTTATTTCTTCCGTAAAGCCTTAGCTTGCCAATTCTCAAATTGGCGATGCCCCTATAAACCGTATTTCCATCTATTTTTTTCCAAAAAAATATAATTTCGACTTACATCATCGTCTTCGTCTTTCGGCACTTCGACTTCGACATCTTTAAGCAATTTTTCGGTGACGGAGATATCCTCCGTGTCGAGTTTTTTAATTTCAGGAATTTCGGGGAACTCCATAAAACAAAACCACGGCACTCTCATTTTGTGTCGATTTTTTTACGACCGAATTTTGACCGAACTTAACGTGTGGCGACAGACCGAAGACGCGACGTGAACTAACTTTCTATTTTTCAAAATTATTAACAAAACTGTAAGGGGCCATAGTACAAGCTAAAAAATTGCTTCGAGAAAAGTAAGATTACTCAGCTAATACTAAAGATATCATCTTAAGAATTTTCTCAACGAAAGGCGGCAGATATCAACATTCACATAATAACTTATGCGAACTCCCTTGGGGAGGGGAGCAGGATGGATGTTCCGACGCTTACGAGTCGGCTTTGGCTGGCTTAAGTGATCACTTTATGCCCAGGGCAACGTTCACCCATTCCACCACATCCTGCTACCAAAATGAAATTTTTGGCCGTTGAGTATTATGTGAATGTTGATATCTGCCGCCTTTCGTTGAGAAAATTCTCAACATATGCCATCTGCGAGATGCAGACATGAAAAGCCAGTAATACCTAAATGATTTAGGTATCTTCCTCTGATATCATCTTAAGACTTAAAACATGGATGAACGGGAATATAACAAGTAGTTTTATCGCAAAAGATACACAGCAAAGGATGGACCTTCCATCAGGCTTATGACTGATCGTCGGCTGGTTTAATGTGATCACTTTACACTTAAGTAACATTCACCAATTCTAGTTCATCCATCTCCCGTGGCCGGGAATCGAGCCCAGACTCCCAACTTGATAAGCTAGTATTCTACCGCTACGCTATGAAGGCTGGTTGTTCAGTTGAGGTGAAACGTGTATATATTGTACACGGCCCTCTATTGAGATTATTTTTTGTATTAAATGTACGCTCCAACCATTTTCATGCTTCCCTGAAATCTTAGATCAGGGTAGATGGCGGTAATTTTATGTATTTACCTACAATTACCGATTAGTTTTACAAGATTATATTCAAAATAAAATAAGGATATGTTTAAATGACTCTAGCAATTATAAGAAAATGAGATGTTTGTAAATTTCTTGAGTAAAAATAATTACAAAATTATCTCTAAAATTTACTGACACATGAGATTTTTCCCGTTGTTTGTTCGATATAATGCTGTAATTTCGTTGATAAAATGTTTAAGGTAAGACGCAGTGACTCTAGTGTATGTTTTTTTGATATCCAGTCTCCTTTTCATACAATAAGCCAAAATCTATCAATTCGCTTACGTTATTTTTATTTTGCGCTTACACTCTCATACAAAATTTGAAAAAGTTGAAGCGATAATACAACGATTTTTTCTCAGAGCATATCGCCCCTTTAAATAGGTATGTAAAAAAAAATGGTAATCGGAATTAATGGTGACAATAAAAAATCTGTCTGATAAATTAAGTATGATTTTGGCAGCCGGCGGAGGAAAGCTGAAAGTGGATTTCAAGATTGTATTGTTGGTAGCCCTGATTGTCGAATGTATTTTTTTTATTTTTTTTTTGTTTAAAACTTAAAGTAAACAACAAACACATATAAATATAAAAAATGGACATAGTACAGATTATAAATCGTTGTTCACTAGGGCGAACTTATCGCAGAACTGCGATTTCTTCCAGTTAACCCCAATGTTGTCGCGAGAGCTTTCAAAGGTCCCCAATATTCTCACATTGTATATTTTACAAGTAACCTACAGTGCCGAAAATATTACAGAGCGGCGCGGCGCTAGAAAAATCATTTTAAAGTCAAGATAGTTTTGCGAGTTGGTAGAAGAAAAAAATAGTCCGATAATCCCTTTAAAGCGACATCACGAGTTTGAAAAACAAAGTTGCCAGTTTATTCTAACAATCCAAAAATTGGCTAGTTTTTTTAAAAAACAGTTCTGAAATATCATTAAAAAGTATCGAAAAAATTTAAGCATATCTTATTATCACCACACGGTGGGAGACGATATCAGAACGAAGGAATCCAATGGCTCAGAGAATTACGTAGAATCTTCTAGAAGCTTGTGGAAACATGACGAACTTTGTAGAAACATCTGGAAATTTATCGAACAAATTTGCTATTGCCAAGCACGGGTAGATCAGCTAGTTCACTATAAAACGATGATACATTATTCACGATAAAACTCCATCTATGTGTAGTTGATCGAAGTATTTATTTAACCTATCTATAGGTTAGTTAAGTACCTATTTAATTCATACCTTCATAGGTACCTGTGTTGCCTGAAAATGTTTCTATGTATCTTCGCTGGATGGATGGATATGTACCTACAGTCCTACATATTAAACAAGTCGACACACTACAAAATTGACTAGCGGAAGATTGCTTGTTGATCGAATGATTTTGAGTGTTGTAGAATATGTACCTAGTTTTATGACCATGACGAAGTGCCAATAGAGCCTTTTGCACTCTATTTGGCATTGAATTTCCCTGTATTTTTTTCTTGGAATTTAAAAATGAATCTGAATTTATCGAAATAAACCCAAATACACCTTTGCACAGTTCACAGTAAGCTTGAAAAGCTTGTGTCGTGAAGTGGAGCAGGTAGGCATCGGGGATTGAACCCGCGCTCACTGGATTAACAGTCGAGCGTGTTACCAACCGGGCTACCGACCACCTCATTGTTTTTATTTCAGTGTTAACATGTAACTTTGACGAGTCCAAGTGCCTGCAAATGGCCTAGGGAGGATTCAGAACTATAAACAAGAAACAATGACACCGAGCGATGGAGAGGATCCAGTCACCGCATACCGCCGTGTTTGGTATCTCACGAAAGTGCTTCACGAGTAGAACTCATATCTTTTTACAAATTTTGATTCTGTCTACTCTCGGTGAAAGGCACCATTGGATTGGAGGAATCCAAGGACCCCGGAAGGTCGTGCTTGGTTCCGTTTGGAAGACCGCGAAATACAGGGTAGTATTTCTAATTATTCTATCACGTAATTCTTTAGGTGAACATTACCTGAAAAATAAATAAAATAAAAGCTCGGGACCCAACTATGCCGTCACGGTCACTTCCCGCGGCATTAAGGTTCAAAATCGCATGAACAATCGCACAATAAAATGGTAAAAATAGCGTTTTCTCATTTCATGGGGTTAATTTCGTTTCAGTCAAAAAAAAAATACGGTCATTCACTAGATTTTAATGCATATAAAAAATGCACGCGACTTTCGGGAAACGAATTTCTAACTTTCGGAAAAAAGTGTGTTTAACATTTTTATTTTTTTAAATCTACACAAGTAATAAAAAATCTTTTACGGTTATTCCCTAGATACAAGTTCAATGCATCTACCCTTTTTTGTTTCAAAGCATATTTAGTAAGGTTGTCGAGGTCTAAGATTTCCTATATTTACACATTTTTGAAATGTCAATATGCCCACTTTAAAATACACATCCAGAATAATACGTATATTGTTCACTGGGGCGAGCTTAGCGCTGTGCATCGATTTCTCTCCGTTTATTGATTTATTTATCGTTTGGCAACGTCGAAGTATTATCACATCATTAAAGTCTGACGTCCAGCGCCTCCAGCCACTGGAGGAACTCAGGGGACAGGCTGGCAGCACTGTCAATGGTACCGGGGTAAGCACGTATGGGGCAATCAAGCAAGATGTGCTGCATGACCATCTCACTACCAGAATATAATAGAGGGGTTATAGAATTTTTTTGACTTTGGATTTAATATCATCTGTATATTTTTATATGAATTTAGAACAAAATAAATCGCGTTTTTCCGTTTAGGACTTCGCCCCATGCCCTCCACGGAGGACACTGGTAGTTATTTACTGGTGAAACATATTTAATCATAGACAATAAACATTTTATAATATGTTTACCATGGATTAAGTATGAGAATTTGCTTCAAATGGATTTTATTTATTTTTGCGTCTTGTCCTCCAGGAAGGACAGTAGTAGTGCGAGGGTTAAAAAATTGAGAAAAAAACTTACCTTGTCTGTTTTTTGTCCTTTTTCCAAAAATCACACTCCACTCATTCCACTTAAAAACACAAGCATATAACAAAGCACTCTCATATATTTATTTGATTTTATTGTGAACAATATGAATTAGAACGTACTATCGAGATACGACGGTCACGGTAAGGAGGTCTATGTTAAAATAATAGATAACGGCACCCTTAAGGGGTGGGCAAGTGGGCACGGGGGGTGGGACTCTGTTCCAAGTCGCAGGGACAATCTAAATATTAAATTATTTAATAATCTATATCGTTTACTCGTGTGTTGTCTTGTGCGACAGAGGCGATATCAGGACAATTTTAACCGTCGCGTCGCATAAACATTATCTATTCTCTTTCTATCCCCTCACTCCGCGCTCCTTCCGATATAGGCAGAGAGAATAAAAATTATATATTGTTCTATCAAAGAATTAAATTATATTTTATTTATTTATTTTTTAACACAAACAATATTACAAGTAGAAATGATACAATGCGTTTGAAAATTTATTTTTGCGTACGTATGAGTGAGACATGGACATGGCTGAAGAAGGAAGAATCAGGTATAAATGATGTCGAGATGAGATCGCTGAGAAGAATGTGTGGTAAAACGTTGAGAGATAAGATAAAAAATGAAGTTTTTAGAGAGTTGAGTAAATGTGAAACGGATGTTGTGACTGAAATGGAAGTGAACAGGTTGAGATGATTGGGACATGTAGAGAGACTAAACGATGAAAAGATAACAAAGAAAATATACCTTGGTGAATGAAGAAGTAGATCGACCATGTAGACCAGATTCTCAAGGACGGACGCGTTCTGAGTAAAAGCAATCGCACAGTGTATCAAATATCACTCCCCGGGTGCCATGCATCAATCTACAATCTACCTAAAAACGACCCTGTTTCCTTTAATTACAGGTGTTCTGTGAATATTCTTCCAGTTTAGCATATGTCATCGTCGCTGTGTTTAATAATGCATTGCTTAGAATGTCCACTCCCCCCCCCCCCCCCTACCCCTCTTAATGTAGGTAGGTACTGCATTATGAATAATAAGTATTACTGACTTATTATAGAAACTAATACTGGAATATTATATCAACCAACAACTATAATTTTATTAAATTTTAATGTTTGTGTGGGATAAGATTGTGAATCTATTTTTTCAGATTATTATTTAAAGACATATGCTGGATAAAGCCATATGCAGCTTCTTAGGTGAGGAATAGCGGAGATAGGAGCCACTTATCATTATTTTTCATTCCTCACCTAAAAAGTTGGTGAAATCCAGCAGTATTGCTTTATTTAAGTTTATATTATTCATGAAAAATACTGATGTATAGTAGGAAACCTCTTTAAATGTGGAAAGACTTAACGGATAAAGCCATAGACAAAACATGACTGCCGCCATTGCCGTTCACAGCCTTTCCGCTAGGTATACGCCATTTTTTTATTGGTGTAAGTAGGTACGCTAATTTACCATTTAATTACATAGGTTATATTCCAAAGGTAATTTCCACACTGATTATACATAGTGAGTCGCAAAAATCACTGAAATATCACCAGGTTTCACCCAATTTTTAACAACTAATTACGGGTAAACTCATACGGTAAGTCATACGAAAATATTGACTTAACATTTTTTGTAGAGAATTTAGCAAGGATTATTTTTGTCATTGACTACTTTCTCCTATCTCTTACCATATTCCTATAAAATGCGAAAAACTGCGAAGAGGGGGGCAGGGGGGGTTGCGGCCTGATTTTGATAGGCAACCCTATAGTGCGATGTAATACTCTATTGGTAAGCTATCATTAATACCACATTTCGATCAAAAAACAGATACGTCATAATTTAAGCAGCGGGCTCTCGGGCTATTAGAATACAGAAATCTGGGGGTCTCCGCCTACCCCGTAAGATACCCGGCTCGAGGAGGACAGAAAAGAATAACTCGAGCATCCGTTTAGTTTTCGTTTTAATATTTTCGTTTTTTTGATTCTGTCCCTTATCGCATTTAACATTGATAGGTAACTTTAGTTAATGATACAGTTGTTAATGTTTTTAGTTGGTGAAACTTGTCCAAGTAGGAAATTATGATAAAATATTATAATATCTAAATTTATACATTAATATTGATTATATCGATCAGTAGACTGTACCTATTGAAAATATATTATGAATTATAATGTTAAGACAATGTGAAAAAACCGAAAATATTCCCAATGCCTGACTGAACTAACAAACTGACCATAAAATATCGTCTTTCGCTCTAATAGCTCCTAAAAGGATATCTATTTATTTATGTGTTATTTTAATCTTTATATATAAAAATAAGTCGGTTTTTTTGTAAGTGTTCGCATAACTCCCGCAATTTATGATGGATTTCTGTGAAAATTCACAAAAACTTTTGAACCGATCTGCTTTAGGTTTTAACGTCGCCATTTTAGAAAAAAAAATCTTTTACTAGGAGGTGCCACGATGATGAGAGGATCCAAGGGTTTGTGGGGTCATGTGTGGTATCATATGAAAGGGCGCTGAGAGGTGTCATGATGATGAGGGGATCCAAGCGTTGTGTGGGGTCATGTGTATACTTTACAAAGCCCCTAAAACTCATTAAATTGGCTAACAGATGGAAGAAAGCGTTTTTGGTCATACTGTCGATATACTTCATCATCCATGTTTGCCGTTGCGAAGCACGGGTAACTCAGCTAGTATTGGATATTGGTGAGACGGGGAAGAGACGGAGCCTTGTGATCTTCCTGTTTGCTCTCGAGGAACTTTGAAGGGTGGAGTAGTAATAGTGGTTACACAAAAACATATTTTCACGGGTAGGTACCCACTAGTGTGGAATAAGTTTTGACATTGAAAACTATTAGTCCGAGAGCCCGCTGCTTAATTTATGACGTATCTGTTTTTTGATCGAAATGTGGTACAAATGATAGCTTACCAATAGGGTTTTACATCGCACTAGGGTTGCCTATCAAAATCTTGCCGCAACCCCCCCTGCCCCCCCCGAAAAGGTCCCTCTTCGCGGTTTTTCGCATTTTGTAGGAATATGGTAAGAGATAGAAGAAAATAGTCAATGACAAAAATAATCCTTGCTAAATTCTCTACAAAAAATTTTCAGTCAATTTTTTCATAGGACTAGTAGTTTACCCGTAATGGCCGGTCGAAAAACAGGATATTTTTTGAAAAAAAAAAAAAAATTTGATTTTTTTTCTTTAACTTTCTTCCACCCATTATCACTAACATTTTATGGAAAAAAATATTTGGCCTGCGGCGCTATATCGCTGGTTATTTTATGAAAAACTGAATTTTAAGAATTTTCGTCACCGAGTTTTATTGCAATAACTCCTAAATTAATTGATGTATGAAAATAAATTATAGCTCGTTTTGTAGCTAAGACTATGGTAATTAATTCGTTCCTTGACTATTTTCCTGTAGCTCTTATCAATTTTCAACCAATTTAGTTTAAATTCATTTTTTTAGTTTTTTAAATGAATTTCGGTTTTGGACCGGCTATTGCGGGTAAACTGCTAGTTGTATGAAAAAATTGACATAACATTTTTTGTAGAGAATTTAGCAAGGATTATTTTTGTCATTGACTACTTTCTCCTATCTCTTACCATATTCCTATAAAATGCGAAAAACCGCGAAGAGGGACCTTTTCGGGGGGGGCAGGGGGGTTTGCGGCAAGATTTTGATAGGCAACCCTAGTGCGATGTAAAACCCTATTGGTAAGCTATCATTTGTACCACATTTCGATCAAAAAACAGATAAGTCATAAATTAAGCAGCGGGCTCTTGGACTATATGTCACCTTTCAAGTAAGTGATGCATAATTATCTACTTTGTTCTTTGCCCGCAAGAGGGCGCTAGTTGAGGAAAGACTATAAGCATGACAAAAATCGATACATAGACGTACAACAATAATATTTTAAATTTATTTTTAAAATTTACTAATTGAAACGTGCTTATGATAAAACAGTATACGTATACTGTCACTTAAAACACAAATGTGCGTGCAAAATTTCAAGGCTATTTTTTTTTCAAGGTTTAAGATTCACGGACTTTGGAAAGTTATTATGAAGGGTAATTTTTTTTTTATTATTATTTTATTTAAAATGTAGGTGCAGACAACAATGACATAAGATATACGAAAATTAGCCAAGTCGAGTGAAAAAATCCTTTTTATATCTCTCATTAAAAAAATAACTTTTTATAGTACCAATTTCAGAACCAGGGGACCAACCAATACTACATATCCAAAAACTAGAACTAGTATAATACAATTATTTTTTATTTACAAATTTTATTTTTGTAAAGCGTTGGATTTTTTTTCTACATTCCGTAGTATGTTGAAGGGAGAGGGTGGTATCAACGGTGAAAATGCAACAATACATAGTTCTCGTGGTGTAGTGGATATGATCCCTACTATGCGAGACGAAGGTCTGGGTTCGAATCCCAGCCGGGGTGAACTGAAATGGCGAATGTTTCTCGAGTGTAAAGTGATCACTTAAGCCAGCCGAGGTCGGTCGTAAGCCCGACAACGTTCATCCTTAATTCTTCTACACTGTTGTGGGAATACTACATTGTATAATACGTTTTGCAAGGTAAGGTACCATTTTTGTCTTCGTTACTCGGAGAGATAGATATTTTGATAGATATGTTGATTTAGCTGACTACTGTTGACTCAAGTAACTATGAAGCTTGACTCTAAGGTGACTAAGTTATCTTGCGAGTTCCCTGACCGTGACACTGAGTCACAAGTCAGTAACCATCAGTAACCACTGCTGTGACGTGACGGCGACTGTTATCTGGCAGTCACCGTTTTATGTTCATACTATCACCAATGTTTCTAGGACAGTGACAAACCAGACAATCACTTTAAGAAAACGAGAACATATGTAGAGTGTTTATTTTGAATAAAATTTGCAAAAAAAAGTGGTTGACCTTAAACTTCGATATTTGAGCCAGTGTGGCGCACATATGCCCAAATTCATATTGAAACATAAATAATAAACTTTCATCTTTCCAATGAAGCCATTTTTATGGACATTAACATAATTTTACAGGGTTTAATTTCATTTTAAAAGTGTACCTATTCAAAAGAAACACCCTATGCTTGGTCTGTTTTTTTTTTCAAAATTCTCACGGAAGCAAACTTGGTTTAGTGTTTTTTTTCCCTGTTAGGTCAGGGGACCGCGTTTATTCCCTGCGTCACTGCGACCAGATTAGGTCTATTGTGACATCCTTCAATGTTACATCTCGTCTTCAAGGCCGACGTGTCTCATGTAGCTCACGATCTGTCTTGGTGCGAGTAGTCTTGCCTTCTCGGAGTCCAGTGGGGGCCCTCCAAGGGTGTCTCTTCTACTTCTTTTGTGAGCGAGTGCATCTCAGTTACAGAGGATGAGGATATGTGTTTCGTAGTCATCTGAACAGAATCTACTTAGGTCTTAGTGTTGCTTGGTGTGATAATAAGATATGGTTGTATTTTTTCGCTGCTTTGAAATTATATTTCAGAACGGTTGATTGAAAAAAAAAGCCAATTTTCGGATTGTTGGAATAAACTGGCAACACTGTTTTTCAAACTTAAGGAATTATTGGAGTATTTTTTTTTTCTTTTTCAACTCGCAAAACGTCCGCCGGCTGCCAAGATATAGAAAATGCGCTGCAAACTCGTTTGACAGATTTTGTTAAGGTATAAGCTGCTCCACATCCTAACATTCTAGAATCTTCGGTCTAACTTTACTTTTGTGTGAAAAAATCATGAGAATTCCTTATGTCAATCAAGGTTGTTATTGTTATGAAATGAAAGGTCTCTAAACTGTGGCTCGTGAATCATTATACTTATAAAATCGTGATTCACTGATGATTGTAAATACATTAACTTAAAACGGTAAAAATCATAGAGATTGGATAAGGTAGAGTTTGACAACGACATGCGCAGTACCAATTTTTGTAAGCCAACATCTTAGTATGGAGCAGCCAGGCGGAGTTAGGCAAAATATATTTTATCATATGCAGTAGTATTTGTATGGAATTAGAATAATCTTCGTCGACATTTCTGGATATAATTAATGAAAATTAATGTATTTATTTATTGTCAACCCCTTTATCAATAACTATTTCAGGCAAATCTAAGAGTACATTTTCCTAACTTATGAAAATAAATATTGTTTTCTTTACCACACCTGTTAGACACGTTGACTAGATGCTCAAGGATGAACACGTTTTGAGTGAAAGAAATCGTATAGTGTGTATGACGAATTGTATGAACGGTAGCAAGAAGTATAAGTAAGAATAGGGCTATCTGGTGATCTGTTCTCTCTGCCTACCCTACAAGAGACGCTGTCTGAGGAAATAGTCTAGAATGAAATATATGGGACTATAAAAGCAACAAGATTGATTGAATTTTAATTCAAAATAGAAAAACCCTACAAGATTCAAAACTAACCGTCCAAATTCAATTCTAATGCCCGTATTTGCCCAACTCCACGTGACATGTTGACTTATGCGCAGAACGCAAAAAATGTGACCTATGATACTCTGATTTATTCTTTCTCTATGGTAATAATTCCTAAAGGGAAGTGTTTATATTAACTGTTTGGCAAACATTTTATAATATACCTTTGTAATGCGCTAGAAAACAATATGATTAGTAAGAGGAAGATAAAATACATGATTTCTGCCTAAGTGCCTACTGAAGTATTTATTCGTACTTTAAAGGTATTTGTCGGTAAATCCTACTATTTCATTGATGAGATGTTGTCTGACTCGGTAAATTCATCGTAACTGCATTAGTATTATTTATTGTTGACGAAATGCAGTTTTGGACCATTTACATCCAGACCTGCACCCTCTCACTACCAGTGTCCTTCCTGGAGGACAGAACGCAAAAACAAATAAAATTCATTTGAAGCAAAGTCTTATACCTAATCCAGGGTAAACTTTATAGAATGTTTAATGTCTATAACTAAATATATTTTACCAGTAAAGAACCACCAGTGTCCTCCGTGGAGGGCATGGGGCGAAGTCCTAAACGGAAAAACGCAATTTTTTTTTTTGTTCTAAATTCATATAAAAATATATAGATATTAAATCCATAGACAAAAAAATTCTATGACCCCTCTATTATATTCTGGTAGTGAGAGGGTTTTAAATAATATATCTCCGTTTATACTGATTTCTTTATCAAATTCTGTTGTCATTGACGTAATGTGGTTCTGGACAATTTACATCCAGTCCTGCATTGAACTAATCCACAATTGTTTTTTAGTTTTGTTTTGTCACCATGTGTTTATTGATTTCATTCTTTTTTGCTGTAACTGTTTATTGATTTGCAGCATTGGTGGAAGTCCATATTTAAGGAAAAAATGAAAAATAGAATATTTAGATTAAAATCCACAAAAAAATACTTTCGCTTTCGCGACTAGTATCCGAGTATTTGCACCCTCATCATCAGGCGATTGTGAATAAAGTAAACAGGAATACTGAGACAGTGAGTATTTATAAGAATTGAAACAATTGTTGAAAATCCTCGAATACTAGTCGCGAAAGCAAAAGTCATTTTTGTGGATTTTAATCTAAATATTTAGTTTTTTCATTTTTTTACTTAAAGGTCGGCTTTATCGCACATTGGTGATTTTTGCCAATGAACCCAATCTCCAATTTTTATATTGAGAAATATAGGCATGGTTCTTAAAAAGTATTTAACGATTACTTATTGTAAAAAATGGTGTAACCAGGTACCTGGTACATATCTAAACATTATAGTAGCTTATTAGAGTAATAATCTAATCAGTGTTATAATCGGATTACGGGTGTAATATCGTATTATAACATAATATCGCATAGGTAGGAAAGTACCACATGTTTATCTAACATTTCTGATATTAGACGCTTTAGGTACAGAGATGAGCAATATAATCTATGTAGGTACTACTAGAGTTGGGCAGGACACTTTGCCAGGCGCTCAGATTCTTCTTCTTTCATCGTTTCCTCATTGCTGAGGATCGTGATTTGTGGAGTTACCCACGGACAAAACAAGACGCCTCCAGTCCTCCCTGTTCTCCGCAATCCGCACCGCCGAGCACAAGTCTCTCCCAGTCATTTCCTTAATCTGGTCGCACCAAAAATGAATTCCTGGCTACGGACTTGTGTGTGTAGGTAGGTACTTATAATTAATTAAATAGATTAATATTGAACACAAAGCTGCTTAATATTATCATTTTGTAGATATGGAAAATACACAACGCAAACATGAATGAACTTTGCCCTATATCAGGAAACGACACAAAATCACGGAATGTATTTTGTATGTTTTTTTCAAACTGAAAAAATATAACATGTATTGCCATAACACAATCATAAGGAATAGACCAGGGGGTACTGTCCGTTTTCTTTCGAAAACCTCACGAAAGCAAGCCCGAGCAAGCTTGATTTAGTGTTGCTTGATGTTCATAACCTCTCTGTGTTCCTATTTGCTAACATCATGTGTACCTATTTCCAAACCTCCTATTTGCTAACATCTGTGTACTTTTTACTATCCTCTCTGTGTTCCTACTTACTATCCTCCCTGTGTTCCTATTTACTATCCTCTCTGTGTTCCTATTTACTAACTTCTCTGTGTTCCTATATTTACTAACTTCTCTGTGTTCCTATTTAATAACATATCTCTGTGTTCCTATGTACTAACATCTGTATGTTCCTGTTTACTAACATCTCCGTGTTCCTATATTTACTAAACTCACTGTGTTCCTATTTTCTAACATCTCTGTGTTCCGATTTACTAATACCTCTCTGTGTTTCTATTTACTAACATCTATGTGTTCCTATTAACTAACCTCTCTGTGTTCCCATTAACATCCCTTGTTTCTATTTACTAACCTCTCTGTGTTCCTATTTACTAACCTTTCTGTGTTTATAGTTACAATTTTCTAATCTCTTTATTCTATTTTCTAGTAGCTTGTCGTATAAATTTACTACAAACTTCCTACATTTTTATTAATATTGATAATAACTTAATTAGTTTATGATTTTATTATATGTTTACCTGGAGTAAGCAAGATATAGTACGGGATATTAGAAATATGTATAGAGGTTGTCCCGTAAGTCAACGATATCCCGTGGAGAGGTAATAGACCAAATCATTACGGACCAGAAAATCGAAATATGACATTGGTAATAATCGCTCGTTCTCGAGATATCGGCACATTTTTGTTTTTCGTGAAATTCGACATCTTCGTTCAGTTATTCGATCGCCACGGTCACAAAATTCAATATTCTAGGATTGTAATTTTTGATTCGTAATCCTGAATAATCCAGCTTTTTGATTATATATAGTCCATAATCAACAGTGGCGGATCCAGGATTCAATTTCGGGGGGGGGGGCTGAATGTCGTCACATGGTAAAAAGTACTGTCACTCAATGTTTTGGGGGGGACTAAGGGGCTGAAACCCCTAGATTTGTTGTATATAAAGTACTGTCACTCATAGTTTGGGGGGGGGCTTCAGCCCCCTACCCCCCCTGGATCCGCTAGTTATAATCAAAATTATTATGCCACAATTTTGAGAAAAAGAATATCGTTTTTGGCTTTCGAGTTTTTTTGTTTTTTATTAGCAAATTTCGACTCCTCTACACTGTGAAAAATTTGTATCACATTAAGCTGGCAAATTATATTTAGTGCAGTTTTTAAAAATCCGTTATGAGTTGACCTATCACCCCTCCACGGGATATCGTTGACTTCTGGGACACCCTGTATATCTAATTACTCGTAGATATACACACGAACTCCTATATATGTAAATTATTAGCGTTTATGAAAGTTCGTGATAATGATAAAAGAGAGCCGCTACAAATTTTATCTAAGTACCTGTAATTATACAGGGTGATTGGTTCCGCTGTTCAGACATTTTGAGAGGTGATAGAGGGTGTTTTGAAACGTAGATCTGCCAAAGGGATGTCATCCCAATTCTTAAGGGTTGCGGAGTTACACCCTTTTAAAAAAATTCCACCCCCGACATCGACCACCATCACATTTCACTGAATAACTCTGATGCTATGAGTCCAAAATTAATAAAAAAATATTTTTATGTCTCGTAATAAAACAAGCTTTTAATTGATGTCAAAAATATTTAATAATAATAATAATAACTTTGCTAAAATTAAACACAAAAACAAAATTTCATTTTTTTTGTTGAAAGTTTTGACAACTTTCAATTTTTTTTCAATAAAAACTATAATTAACTAGTACTTTTTTTTCTTTTAATAAATACATTAGACCCTTGTGAATAAAAATTCTGAACATTATCTATCCATATTTTGAACCAGTTTTTCAAAATCTTCGATTTTGTAAGTGCAAAACATTAAGTAACAGGGGCGATAAAAGACCACAAGGGCGATCACCTACCAGATGGATGGACGACATTCATAGGACCCCAGTGGATGGGAATCGCACAGGAGCGGGAGGAGTGGATGAAGAGAGGGGAGGCCTGTGTCCTGCAGTGGGCAATCGCGGGCTGATCATGAATGTTATAACAGGAAATAGGTTCCAAACTTAATAAATAAATGAATACATCTTTATTGGCCAGTAAATATGTATGGATACAAAAACAAGACAATGCAGTGTGCCAAAAGGCGGACTTATTGCAAAAGAAATATCTTACAGTCAACCCGAACCCGAACTTCATGGTTTTCAACAATTTTCATCCGGATTGAAACAAGAATAAAAAAGTAAGTATATAAATAAAAAGATTTCGCATCTTGAATTAATTAATGAATTATGAAAGTCACATTGCTGCAATTGTAATAATAAATATTATTATGTAAATATGTATTCATAATCTAATGAATTTATAAATAATATTAATTATTAAATTGCACAGTATGCATAAAGGAAGCATAACGTCAATCAAAACAGGAAGAATAATCAATAGATACCTCTCTCTTTCTAAACAGCTGTGAGTACTATAAGTAATAGACAATAATAATTTATTTTAAGGGCTTGGTACCAAGAATTACGTCACAGTCATTTCCCACGGCTTTAAGGTTCAAAATCGCGTGAACAATCTCATGCTAAAATGGTAATAATATCGTTTTTTTTTTTCATTTTTTGGGGTTAATTTTGCGTCTATCAAAAAACTTTTACGGTTATTCCCTAGATTTTAATGCGTATTATCAGTACAAAAATAAAATTTTACTTCGCGACTTTCGGGAAACGAGTTTCCGTCTTTCGGAAAAAAAATCAGAGGTGTTTTTTAATATTTTTTTTTGAGAAATCTATGCAAGATATAAAAAATATTTTACGGGTATTCCCTAGATAAATGTTCAATGCATCTACCCTATCTTGTTCCAAAGCATATTAAGTAACGGTTGTCGAGATATAAGGTCTCCCGTTTTTAGATTTTTTTTAAATGTCGGTATGCATACTATTAATATTCTGAAGGACATTATGGTGTGGTAGATTGTATGTAGTAGGCGTTGTATGCTGCATAGTGAACAGTGGACCATAATATTGGCTGAATGGACAAAGACTTTATAATAATTTATTATTAGGTATCTTATTGGTACCGCACTATCTGTGAAAATTCACAAAGGACTAGGATCTTAAATATATTTTTATATGACTTATGAGTTATTAATTATTATATGAAGTTAGAACAGTCTTTACAGAAATGGCACATTGAGTTATTTTGCCTTCCACGAATACCTAGTTAAAATTTTAAGTCATCTCACTTACCTCCAAGGTACTTAGCATAGCCGGGATTTGTTCTTAGTTTTATATGTTAAAAGTAGGCACATTGACATTTCAATAATTTCTAAAAACGGGAGACCTCAGATCTTGAGAACCATTACTATACTAGTATATGCTTTAGTAGGTAGATTGAATGGAATCTAGGGAATGACAGTAAAACATTTTTTAAATCTTATATAGATTTCTCAAAAAAAAAATGAGAAAAACACCTCTGAGCTTTTTTCCGAAAGACAGAAACTCGTTTCCTGAAAGTCGCGGATTTTTCTTTTGTATTAATAAGCATTTAAATCTAGGGGAAAAAGTTTTTTAATTGAAGCGAAATTAACCCCAAAAAATCGAAAAAAACGCTATTTGTACCATTTTATCATGCGATTGTTCAAGCGATTTTGAACCTTAATACCGTGGGAAATGACCGTGACGTCATAGTTGGAACGCGAATTCCAACAACAACCTTACTGTTTTTCGCATACTTACAAGTCAATGATTGACAAGTAGGTACCTATAATCTTATGTTATTTATCTAATTCGATACTTATGTATAATATTTATTAGAGACCGACCGAATATTCGGTTTCGGTTTCGGTTACGGCCAGTTTCGGCCAAAATAGCCGGTTTCGGCCCCAGTTTCGGTTTCGGCCGAAAAGTGGCCGAACCTTCGGCCAAACCGAAACTAGCATCCGTATTAAATCGAGCATTGTCGGGAATCTTCGGAAGACGTTCACACTTTGTATTTGTATTCTGTACACTACATTCCTTTTTTATTTTACAAAAGTGAACTAGATTTAGTATATCACTACCCATTTTTATACACATCATTTATGTCTTATGACAAAAATTTTGCCTGCGGCGCTACTTGAGCAGCCGTTTTCCTGATGCAACATAACTAAGTGTTTTAATTACCTACAACAAGATTCATCACTTCGCCCATTAAAAAAAAACTTAATTGCCTGCGGCGCTACTTCTAGGTGTATCTAAAGGAAAAATACTCATAATTATTTTTGTATTCTACAAACTTATTTTAGTTCAAAGATAATACCTATACACATGGGCGTCGACGTCAGCAGGGGAGGGGGGGCAGCTGCCTCCCCTAGAGATTGGAATAGCTATATACTCGTATTTTTCCATACTTCATGATAAGACCTCACAATAAATCACACTATTACCGCACATTTTCTCACCATGTCATAAATTTTGTAAAATTAGTATAAAAAATCCATCAAAACACAATTGTTTCACAAAAAAAGCCTGCGGCGCTATTTATTTATTGCTTTTTGTATGAAACATTGTTCGTACACATAATTTTGTGCAAATTATTATGTACATTTTCAAATAAACCAAACCATATCACGGCTTTCTTCACCATGTCTCACAAAAAAATTTCGTCTGTGGCGCTAATTACGCGTTTTTCATCCTATATCAATTTCGTAAATTTTGTTGCCCCCCTTTAGCTCCGAGGCTGGCGACGCCCATGAATATACAATATACATATTAGCAAACTACACCACAACTTCCGTTACTTCCGTTAATATTATCCCTGTTTTTGTATAGAAATTTCTAAGGGCTCTTCCTTCCTATGTAAAAGTTGGTGGGATTGGGCATTAACCTCCCGAAGAAAAATTGCATTTTCAGCCATTTCAGCCATTTTTCAACCTATATCAATTTTGTACACATACATATTCGCAAACGACACCACAACTTCCGTTACTTAATCTCCCGAAGAAAAATTGCATTCGTTATGCCCCCTCCTAGTGTTACCTATGCCATGGATACCAACATAACTGATGACATAAGTTGTAGTTTCATGGGTTCCTTTCTTTTGTGCTCACATTGATTTGCGAAAATGAAGCGTGGTTTCCTAATAAATATCTTAGGCTCACCACAAACGTCCCGAAGTTCAGTTACCGGAATCGACCGTTTTACAAAAAAGTTCCGATCAAAACCTCTTTCTGAATTCAAAATCGGGGTGACGCTGAATTCAGAGAGAGGTTTTGATCGGAACTTTTTTGCAAAACGGTCGATTCCGGTACTGAACTTCAGGACGTGTGTGGAGAGGCTTAGGGAGTGAGATATCTTAGAGAGGGACACTAGATATCAGAGCAGGGTACCTATAACGATTTTTTTTTCAAAATTACAACTGAAATGCCTAAGTTTCGGTTTCGGTTTCGGTTTCGGCCGAAACTAGAAGGGGAGCCGAATATTCGGTTACGGTTTCGGTTTCGGCTAAAAATCCAGTTTCGGTCGGACACTAATATTTATACAAAATCATACAATCTCTTAGTTATCTCCGAGAACTCGCGAGGGCGCGCGTGTGCGGAGACCACGTCCCGTAAAGTGCAAAAAACTCGGTGACGTCATTAATCATAATTAGAATGTAAACAAACAGTTTTTTGTAGTTCAAAAACCTTTTGAATAAAGAACCTGTTTTTTTTGTTTGGTTATTTTTAAACACGACAATTATGAAGTGTAATTCATGAGTATTTTTAAATATTTGTTTTGTGAGTTTGAGACTGTGTGTTAGTTTTTAATTAATTCGTAATTATAAACCGTTTTTTAGAAAAAAAAATATGTGTTTAGAAAATCACAAACTATAAAACAAAAAAATAGTAGTGTCTCAAAGGGCGGACTTTTTGCGAAAAAAACGTCTTTCAGTCAACCATTTATTTTTATTCTAAAAAGAGTCCAATCTTGTTTAGTTATTTTTTTGTTACCTTTGTTTTTTTTTAGTTTTTCTTATACCTTTTTGTAGTTTTTTTAATAGGTAGGTACATTATGTTCACGTACTCTGCCCAAGTTCCGGCTGTTAAAAATTTGATGCATCTGTCATTTTACCGAAATATATACTGTTAATGAAAAATTAACATCGGATTTTCTACATGTCGTAGTTGAAATAACAAGTAGGTCGTTATGTCAACGATGTACAACAAAAGATGGACTTTTGTAACAGCGTGTTAGGCTAGAGGTCTGAGTTCGATTCCCGGCCGCAGCAGATGGATTGGTGAATGCTACTTAAGTGTAAAATGATCACATTAAACCAGCCGACGATCAGCCATAAGCCTGATGGAAAGTCTATCCTTTGATGTACGTACATCGTCGAGATAACTATACTTGTTAATTTTACATTTAAATTAAATAAAACATCTGTAATTATGTATGTTCTCTCTTGTGACAGTAATTTATCTATGTTTCCGCTACCGAATTCCATTTTTGAATTTGAATAATGCGGGTTCTATCAATATTCGACGTTCGAACAGTTTGAATTTTAAATTATTGTTGCTTTTCTATCCCATCGGTGTTGCCAAACGTTAATATTGTGCATTTTATTTGTATTTTTTTAAATACCTAAATGTGTATAAAAATATTAATTTCTTAACATTTTAATAAAAACACATTAGCGAATAATAGTTTTTAAAAATCTTAGCCCTATAATACACACGATAAGTTCACCCCAGTGAACATTACATAAATAAATAAATATGGTGTACTTTTTAATCTACATTTCTGTAAATTATAAATTGAAATGTGTTTCTAGTGCTGTTTTTTAAAACCAAATAAAATTCATGTTAAATACACGACTTTTTGGTGTAAATAAAAAAAATCAAAGAGAATAAATTCATAATATAAACATGCCATCTATGGAAGAAAAATCAAAGCAAAGTGCTGAAGACATAGCAGCAATCCAAACCAAAATTTCCCGCTTATCAATGTGGGTGAAACGAGATATCGGCATACCGGAAAGGTTAATGAAAACTCACATAGATGGCGGTGATGGGTTCATTGGTCGGATCTTCGAATTCAATAAGCGTGATGTACAAAAAACTGAAAGATTTCTTTATAAATATTTCAAGATGAGATGCGAGGGCGGTCTTTCAGAAATATTTCACAACAGAAGCAGTGAGAGTGATGAAATTCTAAAAAGTTGTCAAACTGTGTAAGTAAATAACATTCTAACATACTTTCCTTTTTTATCCTTTTGATTCCTTCCCTCCTACCTGTCTTGGCATGTATACCTGCTTGCGGCTTTTGTTATGTATTTTTCTCGGTGTATTTTTTTGTATTATTACGTAATTGGGGCTAGATATCGCAGTACTGCGATAAGCTCGCCCTAGTGAACAAATATTTTAGTATGTTGAGGTAACATGTCCCTGTATTTTGTTCACTTGATAAATAAATAAAATATATCTACAACAAAAAAAAGAAAATATTTTTCTTGGAAATTAAATTGTTGAATATTGAATAAATTTTTCTAATAAACCATTTTTACTTTTTTTTTTAATGAATCTGGGTTTATCGAAATAAACCTAAATACACCTTTGTACACTTCACAGTAAGCTTGAAAGAAAAGCTTGTGTTGTGAAATGGAGTAGGTCGGCATCGGGGATGGAATCCGCGCCCACTGGATTAACAGTCGAGTGCGTTACCAACTAGGCTACCGACCACCTCATTTTTTATCATTCCACAATTATTGTTAAAATAAAACGTTAGATATATTATCATGCTATTTTTTTTATTATTGGCAAACAGTTTTAACCATTTTTTTATTATTATGTAAACAACACCAAACTTAGAAATAGATTCTAATTTTCTGGGACAACCAGTAAAATTTATTCGCATGTTCTTTTCCAGATATTTCTTCACCCTCCCTCAGCTGACAAAGAAAGGTCACCGGATTATCTTCATGAAGCTAGCGCCATCTGTGGCACTGGAGGACTTTGACCCTAAAGCCTTCTTCAAGAGGTTTTTCATGATGTCAGATATAAGGTGAAATAACTTTTTGCAATCTCTTCTCCATTCTTCTCGGGAGTACCGTGTGTAGATTGTCGATGTTGTCGAGCTTTCGACCTACTTGCTGAGGTCATCTTCAGGACTAATGTAGATTTGCAATTTTTTTCAATGAAAATTTATAGTTGATATGAAATTGACATATCGACATTTAAAAAAATCAAAAAAAGGGAGACCTTAGATCTCGACAACCTTACTAAATATGCTTTGGAAAAAATAGGGTAGATACATTGAACCTTTATCTAGGGAATGACCGTAAAATATTTTATATATCTTGAAGAGATTTCTAAAAAAATGTGAAAAACACCTCTGATCTTTTTTAAGAAAGACGGAAACTCATTTCCCGAAAGTCGCGGAGTATTTTTTTTGTATTTATAAAATGCATTAATATCTAGTAAACGACCGTAAAAGTTTTTTGAATCGAGCGAAATTAATGCCAAAAAGTAAAAAAAAAAAACGCTATTTTTATCATTTTTCCATGCGATTGTTCATGCGATTTTGAACCTAAATGCTGTTGGAAATGACCATGACGCCATAATTGTGGTCAGAGATCTAGGAACGACTATAGATATCCCAAATTCAGGTCCGATTTTTAAAATGACTTTTTTCCAGGTTCCATGACGAGAAGGATGATCACAAAGATGTCTTCATTGTAGACATGGACTGCTTCTCCAGGCAGCATGCTGTCAAACTCTTCAACGGAGGACTGATCACCAAGTTCATCAAATGTCTCCAAGTAAGAACCAGCTAAAAAATATTTTCCAGTAGATTTTGTGACTACCGTTCATTTGCAACGAAGCATTCAATGGTGATGCACTTAGATTGGTTTCTACCAAGAATTTTAGTTCTTTTTTCCACCCCTACTGTCACTCGCCAGATTAGATTATGTACATGATTGGCGCAGTTGGTTGAGTCGGCAGTCTCTCAAGCGGGAGGTGCCAGGTTCAAACCCCGGCGTTGGCGATGTATTCCACACTTTGCGATAGAGGATTTTTGCGTAATGCAAAGTGTGCAGAAAAGTATTTGGGTTTGAGTATGCAAGCAAAAAAGGGTGTGAGGAAAAGTATCCGTCCAAGAGTTACATGGACAGACTCGTATTTAGTGGAAGAAATCGTAGAGCGACGACTATGGCGAACGTTATGAATGAAGTGAAAGCGAAAGTCTTATACAAGGATAGAAATGTGTGGCACTTTGCCCTCTCTGCCTATATAGAATAAGAATCTTACTTACTTTACTTTTCGTGTGGCGCGGTGATTGGAATATCTTCACTCATTCGGGCTGAGTCAGGAGAATCAAGCAATAAGAATCGATGGTATGGGATAGAACGCAATAGAATAAAATTGTTATATTTTCAGGAAATCTATCCCAGAAGAGTTCACGCCGTTCACTTGATTCGCGCAAAACCATGGCACAGGAGTACACTGAACGTCTGGCTGAAGATGTCTGGAGTAAGCAAGAAGATGTCTAGCAGGATCAGGTGTCACTCTGTGGATGGTGGGATGCTGGAAGGGCTGGATGTTCAGCTCCAACAACTCAGTGGGAGAATGCAAGACATGAATGGTAACAACAATGATTTATTACTGAATAATTTTAAGATGGTGTGTTGCAATGAAGGAATCCTTTGTGTTAGCATAGCACAGCATAGCATCCCTGGAAATAAGCAGAAAACGTGGTTAGAAGCGCAGAGGGCAAGTGGGCCAAGAACCTCCTAAATTGGAGACCTCGAGATGGGAACAGAAGCCACAGCTGAGATGGAGAGACATGTCGGTGCAACCTGAATGCAGTCTGCACAGGACAGGACAACATGGAGGCAGATGGAGGAGGCCTTTGTCCAGGAGTGGACGGGGATAGGCATATGAAGAAGAAGAATCCTTTGTGTTGGCCTAACGAAGGATACGAAAGTAATAAATAAATCGCTATTGGCCAACAATCATGAAAAGTTGTACGCTGAAAGGCGGGCTTATTGGAAAGGAATATCTTACAGTCAACCTGAGGTACCTACTCAATAACTGGTCGACAATTTAATAAACCAAAGGTTAGTGCAACGTTTTTACAATGAACTTCTACCTAAAGCCATCCGTAAAACACCACACATTGAATAGTTGTTATTGGTTTTTCGTGTTAGATCATGTTGCATTTCATTAGGTCCGACGTTTCGTCAAAATTTTCTTTTTTTTAGGTATCTTTTTTGAATATAAAAATATATATTCTTTGAACTCAAGCTATATTAAGTCATGATAATAAGGTCATTTAAATTCAGTTAAAGTCCTCTTACACATCGTCAGAAGTCAGCAAAACGGCTACTTACTCGTATATTGACTAACGTATAGTACAATGAGGGAAGAAGGAAACACATAATATATTTAGTAGACAATGAAATAATTTGAACTTCTGACATTTCCGTATTAACCCGTATTGTCCACACCACAATAGTTGCTTAAGAGTATGCATACCGACATTTCAAAAATTTCTAAAAACGGGAGGCCTTCTATCTCGACAATCGTTACTAAATATGCTTTGGAACAAAATAGGGTAGATGCATTGAACCTTTATCTGGGGAATAACCGTAAAAGATTTTTTATATCTTGTATAGATTTCTCAAAATATTTTTTTAAAAACACCTCTGACCTTTTTTCCGAAAGACGGAAACTCGTTTCCCGAAAGTCGCGGAGTATTTTTTTTTTCTAGTACTGATAATATGCATTAAAATCTAGGGAATAACCGTAAAAGTTTTTTGATAGACGCAAAATTAACCCCAAAAAATGGAAAAAAACGCTATTTTTACCATTTTATCATGCGATTGTCACGCGATTTTGAACCTTAATGCCGTGGGAAATGATTGTGACGTCATTCCTGGTGCCATGCCCTTAATATTACAAAAAAAACTTAGGTATACCTAGAGACTGAAAAATTTCGCGATCGCGATAAAACGAATTTATTCGCGAATTTCGTGTTTTTTACACATATAATGCAAATTTCAGCATTATTTTACGAGATAATGCGAATTTTCGCATATTTTAAGCGAATTTCGACCTTTATTTTGGAAAACATCGTAATTGAAACATTATCAAAAGGAATGTGGCTTTGAAAGTAAGAAGAACAACACTGAAAAAATCTTTCAAAAATGCTTTTTTTGTTTATCTCAAATATTTTTGTTTTATTTTATTGTTTTGGCGATTTTTGTATAAAATATTTGTAACGATTAATTTCGTTTTATATCTTTGTATTAAAACCTGCAAAATTGATTTTTTGGGATGGGATTTCTCTTAGCTTTGTGCAGGCGCGGATCCACCGTTGTGGGTACGATGGGCATGCCCACAACCCTAATAGACTCGTCACGTCACACTTCCACTGTGTATTGAGATCGATAGGCTGATGAAAATTGTCTCATTCGTTTCATTTCACTTGTTTGCTGATGAAAAAATTTCGCCTGCGGCGCTAATCTAATAATTGTACTAAGGGCTTGATCGCCAAAAATAAACTGGACTTTCAAAGAGTTCTTTTTTATCTACCTTCTTATGTTTTATGACAAAATTTCGCCTGCTGCGCTAATCCTTTGTCATGATGCAACCCAGAAATATATCCAGAAGCCTTACTATTAAAATCAACCATCAGGTTCACCAATTAACCCATTTTTGAAAAAATTTCGCCTGCGGCGCTATTTCTTGGTATTTGTTCCATTTGGTAATATCAAAATTTTAGATGTCCCTCCTTTATTCGAAGCTGGCGACGCCCAAGGTTGTTACTTATTGTGTCTGTTCCAGAGCTCGAACCCCCCCCCCCCTGAAATGAATTCCTCGCCACGCCCTTGGCTGTGCCCAAAACCTTTTTTGAGGGCTGGATCCGCGCCTGACTTTGTGTTGGACATCCCCTATTTATTATGCTCTAGCCCTCCGGCACTATGTGCATATGTTAAAATACTAATGTACGGATGCTAGATAAAACAATTCCTGACTACACAAATTTCTAGGTTTCTAATTGGAGAGATTTTGATCGAAAACCTTGACTTCTGAGCATATGTACATAAATTATTTTTAAAAGGCTTTTGTAATGGGAGCCTTTAGTTTAGAACCTTCAAGCCCTTATGAATAATTTTGAGAATCCATGCTTCGCCTATTAATGTTTATTTATTAATTTTTAATTAAAAACTTAACCTCATATTGGCCATGAAGTTATTAAGGGGCGATATTCTCTGAGTAAAATATTTTCGCTTCAACTTTTTCAAATTTCGTATGAGAGTGTAAGCGCGAAATAAGAATAACGTAAGCGACAATGTGAATTATACCTTTTTAAAAGAAACCTGGGAACAAATAAAAAAAATAAAAACAACGCATTTGTTAAGATTATAATTACAAGTATTTTGGCTAAATTATACTTTTATATCTGAAAACTGAACGGAAAATCCTCAGATCCCGTAAATTTCAGGGGTACTTTCGGAATATTTTTTTATTCAAGGAATTTCTAAATATTGTAATTCTAAAACGGCCAATCTGTAGTCCATACTTTCATCTATCACTGTCTTCAGTTTCAAGACGATTCTCTCAGTATTGGCTGAGAACAATTTAGGGCGCTGAAGCCGAATGACAGCATATAACACCTTAAGAGTGTGCATACCGACATTTCAAAAATTTCTAAAAACGGGAGACCTTCTATCTCGACAACCGTTACTAAATATGCTTTGAAACAAAATAGGGTAGATGCATTGAACCTTTATCTAGGGAAAAACCTTAAAAGATTTTTTGTATCTTGTAAAGATTTCTCAAAAAAAAATAATAAAAAACACCTCTGATCTTTTTTCCGAAAGACGGAAACTTGTTTCCCGAAAGTCGCGGAGTATTTTTTTATGTACTGAGAATATGCATTAAAATCTGGGGAATAACCATAAAAGTTTTTTGATAGACTCATAATTAACCCCTTAAAAATGGAAAAATATTTTTTACGCTATTTTTACCATTTTATCATGCGATTGTCATGCGATTTTGAACCTTAATTCCGTGGGAAAAGACTGTGACGTCATTCCTGGTGCCATGCCCTTAATGAGAAACAATTAGGTTCATAAATAGATCGATAGGGGGATTTTGTAATTCATATTTTGACAGATGACGGATTACTGCAAGGTTAATATGAAAGAGACAGCGCATTTAGGTCACCCACCGGATTAAAGATATCAATTAATGTATCATTTCGTCTTCATTTCAATTCATGTTATGTAGTTTTGAAACTTCCGCCGGTTATTCTTAGGTAGCATATTATAAATATTATTTTATAATGAAATTTAATAATGTACTTATACTTACTACTATACTATACCGTCACGCCACCTCCCTTACGGGGTAGGCAGTGAGAACGGATCGCCAGACTTTCCTATCCTTACACATCGGACTTCCGTCACATTCACGCAATTCCTCATACACATTATACGATTACTTTTACTCAAAACATGTCCGTCCTTGAGGATCTGGTCAACATGGTCCAGCCATGTGGTTCTTGGACGGCCGCGTTTCTTTACACCTCTTCTTTCACCTAGGTAAATTTTCCTTGTTATCCTTTCATCGTTCATTCTCTCCACATGTCCCAACCATCTCAACTTGTTCACTTTCATTTTAGTCGCAACATCCTTTTTACATTCACTCAACTCTTTTAACACTTCGTTTCTTATCCTATCTCTCACCGTTTTCCCACACTAAATACTGTCGAGATGAGATCGTTGAGAAGAATGTACTCACAAACCTAAGATAATGAGTTTTTCAATTATGTTTGAATAATGCATGAAATCCACCAATGCACACGCTTAAGATCCGACCCCTCAAAATATGACCTATCTGTTTTTTAATCGAAATGTCATTTAAACTTTACACAGGGTTGCCTAGCATAATTTTGCCATCCTACCCCCCCCCCCCCACCCTCCCGAATATGCCTTTAGCTTTAGCTAGTTTTTTTACAGCCTTTGTTGTTGGTGTATAATGCGGGCGCCCTTAATTGGAAACTTGACATGAGATGTTTTTCTTTTTGTATGATGCTCTGTGGGTGTCACATGAAATAAAAAATAAATAAATAAAATAATACATACTTATATTGCTTTTTTCCAGATGCATGGACTCAGAGGCTGATCTCAAACAGCGCATGGTTCGAATCTCAGGACGTCCTCTACAAATCCACGACCCCGAAGCACTTGAAGCTGCCTCCACTGAAAGCCAAGTCCTCGCAAGAGGAAGAAGACCTCTTAAAGATCTCAAGTCATCCTGAAGCCTATGTCTTCCAGTCTTTAGAGGGATCTTTCAAAAAGATTGAGACGTAAAACTTATTTTGTCTCATGACCGTCTTTAAACGTGCGATTTTTTATGACAACAGTGAAAGACGAGTTTAGTAACAAACGATTATTGTATATTAAGTCCATAAGACTCTCAAGGACGGACGTGTTTTGAGTTAACGAAATCTTAGAGCATGTATGACGAATTGAATATTTTTTACTGAATATCTTATTTAAAACCAAAGTTAATCATGTACTTTTTTTATATTTTTGTATAATTTTCTCAATAAAAATTACAAAATAAAGAAACATGATTTTAATTTTTCAATCCGTTAATTGCTGTGTTTTTTCTATAGAATTACTAAATATCATACATACAAGACAAAATCAAAATTTGTAAAATGATATTAGATCTACCAAACACGGCGGCATGCGTTTACGTACGTTTTACTACGTTTACGCAGTTTACGTACGTTTTACTCTCTATGTAATAATAATATAGCCGTGTGCCCGCTGCCGAACATGTTTTTAGCTCCGAAAAATCGCTGTAACGTTATTACTGATCCTGTCGATGATGCCATTGGAAGTGACCAGGTTTTCAAACAAACACCAAGTTTTCCCAGTCACTTTGAGAGTTTATGTCCTTCAGTGTGTTGTGCAGAACATCCTTGTATCTCTTCCGCTGCCCTCCCTGTTTTGTTTTTTTTTCTACTCTCTATGTAGTCAGGAAGTGGTTGAAAAACCGATTACAAGATTTGCGGACAGAAAAAAAAATCAACGGAGTGAAGCTAAGTAAAAATCTTGTATCGAAAAGTTTTAATGACCATTACAACATAACTTAAGTATGGTTTAGTACTAAACGTTACTTAACTATTGTACCTGTGGATACTTTACTAAGTAGACAATGAAATTATTGATATTACTAAATCATATACACGTCTAGAAAATGACTCATAGATCATTATAATATACAACCAGACAGTGGCGGATCCATCACTACACCACATCAGATTTACAATTAATTTTTTTTTTTTTGCTTCAAATGCACAGAGTCCATACAAAACAAATTAGACATGTAATAAATATTAAAGCATTGTTAACTAGGGCGAACTTATCGCAATAGTGATTTATTTATCGAAAGCAAAATTTTCATTATGATCCTACAAAAAAGTTTTATATATAATAAGTGACAAACACACGTAGGAATAGCGCCGCAGGCGATTTTTTTAGGAGACGATTGTAATAATGTATTAAGTACTTATATAGTTTTTTAAAAGATTTGTTAAAAAAAACCTATAAGTGTGAATTAGCGCCGCAGACATTTAAAAAAAAAAAAACATTTTAGTGAATCAGCAACGACACAATGAGGTTTGAACCCAGATTTCCCAGCTGGAAGGCCGCCCTTAAACCAATCGAGCCATTAAATATTTTCATATTATTGCAATCACAATACTACATTTCTGTATTACAAAACTAGTGGTACAAGCAATATAAAAAAAGTAATTATTCCATTTTAAGGGCACTACTACAAGTGTTACAAAATTGCGTGTGTTGATTTTTTATATTATTATTTCTTTATGAAATTAGCACAATTGAAATCATCGCGGGTTACATTATAAACTAAAATACATTAATAATTCTCATAATTTCATAATATGCAGTGAATTTATGCTGCGAATTAAGATTATAGTCTGTGACACGAATCAGTGAAAATAGGTTATATTTCCAAAAAAAGGGTTATTTGTCAAAAATATAAAAAAAAAATCGCTTCAAGCGCACACCATTTTCACACGGCACACAAACAGACATTATCCATACATAAATACAACAAAAGAAACAAAATAAAACAACAAGCTCATGTAGGGCCCGCCTATTTGTATTTATTATTTTACTTCATTAAAATCTTACACCGTTCGGCATTACAGAACTGTCGTGCTGCTGATGTTGATTTTGAAAGATTTATGTTTTAGTGGGTGATTTTAAGTGTTTCATGTAAGTATGTATAATGTTTGTTGGATTATATTGTCGAGCCTTCTCTATTTTATTTTATTTTATTTTATAAATCTTATAGAGTGCATACAGTTATTATATACAATATAAACAATCACAATATCACCTGAAAATAAACCAGTGAAGACTCAAACATTACTTAATTACAAATCCTGGGCAGTCAAAAGCAACACACAACATTTAAAAATCATATTCAAAATTAATATCAAAAAATCAAACAGATAAAGAGAAAATTATGTACAAAGAATTAATAAAATAATCAAAATAGTTTGCTTGTTGTAATTACATAATTCTTGATATGTTGTGTGTGCATTAGAATAAATAAATCAGTGGATCTTCACTGCTTCAACGAATGGATGTTACCATTTCACAAGTAGCGTTACTCTGAATCAGTAGTGCGTAGAAAACTGCATAATTTTTGTGTAATAGCAGACGTACTGCGCAGGCGTATTACATTATTATTATTATTTAGTACAACACACTTCCAGCTAATCAGATTCACCTCATCAAACTACAAAATGTCTAAATAATTAGTCAAAGAAAGACATTATTAGGCTTTTTATACTAAAAACATTTATAGTGGTTAGGTTAGGTTAGGTAAGCAGTGGCGGATCCAGGATTCGTTTTTGGGGGGGCTGAGGGTCGATTTCGCCGAGCTATTTCAGAAAATAAATTTCAAATATTGCGTACTAAGAGGTATGTGGGAACTGGGCCACCCCTCTCCCGTATCCTTTCGTGCAAATATTATGCCCGTGTGGTATGAAAACGTGAATAGCGCCGCAGGCGAACTTTTTTTTTTAGAAAATATGAGCAGCTTTTTATATAGCAGCCTGGGAAAACTTTTTGGATGAAGGGCCAATTCTAAATTATAAATAAACCTTATTAAGGCCGCGAATAAAATACCGTTTAAGACTATTTCTTAATACCATTAAGCTCCTATCCTAGCACAGTGTAAGGACAGGAAAAATAAATTCTGTTCTCTCTGTTTACCCCGCAAGGGAAAGCATAGATAGATAGATGATGCTGTTAGAAATAGAAACTCTTTATACTACACAGAGTGATAAAATAAATACAATAAACATTCTACATATGTCCATACTTACAACATTTTTAGCACATTTTGTGACTGATGAATAGTTACACAATTTTCTATATATAACTTGTAATTTTTGTGGTAGAATAGACAAAATGAACTATGGGCTAGGTAATGGTCGACATAAGTATCATCTATCAATATAGTATTACGTATTATAGAGTGTGTGTTTGTGTGTCTATATGTGACAATACTCTATATGTGCGTTTATTACTGATTCCTTATTGTTTTTTTACCATGCGTAGAACCAATTAACATCCAGACCTGCATCGATCTAATCCACACCTTCTTTATAATCTTGTTTTGTCACCATGTAATTATTGTTTCCATTCTTTTTTTGCTGTAACTGTTTATAAGTTTGCAATGTTTAAATTTCGTTCAATATGTAAACCTGACGATTCCAAGCGCCTTAATTAAGGCCTACGGATGATTTAAAACCAATAAACCCAAATATTTTCAAATTCAATTTTTTTTTTATAAGCCACCCTTCAATGAATTCTTTAGAAACTTTGTCAATATCAATTGATTTTTTTTACAAAGTTGATGATTAATTACGTGGAAAAGATAATTTCTACATATTAATAAATCAGTTTATTTTCCTAGGTTTCGCCTAGCATAATATACCTATGCTAGTGTTACAAATATGCAACATTGAGTAAAACACATGTATGTATTGAGCAAGCGTTCCCGGAGAAAAACCCATAAGAATATTGCTCAACATTAATAAATCCCAAAAATAAGACAAAAGCCCAAACTTTCTATTTGGATTCCAGTAGATTTATTTATAAAATGTTAACTATTTTATTGTCTATCCCATATTAGATCCGCTTATTTATAATAAATAATAAATAAATAAATAAATCTTTATTGACCAAAATGATTACAATGATTACAAAAAATAAGACAATCTTGTGTGCCAAAAGGCGGACTTATTGCTAACGCAATATCTTACAGTCAACCCGTTATTTGTGTATTTTCTAATCTATGAGAGTTTCTAACACTGAAAGAAATCGAATACTAATGGATACAATTCATTTTATTTTAATACTCGTAGATACAATTCATTTTTTTTTCATTTATTTATTATCCAAAGCTTTACAAAGTAAAACATAAACAAAAAAGTACTGGATTTTATTGCCCCACTAGGCGATAGCCTGTTCCGGGGCAGTTTATCCAGTTAGATTTGAGCTTTTGTCCCTCGAGCAAATTTCTTAAGGGCTTTTATCTTTTTTGGGTTTATTCATGTTGAGCAATATTCTTATGGGTTTTTCTCCGGGAACCGTATTGAGCACGTATGTAACACGTACATAGGTATGTTAGGTACTCAAGTATGAAGACGACTTCATATAGTGTAGCAACTATGGATACCTACACCTACATATACTGATATAAAAGTAACATACATACGTTACATATATGTATCATTAGGTATAATATATAATGTTGTATGTATTACTTTACTATTGTCACGATATTGTTAAAAATTTCACCCGTCACTCGAACGGAGCTACTTTTTAATTACTCTCAGGGGTACTAAACATTAATTGAGGTACAAAAATATAAGCTTTTTTTTTGTTTTTAGAATGTCACAATTTAACTTATCGATACAATCTTTTCAAGCTTACTGTGAAGTGTACAAAGGTGTATTTGGGTTTATTTCGATAAACCTAGATTCATTTTAAAAACATTTATATATTAACAAGTAGTTGTCTCAACAGATATACAGCGAAGGATGGCCTTGCCATCAGACTTGTGACTGATCGTCGATTGGTTTATTTTATTTTATTTTATATATAAGGAGTCACATTACACTTACAAGAAACAATCACCAATTCCAGTTCTTTCGACCACCGCACCACAATATGATTAGTACGTCAATAAATCATTTTTTACACAAGATTATATTTTTCAAAAAAAAAAATTATTATTAATTAAATATTAAATAAAAATGAGAGGACATCATCGCTCAAGTTTGACGTAGATGGGGTAACGATCCAGCGCTCTTTCACCTAATTTACTAAACGTTTCAATTGACCAGCCCCTGTATTGCACGCGGACCATCACTTGCGTACCACTGCTCAATATTAATTGGTAATGGTACCTATCACTTCTAATAGCCACTGCAAATAATATCATACCATTGTATGGCACGCGTCACCAGTGTCGGAACAACACAGATTCTGGGGGCCCGTAGTTAAATAGGGCTCTAGAAAACAATAGCATAATACAATAATCTCTATCTATACGTAGGCAGAGAGGACAGAGCGCCAGACAGCCCTATCCTTACCCACACACTCCTAGCCTCTATCACATTCATGCATGCAGTCATACACGCTCTCCGATTCCTTTTACTCAAAACGCGTCCATCATCCTTGAGGATCTGGTCGACGTGATCGGACCAGCCAGTCTCGGGCGGCCGCGCTTCCTCACACCTCTTAGTTCGCTCAAATATATCAAACCATCGTACCAGTCTTATTCGTAATATTAAAGTACCTCTATCTAAAGTTTAATAAAATATTTTTTTTGTATGAATAGTGGATTTATTGTGTTCATTATAAAAATAAATAAAATAAATTGAGAAGAGATGATAAATGATTATAACAAAAAAAAATAGTATTACATCCTTTTTCATGCATCCACCTTGTGTCACTCATTACTCGAATAAATAATTGAGGGCCCTTAAATTTTTTTACTGGTGTGCCCAAGTTAAAAAAAATACGCCACTGTCTGTAAGAAAACGTTTTATTGTATATGTGTGTAATTGCGTTGCTTCATGGAGTAGTGAAATAAATAAATAAATAAATAATAAATAACACTATTATGGAGGTATTTCTTAATTAGTGATTTAAAAACATTCTTTTAAAATTTTATTATTTAATTGTACGAGCCTCTAGTAAATATGCGAATATTATCTGTACAATTTCTTCTATCACGATATGAGAAGAATTATGAAGATGATTTTACTATGATTAAATATTTAAGTCGGAGATGACTCGTTCGCCTTTATGGTGGAATGCCATTTTTCAAAAATTCAAAATACATCGGGAAATCGAATGCCGTTTACCTGCTGAGACACAAAAAAACTTTTCTAACTTCTCAAGCGGGAGGTGTCAGGTTCGAACCCCGGCGCTGGCGATGTATTCCACACTTTGCGATACAAGCTTTTATCCTAGTGCAAGGTGTGTAGAAAAGTATTTGGGTTTGTGTATGCAAACCCATATACTTTTTTATTTAAAAAATCGGCTTGTGAGCAAAAGTATTATTTCTCTTGGAATTTAAATTACGGGGGTTTCCATCTTTACCTGAATTGTGTACAACCATCAATATCTATAGGGGAATAAAACAATAAGTGAGGTGTAAACAACAAATTCCATGTATTTATTTATTTATTCAGAAATGGCACACACACAGACAGCAACATATATATAGTAAATGTTGAAGGTTTTCACGGTGTGCGATTGACATTGTTTCTTGGTTTTTCGGGTGAACCGTGGGTAGATAAACTTGATCGACGTTTCGACACTCCTACTGGTGTCTTCCTCTGCGGAAGCAACATATATATACAAGATAGTAAACACAGTACAAAATATTATCATTACTGCTCTATTTAAGGTACACACAAATAGTTAGAGTATTATAGTCAATTTATATGTAACTTGTATCAGCGTGCATTATGCAGGTAGTATTAACAAAATTTGCCAAGTAAATAAACTGTATATTATTTTTGTTCACTCTATGTCCCTCCACATCTCTTAGTCCCAGGTACCTAGAGCATTTTTTTATCTCCTTCTTCTTTTTCAGCCCTCCGTCCTCCACCGCTGGATATAGGCCTAGCTCTTCCATACTCCTCCATTCCTTTTTGTTGTTTACTGCTTGCAGCCAATTTTTTCCCTCTAAATCTTTCTATTGAAGGACAATCCTGCGGGCTTAAGACCCTCCACATCCCCGGGTAGCTCAGGCGCATTAATAGCGACCTCTTTACCCGCACTTCTAGGCAAATCATATTAAGAGAAGGGCCCAGGGTTAACCATAAGGTAGCCCCGGCAAACCACAACCCCAAACTACATTTCTTCAGTGTCTTTATGCAAGGAGGTTACAATTCATTTCTTACAAATAAGAGACATTGTTTTATTTTAAGGGGGGTTTTGCCCCCTCCTATATACGCCTTTGACACAGGACACTCTTCGCTGTAACTCATCATCTACCTTTAAAACTGAACCATCTTTGATGTATCTTCATATTACGAGTAAAACAATGTGACAACCTACTTCGCAAACTTACTATTACTGAATTGTGTCTTTCAGCCATACATTAATATAACATTGCAAAGATTATTAGACAAATGGTTCAGAATAGCCAGGTAAAACCATAACAAATTGATCATAAAATATACATAGAGAAACTATTGAATCCTTTGATGAATGTTCAACATTTACTTGTATGGAAAATTCAATAATGTCAAAGAAAATGTCTTCGTGCAAATACTAAACGAGTGAAGATGGATCGTTGTATAAATTAATGAAGGGTTGGCTTCAGTTGCTTGCTCGATGGTGCTGTAACCTAGGTATTAAAAGAATAGGTGTGTAAAATAATTTTACGTGTTTCTGCTAGGTTCTGTAACATATATGAGTTTTGTTTTTATCCACGCTTCATACTTTTTCGGGTTTCGTGCTTGTCCAACCACTTATTAAAAAATCTTACACAGAAAATTTTTTTCATATCTATAAAACAATGTTAGAATGTTTTGCAAATACCCGATGAGTTTTATTTTACGAAATTTACAAGATCTTTTCAATCAAATGTCTTCCAGTTAATAACATTTTGGATATTATTTCAAGGTTATTTTAAGAAAACTTTTTTCCATTTCATGTTGTATTAATTCCTAAACTAGAAAAATGTTTATAGTAACACTTCTATAAGCATGGGCGTCTTCAGGGGGGCAGGGGGGCAGCTGTCCCACCTAAAGATTGGAATAGGTATAGGTATATTTTTTCAAACTAAATGATAAAACCTCAAAAAAATCACATTATTACCCCACATTTTCTCATCATAATTCGAAAAATTAGTTTGTAAATCCATCAAAATACAATTGTTTCATAAAAAAAATGTGTCTAGATCCTTGCAGTGGGAGTCTCCTCCAAGAGAAATTAAGAGTGTTTAGAGTAGTTCCGGTAAACCATAACCCCACCGTGGAAAAAATCTTTTTTGCATAAAAACCTGGACGACATAGGACCTGAAGCTTCTGAAGATGGGTTTACTTGAGCCTTGCCGTTTGAGAATAAAAAATGTGGAGAGCAAATCTCCAAAAAACGATTCGTTTTTTTCAACACTTGTTCCGGCACTGATTTCCCATAGCATTCCCTACACACATTTTCCGCCGACTTAAATACCAGTGTATCGCAATCTCATAACCAGTCGAGCGTCGGCCGTCATTGTTGGTAATATTAATAAAGGAGTTGCGCGCGCAAGTCACTCACAAATTTATCATTTTAAAAAATCAACAGCTGATTCTAAGTCGTTCGACTCACATACAAATCCAGTTTTTCCGATACAACTTGAAAGAAGAAAAAGGTGTTTATTTTTACTTATTTTTTTTATCATTTTCAAGGATTTTTTTATCTTTTTGTGTCAATATTTTCAAATTCTGTGCTTTTTATTGTGTATTTGATACGTTGTTGCATCATTTTTGGAACAATTTGTATTATTATTGTGCAATTGTAGTCAGTAAGTTACGGTCTTCGGTTTGGTAAGTACATTTGTTGCAACGTGTTATGAAATATGTCCATTGCAATAACCAGGAAGTTTGCAAACCAAGTTTGTTGTTTTGTTTCGCAATAATGTTAGTTGAATCTGTTTTACTTTTACATGGACTATAATAATTATAATAATTGGCCCGATTGGTTGGTGTGCGACCTTTCAAACAAGAGGACCGAGATCAACATTTCGATGGAGCATTATTACATTAACACTACTCCTTTATTTACTTCGTCTGTTTTGTTGTCTCCGTCTATATTTTCCTCTTCAAATTTCTCAAAAGAATCTTGAAATTTTGCACATTTATTTGCGTTAGTTATTAAGGGCCTATATGCACTGGGTAAAAATCTTTCTATTTTCGTTTCAACTTTTTCAAATTTTGTATGAGAATGTTAGCGCGAAAAAGAATAACGTAAGCGACAATGTGAATGTTACCTTCTTAAGAAGAGTCTGGGAACAAATTATAAAATCTAAAACATCCGATTTGTTAAGATTATAATTACCAATATTTTGGCTAAATTATACTTTTATATCTGAAAAACTGAACGGAAAATCTTCAGATCCCGTAAATTTCAGGGGTTATTTTGGAATATTTTTTTATTCAATAAATTTCCAAATCCTGTAATTCTAAAACAGCCGATCTGTAGTCCATATTTTCATCTATGACCATCTTCAGTTTCAAGACAATTCTCTCAGTATTGGCTAAGAAAAATTCAGGGCGCCGAAGCCGAATGACAGCATTTAGCCCATTAAGTAATTCGATTTGCAAACTCTATAATGTTTCTTAATTTTATAAGTATTTAATACTTAATGATTTTCCAGCAATGTCCTTCTTCGATCATTACCAGATCTGCAGGTAGATTTGAACCTTGTATTACGGCGTTTATTAATCAGTAGATTGAAGTACGTCAACATAATACATTAGGTAGGAACTACACGTACATAATGAAGGTTAATAAAATAGTATAAAATATAAACCGGATAGTAATCTCTAGGACAGGCTACTTTCGGTTAATACCTACCTACAATTATCATCTTGAGTAACATACTAATGTCCAATCCCACCAATTACCACCTAGGAAGGAGAGCCCTAAGAAATTTCCATACAAAAACAGAGATAATATTCTATTTATTTAGTAATATTAGAGCGTATGCAATGCAACATGCAACTCTCCTACGTTGGGTGCCCAAATATCTCCGCCCAGAGAAGGAGAGTTGCATGTTGCATTTCATATGGAATTATTGCTAGACACACGCTATTTTACTAAATAAATAGAATATTATCTCAGAGGAGAAGATACCTAAATCATTTAGGTATTACTGGATTTTCATGTCTGCATCTCGCAGATGGCATATGTTGAGAATTTTCTCAACGAAAGGCGGCAGATATCAACATTCACATAACAACCTATGCGAACTCCCTTGGGGAGGGGAGCAGGATGGATGTTCCGACGCTTACGAGTCGGCCTTGGCTGGCTCAAGTGATCACTCAAGTGTGGTGGAATGGGTGAACGTTGCCCTGGGCATAAAGTGATCACTTGAGCCAGCCAAGGCCGACTCGTAAGCGTCGGAACATCCATCCTGCTCCCCTCCCCAAGGGAGTTCGCATAGGTTGTTATGTGAATGTTGATATCTGCCGCCTTTCGTTGAGAAAATTCTCAGAATATTATCTCTGTTTTTGTATGGAAATTTCTTAGGGCTCTCCTTCCTAGGTGGTAATTGGTGGGATTGCGCATTAGACTTACCACAATGAAGTTTTTCCTTCAAACAATAATATTATGATTGCCATAGGCCCCCAAATACCTCATCCAATCCCCCGTTTTATACATAGGACAAAATGAATCACATTATTACTACATCGTTTTTCCATCATGTCATGAATTTTCAATAATTATTGCGAAAATCACAGATGCTTCATTAAAAAATTTTGCCTGTGGCGCTTACCTAGTGAGAGTTAGTTCACGAAGAGTAAACTGGACTTCTGAACAATTTATCTACCTTTTTATGATTTATGACAAAATCTTGAAAAAAATTCGCCTGCGGCGCTACTGTTTTTTTCCCATTTGGCAATTTTATTTCCCATTTGGCGATAATTAAAATTTTAGTTGTCCCCCCTAGCTTTGAAACTGGCGACACCCATGGTTGTTACTTATTATAAAAGATTTTTGAATGGAGCGAAATTAACCCCAAAAAGTATTAATATGACCGTGACGTCATAGTTGGGACCGAGCCTCAAAAAGAGCATTTATTTTGCAGTAGTAGTATATGAAACGATGCTAGATATAAATATCTTTATTACATACTTACGAGCAGTGGCGTATATAGGATTTCATTTCGGGGGGGGGGGGCAGATCTAATATTTGACTTTGGGGAGGAGTGGAGGCAACAAAATTTTGAAGATAGACGTACAGTACAATAATGATAATAACGCCGCAGGCAAAATTTTTTCGTGAATGTAAGTGAAAAAGGTCGTGTTTTAGGTTGGTATCAATATTATGTGCAGAAAATACAAAGAAGAATAGCGCCGCAGGCGAAAGTTTTTTTTTAATAATGGGTGAAACCTTGAACTTTCATGTTTTAAAATAACGTTTTTTAAATAATTGTTATATATTTCGGGGGGGGGGGGGGGCGAGGGGGCCCGCTTACGAGTATATACTTAGAAAATGGCGTGTAATACTAATTCTCTAATCACCATCAATTTTTATTCCATGTCATTTCATTTATTAGCTTTTAAAAGAAATTGTGTAAAAATTTCTACAGCAATTAATGTAAAACACTTAATAATAATTACCGATTCTCTGTATCAGTTGACTAATGAAGCAGTCACGGCCCAGTGGCTATCGTGCTCGCTCATATCACACGCGAGATTGCGGGTTCGAATACCAATTTCACATAGTTCAATAATGTTATATCGATCATGTATCGCACGACTTTGTATAATTTCAGTTTGCGCTATCACGTAAAATCGTAATTTTCTTTTTACAAGATTTTGTTTAACTTCACTATGGAGTTTTTTTTTATATACAATGTAGTATTCCCACAACCTTGTAGAAGAATTAAGGATGAACATTGTCGGGCTTACGACCGACCTCGGCTGGCTTAAATGATCATTTTACACTCGAGAAACATTCGCCATTTCAGTTCACTTCGGTTGGGATTCGAACCCAGACCTTCGTTTCGCATAGCAGGGATCATATCCACTACACCACGAGGAGCGACGGCTGTGTTGTTGAATTTCATGTACATATATTAAGTACCCGTTTTTTTATTTTGTTTTTGCGCAAATTTTACAATGTATTTTTCGACCACTTTCTGACTACTTAGAGACCAGAAACTTTGCAAACATACGTAAAGTTGATGACAATACAATTCTGTACCTCTTTGGATCAGCCTACTCCAAAGACAAAAAATATGTAATGAGTTTCAAAGGGATCCAAGGGTCGTGTAGGATCATGTGTTTCCGTCACATTCAAGAAATTTGTCATACATGTTTTCCGATTCGTTTTACTAACAACACGTCCATACAAGCCACTGGTCGACATGGTCAAGCCAAAATAATTTTCTTTCTAGCATGCTTTTATTTAACTAAATCTGTAGTTGTTGTTGGCTGCGTCTAAATTTTCTCTTCAAATTTCACCTTGAAATTTTGCGCGAATACTTGGGTACAGAAGTATATTTTATAATATTGAAGGAAAATCCCGCGGGCTTAAGGCCCTCCACATCCCCGGGTAGCTCAGGCGCATTAATAGCGACCTCTTTACCCGCACTTCTAGAAAAATATTATTAAGAGGTGGATCCAGGGTTAGCCTTAAGGGAGCCCCCCGGCAAACCCGTACATACGTATAGTGCAGCTCGAAACAGCAAGTCACTAAAAAGCTATCTTTCGAGCTACAAGAAATGTGTATTTCATACCTCATATTTAGTTAGACCTTTGAGAGGCAGTATCTAGCTACTCTAGGTGTGTAAGCATCCACGTCAAAAACCAAAGCCTTAAAACCACAAAACCAATTTAAAAAAAACAACAGCATCATTATGATCACAAAGTGATTAGGATTGTTACAAACGTGGCAGATTGCGAACATAGTAATTAGTTATACATGAAGACTTCATGATCAAAAGACATGACATCTATGGACCAGTGAATCAAATAATTATAGCCTATGCTTTACTTTGAAAAATATATCTATAACTAGTTGAGTTACCCGTTCTTCGCAACGGCACAGCTAGTGTCTCCCGATGGTTTGAGTTAAAGAAAATATGACATAAGATCTGAATTTCTTTTCCAACACCCTTTCATACGATACTACACACGACCCCAGACAACCCTTGGATTGTCAGAATTATCAGAATGGCATCTCTGAGGAAAAGCTTTTTTTTTTCAAAAATGGTGACGTTAAAATCTAAAGCGGATCGGTAGAAGTGTTTAAATGTGAATTTTCACAGCAATCCATCGTAAAATGCGCGAGTTTTACGAACACTTACAAAATAACCGACTTTGTTTTATACTATGGATAATCTTTGAACTTTTTCATCAAGCTGTTTTAAAACGTGTAAAAATTAGGTGCTCTTCCTCAACTGAGGCCCCATCGGCAGCCGAGCGAAAAATATCTAATTCATTCCATCCTATTTTTATTACTTTTCTATATCTATTACTATTATTTTCTGTTGTATTCCTACTGTTTCTGTATAACTGTTTGTATTTATTTTTCTCTTATCCTTTTGATTTTCCATACTTTTCTAAGTAGGTATGTGTAAAAAATTTCTCATTTCTATGTCACATGTGGTTGGTTGGCAGACATTGCCTACGGCAATAAACCTGCCATTTGGAAAAATGTTTCTTTTATCCAATAAAGGTTTTATTTATTTATTTATCCCATCACGCCGCATCCCTTGCGAGGTAGGCAGAGAAAACAGAACGCTACATTGCCCTATCCTTGCACACACTTATTGCTTGCTTCACGTCAATGCAATTCTTCATTCATGCACGTCTGTTCCTTTTATTCAGTACACGACCGTCCGTTAGTATCTATCCAGGTTATCCTAGGACGGCCACGCTTTCAATCACCCACTCTTTCAGCCTAATACACAATTTTTGTCATCCTATCATCTCTCATTCTGTCGACATGTCCTAACCATCTTGACTGATTAGTACCTACCATATAATTATTATCACTTACTTCATAATCTTGACTACCAAATGATTATATCATTGTAAGAAAACTTGTTTTTAGTTAGCTCATGTTATTATGTACAACCTCACCTTGACCCCAATAGAAAATTCGCCGCCAATTTTGAAGTATCTATAAAGAGACAGGTATAATTATTTTACTAATAATTTGATATGAAATAAAAAAAATCAATGTCAATAATAATAACGCTAATTAAGCATGTTACTTTTCTTCTTCTTAATCTCGTTCTATACCAGTGATCTGTTTGTGAACGGATGCATTCCTCTTGGGATGTGGAACACCAACACTATCCTTCCACCTCTTTGGCGGTCTGCCTGGCTGACGTTGTCCTACGGGTATATTATGGGCAACGATGTAGGGTATTCTGCCCTCGTCCATCCTGTCCACGTGGTCTCTCCAGTATCGTCGCCTTTTCCTACCCCATCTCACGATATCTTCCGTCTGACAGGTCTCTCTAATCTTAGTGTTCCTCACCCTGTCTCTGAGAGTTCTCCCTGATGATATTGTACTTAGAACTCTCATTTCAAACGTTACTGTTAGCATGCTCAGCATGTCACTGATTTGTGAAAATGTCTACTTTAGATAAATCCTTTATTTATTTATTCTTTAAGTGAACAAAGTATACACATATGAAAAATGGACATAATACAGATTATAAAGCATTGTTCACTAGGGCGAACTTATCGCCGAACTGCGATTTCTTCCAGTTTTAACTCCAGGAAAAAACGAAAAATATTAAAAATTTAATATATGAAGTAAGAAAATATATACATACATTGGCAACATGTGAAAAAAAATAGAGAACTAAAACAAAACAGAAAGCATACATACACACGTGAAGAAAAGTTCACATAACTATATGTAGATACCGAAACAGGTGGCGCTCACAAAAAAGCATAACGAAACACGTGTCGCTCACAAAAAGCATAACAAAACACGTGTCGCTCACTAAATAGCATAACGAAACGATTGTCACTCACAAAAAAGCATAACGAAACAAGTGTCGCTCACAAAAAAGCATAACGAAACAAGTGTCGCTCACAAAAAAGCATAACAAAACACGTGTTGCTCACAAAAAATCATATCTAAACATGTGTCGCTCACAATACTATCACTTATTTAGCATAAGAGTAATATTGCATTTTTATGCACTATTGCGATAGAAGATACGCCGATGATAAACACATTGTAAGTACATAGATATATTATAACTATAGAAGGCATCATGTCATTAGTAGCAGTATGCAATGTACTTATGCAAGGTCCTATATGCTGTCATCTGGCTTCGGCGCCCTGAATTATTCTCAGCCAATACTGAGAGAATCGTCTTGAAACTGAAGACAGTGATAGATGAAAGTATTGACTACAGATTGGCTGTTTTAGATTTACAATATTTAGAAATTTCTTGAATAAAAGAGTATTCCAAAAGTACCTACCCCTGAAATTTACGGGATCTGAGGATTTTCCGTTCAGTTTTTCAGATATGAAAGTGTAATTTAGCCAAAATACTGATAATTATAATCTTTACAAATTGGCTGTTTTAGATTTTTTAATTTGTTCCCAGATTCTTCTTAAAAAGGTAAAATTCACTTTGTCCCTTACGTTATTATTATTGCAGTACGTACATTCTTAAAGTACATTCTTATACAAAATTTGAAGAAGTTGAAGCGAAAATAGAACGATTTTTGTTCAGAGCATATAAGCCCTTAAATAGACACATAGATAGATAGATAAATAGACACATAGATAGATAGATAAATAGACCCATATATAGATAGATATATATATATATATATATATATATATATATATATATATATATATATATATAGACAGATAGATAGATAGATAAGCAACTAGTTATAGTGCAGAACGGTATGGTTGTAGTATTAACTAGACAAGGTTTTTACTTTCACTCTTGTTGTGAGTGAAATGACTCAACGGAGTTGCCAGTGCATTACAGTTTAATATTAAAAACATTTTTCTCTCTTGCAATATCCATAGATGCATTATTCATGTACTTGTGGTATATAACCAGGGCTGTCTTTGATATCTTGGGAGCCCTGGGCACTTAAGGATAATGGGGCGTTTTTGACTATGATCATTGATGGACTGGCTCCAAAAATTCAAATTTTCATTTCCATCTGGGGCCGCCAGTACCTACATTTGGAGATTTTCTCAGAGTGCACTAGCGCAGGGACAGCGATTACAATTTTGATATTGATAAGATACAAAAAAACAGTAAAAAGCGCCGCAGGCTTTTTTTTTGTTTTATTTTATTTAATCTAAAAACCATACGGTCAATACAAAAGTACGTATACAATAAAATATCACCAATTAATAGACCAGTGAAGATTCTGCAAATTACCAAAACAGTACGAAAAGAAAAAGCTGTCTTCATACAGCATCATGATTTTTCTTCAGTTTTGAATGTCTGTTGTAAAATAATTAATACAGCATTCACATTTCTATAGAAAACAAGTACTGAACCGACCAGACTGAAGTTGTATACAAACTCAAATCCTAGGTCATACAAATAGTTTGATCTGCCCATGGCCACCACTGGAGTCAAGGTCTTCTTCCAATAAGGCATTAATTTGCCTGTAGCTACGATCGCGTATACCTAAGTGTCTACTAAGCAATCATCAACACAACTCTTCGTGCAATATTGACCTTTAAAAGATTATTAAGTATAATTTAAATTAGATTTGGTTTTAATTTTGTTAGAGAAATTAATTAAAAAATATATATTGAATAAGGTATGGGTGAATGTACGCTGGGTGTTAAATAAATAAAAAAAAACCTTTGTTGGATTGGAATAAGCACATACATTTCCAAAAACATAGGTATATGATTAAGGTTCGCGACCCGACTTCACGGTCATTTCCCATGGCATTAAGGTTCAAAATCGCGTGAAAAACCGCATGGTAAAATGGTAACAATAGCGTTTTTTTTTGGGTTGCTTTCGCTGAAATCAAAAAACTTTTACGGTTATTCCCTAGATTTTAATGTATATTATCAATACAAAAAAATCTTAGAGACTTTCGGGAAACAAGTTTCTGTCTTTCGAAAACCGATCAGAGGTGTTTTTCACATTTTTTAACCTATACAAGATATAAAATATATTTTACGGTTATTCCCTAGATAAAGGTTCAATGTATCTACTCTATTTTATCGAAAGCATATTTAGCAACGGTTGTCGAGATCTAAGGTCTCCCGTTTTTAGTAATTTTTGAAATGTCAAAATGCGTACTCTTAATTAAAATATACCAAATGAAATGTATTTATTATAAAAAAGGACTACAGTTTTACACTTTCACCTAAAGCAAACATGTTTGCAAAATTTCAAGGCGCTGGTTGGTACCTAGCTAGCAAAATTTGAAGAGGAAAAAATATTCAGAAAGACGAATTTAAATAAAAACGAGGTAAAATTGTCAACGAACAGCCTAAAAATGTATATAAGTTAATACTAGTATAAAATATTATTTATAAAACAGGTATTTCAATATGTCTACAGCATCCTTCTAAGCATTGGCGTAGCGTGGCTTTCTGCCGCCCGGGGCGGAACTCAATACCGCCGCCCTCCTTATTTAGGCATATAAATACAAAATACTCGAAAATTTACGGGAGTAGAAGGGGAGTAGTATATTGATATGGCATAAAAAGAGACAAAAAAGGCGAATTTTTTTCGTGTTTCTTCGAGTGGGACAACTAAAATTTATATATCTATTGATTCAGTTTACGGTGCTACGGGCATGTGAGTAGAAGACCCCCCGAATACATTGGTAACAGGGCACAGTCCTTAGTAATCCCTGGTAGGAAATCCAGAGGAAGACCCAAGCGGAGGTGGCGTGAGGTTGTGAGGCAAGATATGAGAGACTGTGGAGTATCCCCGGAAGATGTGCAGGATAGAGCCGAGTGGCGGCGGAAGACAAGAATGACAGATTCCACCATAGTGTGGGAATAATAAATGCCCAGGGAGAGAGACAGAGAGTTTACAAAGAGAAAAAAAGAGCTTTGCGGGTGAATATTTTACGAGTTTTTAATGAAACAAATGATTTAACAGTTTTTTCATTTTTTTCCAAAAATGCCGCCCCTAAAAAGTGCTGCCCGGGGCGGAGTGCCCCCCCCCCACGCTACGCTACTCCTTCTAAGAGTACAACAATAAAATGTTACAAATGACTCTAGGTAATCTTGTGTCACGACCTGTTTCTTCTTATTTTACACAAACCGCGTCATTTTTACCGTGACGTCTGTGGTCTTATCTAATTATTTTGTAATCTAGTATTCCTACAACATTGAAGGAATCCCGCGGGCTTAAGGCCCTCCACAACCGCGGGTAGCTCAGGCTCATTAACAGCGATCTCTTTACCCGCACTTCTAGGCAAATCTTATTAAGAGGTGGGCCCAGGGTTAGCCTTTAGGGAGTCCCCCGGCAAACCCCACCCCTAAATTTCGTTCCTTCAGTGTCCTTATTCAAGGAGGTTCAAGGAGGTATTCAATTCATTACTTACAAATTAGAGACTTAAGGGACCTTTCATTGGGCTTCGGCGCCCTGAATTTTACTAAGCCAATACTGAGGGAATCATCTTGAAACTGAAGAAAGTTATAGATGAAAGTATGGACTACAGATCGGCTGTTTAAGAATTACAGGATTTGGAAATTCCTTGAATAAAAAAATATTCCTAAAATACCCATAAAATTTACGTGATCTGAAGATTTTCCGTTCAGTTTTTCAGATATAAAAGTATAATTAGCCAAAATACTGGTAATAATAATCTTAATAAATCGGCTGTTTTAGATTTTTAAATTTCTTCCCAGGTTTCTTTTAAAAAGGTACAATTCAGTTTGGCGCTTACGTTATTCTTATTAAGCGCCAACATTTTCATACAAAATTTGAATAAGTTGAAGCCAAAATAGAAGGATTTTTGCGACGAATACGAATTACATCTACAGTGAAAACCACAGACTTGTAATGTATTTTAGATTTAGAATAGGAACTCATTACGATTTACAACAGTGAGTATTTATTGACTCTTTAATGAAGCCACGAGTACCTCAAGGTTCCGCCACGTCACACACCACAAGATGTACGTCACTGACACAGACAGAACAATTATGTACCTAATGATTACACAACTTTACTAAATGATTCGGTATCATCATTGTTAGTAAGGGCTGCCATAATTTAATGTAGTTATGCAGAAGGCAGACAGGCCACATAAACATCATTTTAAGATATGGCCGCTTTGGTGTTCGCGAAGATCTTTTATTCGATTACTGATTTAATATTAAGGTCACTAACTATTCATTTAATAGCAATGTATTGTCTACTTACAGACCAAATAAAGTAAATTGTAATATTTTAGGGATGTTTGTGTTTTTAAACAGATATTTTTTTTCTACAGTACACTTGTTTTGTGAAACACATTTAGCAGAAGACAGACAGCCTCATATAAACACCCATAGTTGTCAGAATTACCACTGTTATGTATACCAATTGTCGGACTGCCGACCGGAACACCTCCTTCCCCACCTCAAAAAACCTCTAAAAAACTATCAATACCTATTCGTAGTTTAGTTCAATAGGCATGCTAATTGTTCCCTTACAAAATATTCCCCAAAAAAGGCAGCGCAGTCGAATTTTTTTTTGGAAAAATTGATGAACTTGGTTTTGGTTTTCTTTGTTTGGAAGTGACCATTTAAGAATACATGGTTGGCGCAGTTGGTTGAGGCGGCATACTCTCGAGCGGAAGGTGCCAGGTTCAAACCCCGGCGCTGGCGATGTATTCCACACTTTGCGATACAGGCTTTTAGTCTAGTGCAAGGTGTGCAGGAAAGTATTTGGGTTTGTGTATGCAACCCCAGATCCTTAAAAAAAAAAAAAAAGTAGCGCCGCGGTCGAAATTATTGTCATAAGACATGAGCGTGTAGCTGTCTACATAAAAAAAGGATGGTGTAAATCTTATTTAGATTCATCGAAATAAAAAATAAGATGGTACTGAATGATATAAACGCAAAATATGTAAAAAAAGAAGTGCAATTGGTGCCGCAGGCAATTTTTTCAATAAAGAATTGTAAAATAATGGATTTTCGAAATAAATCTCCGGGAATCGTTTTATTGAGCAATTGATATTAAGAAAACCCTGACCGGGACGTGTGGCAGCCCTATAGTAGGTATATCTATTATTATTATGCAATTATGATGAAACACGAGAGGCTAACTGACTAACTCAATAAACTTCTCCAGACTAATGTATTCTATCCTTAGACATTCCCTCCACATGCCCTTTATTTCTCATTTCAGTTTTTCCTAACATCTGATCTACCTTAAGCCCATACCAAGACAGACCGAAGGATTTTTTAACACCCTGTTTACATCTTCTTCTTCTTCTTCTTAGCCCGGAACCGTCCACTCCTGAACGTAGGCCTCTTCCAAGCCTCTCCACTCTTGTCTATCCTGCGCCCTCCGCATCCATGTTCCACCTGCAAAGCTGACAATGTCATCCCTCCAGCGGAGTTGGGGTCGTCCGGGGTTTCTTCGCGATGTTCTAGGGCGCCAGCACAAGAGGCGTTTCGTCCATCTTTCGTTTGAGCTACGGGCAACATGACCAGCCCAGCGCCATTCAAGCGTAGCGGCTCTTTCGAGTATGTCCAATACTCCCGTTCGGTTCTGGCCCTGATAGTCTCATTTTTACATACCTTACCTAATTTCTTACTCCATCTCTCAGCATTTTAACACAGATTCTCATCAATGACCTCATCCTCACCACATTTATTCCACTCTTATTTATTAACTACCTTTTATTGCTTTTGTACTTCGGTGTTTCGCTATTTTGGCAGAACTTTAGCCGCTTTCGGGGATGCGTTGCCCGGAGTGAACCGACATGGAGGCGTTCTACCGTCTCACCTACAATTGAATATCTGAGAAATATTGACGCGGAGCTCTGACTCAGACTCCCAGATCTTTTGCACAATAGTCGTTTTCACATACGAAAGAAGAAGATTGCTTTTGTCTAATAAAAGTATCAAATATTTTCTAGATATTATTGTTATTATACATAAAAATGCAAAAATCGGTCATTATTAATACTTGCAATATTGTAAGACGATTCCTAAATACTGATATTTCAGGCACAATGCTTGTATTTTAGGCCCCGCGTTGAGCCTAATCCTGTGATATCCGTGATATCTGGATAGGTGAATTTTTCCCAGTATTAGGCTGATGAGTTTAAAGTCATGCCTCCGCGTGATATTATAATCAATAGTTATAGAAACAACAAACAATTTGCATACTCAGGTGTTCATAATTTACCTACTTTGATATGCAGAGAAATTAGTATCTCTACAAATTCAAAAAGGATGTAATTAGATTTTAATCTTTCAATGCATCTCTGCCTATATGCTACTATCTTCATGAGTGTAAAATATTAACTAAAGGACATGGCAACTTTTTTACGCGCTTTTATTTAACTACATCTGCCATTTCCCGCTTTCTGCTATCGTCATCTACATTTCCATTTCAAATTAAATGACTTTCCAATTATTATTATTTCGTATGGCTTCTGCCACCTATGGGCGGCAACGTCAGAAGATAAGAGAATTATGCTATCTGTTACACATAGGAGACATGTACCCTACAGAGCAATATCCATTTCCAATGTCCGCTGGGACATTGGAAACAAAAGACAAAAACTGGTGCTGACCCTGAAATATCGCACAAATATTTGCTTTACAAAGACTTACAACAAAGGTTATTGACATAGCAAACCGAATCGCTAAGTTAAAATGGAAATGGCCGGTCACGTTGCGAGACAGGGAAATGAGAGATGGGCACCCTGAATCCTAAGATGACGACCACGGGAGGACAAAAGACCTGTAGGACGACCCCAAAAAAGATGGGTAGATGATGTATTCCCAGTCGCAGGAAGAAACTGGTTGAGCAAAGCTCAAAATAGAAGGAAATAGAGAACGTTAGAAGAGGCCTGTATCAAGCGGTGGAGGTACGGTTAAGGAAGAAGAAGATACTTGTAGTACAATTTTATTAAAAACACGTCCCAATTGGTAAATGTTAACTGATTTGGTCGGTAGCCTGGTTGGTAACGCGCTCGATTGTTAATCCAGTGCCAGTGGGCGCGGGTTCAATCCCCGACTTACTCCACTTCACAACACAAGCTTTTAAAGCTTTCTGTGAAGTGTACAAAGATGTATTTGGATTTATTTCGATAAACCCAGATTCATTTTATATAAAAAATAAAAAATAATTTTTTTTCATATGGAGTGTGTGAAAAATTTCAAGGTAAATGTTAACTGATTTGGTCGGTAGCCTGGTTGGTAACGCGCTCGATTGTTAATCCAGTGGGCGCGGGTTCAATCCCCGACTTACTCCACTTCACAACACAAGCTTTTAAAGCTTTCTGTGAAGTGTACAAAGATGTATTTGGATTTATTTCGATAAACCCAGATTCATTTTATATAAAAAATAAAAAATAAATTTTGTTCATATGGAGTGTGTGAAAAATTTCAAGGTACTGGAACATTGGAAGTTATTTAAATTTGAAAAAGAAAATATGGCAGGCAACGACAAAACAACAATCTCAATCCCTCTCTTATTTCAACACCTTCATGTCCATGTTGGTAATGTGCTAGGCAAAGTCTCTTGAAACAGGTACACAAGTAGTTAAGTCATATAACAAAATTAATTTTATGACTTAACCTTTTGAGGCCTTAGATATTAAAGTCTCATTATTATCATCTACTGTCGTTGTTGTCCTCGTTGTGTCCTATAAGAGCCTATAGTAATATAATAAACTATTAGAATAAAGTTCCGTGACTTGCGTACATTTTAATATTTATTGATTCACGCAAATTTGATGCGTGATTAGGTTATTGATCTAATTGTTTATAGATACACTAGAGATGTGCCGAATATTCGGTTACTCTTCGGCCAGATCGGCCCCTTTTTGGAGTATATTTATAACTAGGGCTGCCACCTTTGTAAGAGCGTAGACCCAGAGATTCGGAAAAAACGAATTTGTGACCATAGTTGATCTTTTTTTTTTTTTTTTTGGTCCACACCATAATTCCAAACCCGGAGATTTACTATGCTGACCCGGAGACCCAGTTTTTCTATGGGGGGGGACCGGGACCCCGAGTATTTTCCTTTTTTTTTTTTTTAGTCCTGACAAAAATTTCAGACCCGGAGATACACTATGCTAACCCGGAGCCCGGAGAACACCACTCAAACCCGTAGACTCCGGGTCAAACCCGGAGAGGTGGCAGCCCTATTTATAACTGCGGCGCTAATTTAATTAAAGTGAGGGTTTGACATTGTTTCTTGATTTTCGGGTAAAGCGTGTGAAGATAAACTTGACACTTGACGAGTGTCGAAACGTCGATCAAGTTTATCTTCACACGGTTTACCCGAAAATCAAGAAACAATGTCAATCGCACACCGTGAAAACCTTCAACAAAGTGAGGGTTTGTTCACAAAAAATAAACTGGCCTTTTATTGATTTTTTGTCTACCTTCTTATATGTTTGATGATGAAATTTCGCCTGTGGCCCAAGTTTTTTTTATCATGTCATAAACCGTAGGAATACAAATAGATTCCTTACTATTGAAGTAAACCAGGTTCATCAATAGTACCATTTTTTAAAAAAATTCCCCTGCGGCACTATTCACAATCCTTTTTTCCTTTTGGCAATATCTAAATTTGAATTGTGCCCCCTAGCTTCGAAGCTGGCGACGCGCCCATGGTTGTTACTTATTGTCTCTGGTTCAGAACACGTACCCCCCACCCCCCCCCCCCGAAATGAATTCCTGGCTCTGGCCCTGGAACTATCGCTCATCACTAGTGGGGTAGGCGGAGATTCTAATTCTTGATATATTAATTAGGCATTGTATTGTTCTACATTGTTGCTCTATGCTTTTTGCAGTAACAAACCTATACTATTGTGTACTTACAAGTATACGTTGACACTAGATGCGCATGTAATTAAAAACTATTCAATTATGGGTAATTAATTTTTACATGTGTTTCTTTTACTGGAAAATACAGTTACATTAGTTACTCATTTATGTAATTATTAACGTTAAGAATCTAACGTAGTAAATATTCCGTTTAATTTTATTTGTAGATACATTTCGTAGTAAAATTGGAAAGCTTGTGTTCTGAAGATGAGTAAATGGTCATCAGAGATCTAGCCGTATCACTGCCACCTTGAAATTTCTCTCTTTCTCTAGCCATGATGTAGGATTAATATACATACAACGTTATAGGCGAGGTTACTGTCACCGTCGCTAAGGATACGTATGGAATAACAGTTCCTTTACAACGAGTTTGATGGACCACGTATTATATTCTGTTATGAGATTTGACAGGAGTGGTGGTCCTATGCCATCATTATGCTATGTTGCCAACTGTTACAGCATGACTAGAGTACCTACTCTAGGAGGCGGTGGCCAAATCCATCCATTACAAAAAGCATAAATAAAAATATGCATTGCTATACTCGTGCATTTGCTATACCCAGGAAGGTGGAAGGATAGTTGGTGTTCCACATCCCAAGAGGAAGGCATCCGTTCAACTACAGATCAATGATCTAGAAGAAGAAGCTATACTCGTAATTACTGTCCCCTGATTATGATATGTTAAATATACCTGATTTTAAGACTAAAAAATATTCCTTTACAATACTGGTAGGATCCAAGTCCCGTATGTACCTATGTAACGCCGGGCCTTTGAAAAATTTTGCAAGTTCTATGAATATGTATGTAAATTTAAAGCAGCGACGCCTTCGTGGATGGCTAAAAATTTTCGTCGAAGTCTCACTTTTTGTTTGCAGAGCTTGATTAAATTGAATAGGCACGTTGTAAATAATCTCTGATATGTTCCTTCGAAGAACTTCAAAGGGCGTGGTGGAGTGGCAGGATGAGTAGCTAGTTAATAAAAAAGTGAATAATCTTCACGGGTACCCACTAGTTAATTCATAAAATAGGCATTTGTTCCATGATCTTAACAAATTTCATAATTAATTACTAACTGAATCTTTCTCCTGGTTTCAGCCAAGAACTCAAGATGACTCTCGTACAGCCCTCCAATGAAATGTCCCAGATGATCCAGAAGGAGTTGAATGAGAATGTCAACACCAGGGACCAAGATCTGCAGCACATTAAGGAATGGCTGGAGAAGCAGCCCCATCTCCCAAACAGCTGGGGTAAGTTACAGAGACATAAATCCATATTGTTATAACCTTGCCTCTCGATCACTATTTTATACCACGTTTGGCACCAGCCACTGAGAGGTGGCGTCGTCAGAGGATAAGAGAGTCAAAGAATTGTTCGCTAGAGAGCAACATCCAAATCATTAAGCTATTCAAAATGGTAAAAAAAAACATAAAACCAAGATTTTATGACTTAACATCCTGGAACTGTTTTTCATGGTCTTCCAAACTATATCAAACGCGCTTGGATCCCTTCATTCCAATGCCGCCTCCCACCAAGAATAGACAGAATCAAAATTTGTAAAAAGATATGAGTTCTACTCGAAAAGCACTTTCGTTAGATAGTAAACACGACGGTATGCAGTAACTGGATCCTCTTGACCGCTCGGTGTCTCCTAAGGCTTGAGCTGGACAAAATCTGATTTACGGTCTGGATTATATTTTCCCTTTTTGCCCATTTTATTAGCGGCGAAAATTTCAGGGCCTACTCCCGTGAAAAGTGTAAATTCGGCTCTGGTAAGAACATCACACACTTTGTAAGATATTAGCTGCTCAAAGTTCTTGTAAAAAATACAATTCGAAACTAACCACTACCATAATTCAATTTGAAAGTGCGTAATATTAACATTTGCCATTTTCCTGCTCAAGTTCTTTTTTCTTATTGTTTCTTCATTTCTTTTACATGCCTACAAAGTCTTTGTCTTATGCCATTGGAATTTTTGTTTCATTTATTTTTATTTATTTAAGCACATATTGCACAATTAGGTACAAATTATGTATAACACATTAGGTACTTCAATCATATTACGCATAAGAAAGAGAAAAAAAAGTCGCGTAAAAGTAAAAACGTAAACAACGATAATGACATCTCGTCCGAGGAGCAATCACAAAGGACGCCAATCAAAATAAGAAGAAATTAAAAAAGTATCAATAAATCATAATATATTTTACCAGGGCATTGTTGATTTGTATTTTTTTTTCTTTCGTTTTAAATGATCTAGTCTTGCATACACAATCCGAAATACTTTCCTGCACTAGGCTAAAAGCCTGTATCGCAAAGTGTGGAATACATCGCCAGCGCCGGGGTTTGAACCTGGCACATCCTGCTGGAGAGAATGCCGCCTCAACCACCTGCGCTAACCATGTACTCAAATTTGCAATCTTGATTTGTATTTTTGTTGAAGGCTTTGCCCGTATTTAACAAATTAAGTTATTGATTTCGATGATGCCTCCTATGCAGTATTTAATTACTCACTTTTACTAATCATTTGAGTAACATTGCGTTTGCGGGCATAGGTTTTTTCCCATACTAAATGAGCATTCTTGTTTTCAGCATAACTAAACATTTCTCTGGCCCTTTGAACTTCTTCCCTTGATTTTACCTGTATTTCCGACTCTAATCTTTGTATAATATTCCAGATGAGGACCGCATAATGACCTTCCTCCGTGGCTGCAAATTCTCCTTGGAGAAATGCAAGAGAAAGCTTGATATGTACTTCACCATGAGGACAGCTGTACCTGAGTTCTTCGCCGACAGAGACATGGCTAGACCAGAACTTCAGGAGGTCTTCTCTCTTATGTAAGTATAGTAGTCAGAAATATGAGAGAGAAGGATGAACCAAGTATAAATGCTGTCGAGGTGAGATCGTCGAGAAAAATGTGTGGAAAAACGTTGAAAGATCCTCTAAGATCCCATCCTACAAGAAACGAAGTGATTAGAGAGTTGAGTGAATGCAAAAAGGATCTTGTGACTAAAATGAAAGTGAACAAGTTGAGATGGTTGGGACATGTGGAGAGAATGAACGATGAAAAGATAACAAGGAAAATTAACCTGGATGAAAGAAGCGGTGTAAGGAAATGCGGCCGTCCAAGAACCACATAGCTGGACCATGTTGACCAGAGCCACAAGGACGGACGTGTTTTGAGTAAAAGTAACCGTAGTGTATGAGTAATTGCATGAATGTGACGGAAGCCCGAAGTGTGTGTAAGGATAGGAAAATCTGGCGATCCATTCTCTCTGCCTCTATAAGGTCTCCCGTTTTTAGAAGTCTTTGAAATGTCAATATGCATACTCTTAACCGTAATTTTTTTAAAGGATCTGGGCCTGCAAATACAAACCCAAATATTTTCCTAGAATAGATGTTTATTTTCCACAAATAACTACAATATTTTAACCTATTTTTCAGTAACATGCCACCACTCCCAGGACTGACACCAGAGGGCAGAAGAGTCGTTGTCATGAGAGGTAATTTAGTTTACATCAAAACAAATAAAGGTATTTATCCCCTTTGAAACAAATCATATAGCTTGATGCATCCCAATGCTGGCTGTTTGAACTATTAACCCTGCTACTTGCATGGAGAATGTGTAGATGGCGGTAACTATTACATTAAGTTACATATGAATGATAATATTAAGATACTTAAATGTCATGTCCCCACTACTGACATGACTTGCAATTTTTTTGCAACAGGACGTACGACATACGGACTGTAAACGTTTTCCTATAATTTGCAATAAGTTTTCACCAGTACATGGTCCATAGAAGAAGGAAGATGCCGATGGACTTATACGCTTAGGTATACTGACAATACTTAACCCCACCTGGAAGTCAATTTACCACACCATCTTTGCCCTGGTCTTCTCCACCACATGTAGGACAAATGAGACAACCCCAACTGCCCCTGTGGTGGGGTGAAGTCCTTTAACCATATTGTCGAGGAATATCTGTTCCAAACTTGAACCAACCTGAAGCATGTTAATACCTGAGCTCTCAGGATCTTAATATCTGACTCTGGTCTCTCCAATACCATATGTTATACGGGTGGACCATTAGTCCTTGCACTTTTGAAATGGCCCTAAAAATAAAATAACAGTTGGTATTTAATTATTTTTTTGCTAAGAAGAACAACAATAAACGGGAAATTCTTTTTCTAAACACAATATAACCAAGATGTCCGCCATCTTGCCGTTGACGTTCCTCAAATCTGGGTATGATTTTTTTCTAAAAAATTCGGCCCTAAGCGTGAAGTGTTGACAATTTCCTCTCGATAATTCAATTTTGGTTGATGTATTGTCACTGATTGATTCACGTAGACCTGACTTTTGAAATAACATCATAAAAAAGCAGGTGGGATTAGATCCGGGCTGCTGAGAAGTCATGGAATATCTCTATAAAGTAGTGTGAGAGAAGTTCCAGAACAAAATAATCTCGCGGAGAGGAGATATTCCATGGCCTTCACGCAGCCCGGACCCAACCCCAGCTATTTTTTTATGGGCTTATCTAAAAAATAAGGTCTACGTAAATAAACTAGCCATAATAATCCAACTGAAATCAAATATTCAAGAGGAAATCTGGTTTTGAAATTTTCGAAACATACCAACGCTTTGTATAGAAAAGTTTAATAAAAATTAGGGGTCAGATATGAGGAGGGCCAGCAGCAAGATGGAGGACATCTTGATGATACGGTGTTTAGTAAATGAATTTCCCAGCTACTGTTGTTCTAATTAATAAATTATTTTTTAAATACAAACTGTATTTTTATTTTTATGGCCATTTCAAAAGTGCAAAGACTTTTGGTCCACCCTTTACATACAGCACACACACATGATTGTCGAACAGTACACAAACAGTTTTGAGTCCATGGTTGGCAAAGTAGGTTGGTTGGTTTATTCTTATGGACTTTTCTCTGGGACAGTAGATACCTTAATAAAACGACATGAAATAAGATTTTTTCTCTCTCATTACTCAGTACCTAGTAATAGTAATTTTTAAGTAGTATAGACCCTTAACTACCTTCTAACCTAGTCTAACTGTAGATTAAGAGGAATAACCTTATTCTTACGTCATCAACATCTGCTAATCTTCCCTCCATATACCGCTAAGTATTCAAATCTTTTTTCCAGCCCTGCATAAATGCGAGGCAAACTCACCTTTATTTTTACTATAAATAAGATATATTTTGCAATAATTTGTAATGGTATTATAAATTAAAAAGGGAATTTCGGAGAGTCGTAGATTCAACGTCCAAAACCCTCACAGGAATGATTTGAACCACGCGCGATGTATGAATATTTTGAAATTGTTTTTTTTTTATGGTTTGAATGAAAAATTTGCTATAATCAAAAAAGTGCCAAAGGGATCCAACTAGGTATTACAAAATTCTTAATTTTTTATTATCTATTTGCCAAAAATGAGTTGAAAAAATCATCACAGGTTGAATTTAGATTTTTCTTCTGAAGAATCAATTTTTTTTTAAATCTGTCAAAGAGATCCACTAGAAAAAGGTACAAACTAACTATTCAACTAACATCTTTCTAGTCTTGTACTAGTGAGCAGATATTGAAAAAAACCCTATTTCGATAGCTCTCCTAATTTTCAGCATGTCGTTCAACCTATTGACATTTCCATTCTGAATGGTCATGAACTTCCTAATTATACTCTGCCCACCCCGTAAGGGGTATGACGTATTAAGGTGTCAGGAGATTCTAAATAGTTATTTTTAACAAAATATTTGTTAAAACAGGACACTCGAAAACATTGACAGAAATGCGTGAATGTCCTATAACATTAACTGGATTGTGGATAACATACTTACTAAATAATTGCTAACATTAATATAAGTTATTTATTTATAAGTTATAAGTATATCTACTAACATTGTACTAACATAGGCTTGCCAACATTTTTTCGGAAAAATATAGTGTTTTTCAAAATAAATTGTAAAAAATATAGTACACTCCAAAAAAATATACGAGTAGTATTTTAATAAAAATAAAATAAAATAATCTTTATTGTACAGAAACATACAAAGGGCGGACTTATTGCCAAATGGCAATTTCTGCCAACCAACCCATGACAGAAAACAAAGTGAGACCTAACTAATTATAAATTTAGTATCAAAAGGGTACCTTTACCTAACGATAATTGAAAACATAAATACATATATAGATAAAAATATTATACATATATATACATAAATGGTATATGGAGACCTAACTAATTATAAATTTAGTATCAAAAGGGTACCTTTACCTAACGATAATTGAAAACATAAATACATATATAGATAAAAATAGTATACATATATATACATAAATGGTATATGGGATGGGATAGGATATTTTCAGTGGCGAATTAAAACAAAATTTTGTGTGACATCGTGCACCATAGAGTAAAACTTATATTTTTAAAAATATATATAAATATATAATGCGCCACACAATAATAGGTATGAAAATACATTTTTTATAAAAAATGCAAAAAACGAATACTTTTTATAGAATAGATTTTTTTTACAGGAATGGCTAAAATGATGAATTTTAAATATTAATCAATAATGTCACTGAATATTTATGTAAATGAAAAAAAAATAAAAAACTTAATATTTAGATTTAAACAATTATGTGAATAAACTTTATTCACTATCGCCTGATGATAAGGGGTGAAAATCCTCGAATACTAGACGCGAAAAGCAAAAGTCATTTATTGTGGATTTTAATCTAAATATTTAGTTTTTTCATTTTTTTTTCGTAAAAATGGACTTCCACCAAGTACTCACGATCGAAAACATCGATATTATATATGCTAATATTTTTGATAATAAATAAAAATATTTTTGTTATTGTAGGACATTGGCCTTATAGGAATCTATAGGTTTTTTTTTTTTATATTCGAAAGGATTTTCCGTACACGGAGCCTAATACTAAAAACACAACATTTCAAAACCGTTTCTGACAAAATGTTTTAAGTCTGTCACATTTTCAGGCGTGTCCAAGGATTTGGTAACTCCGAATGTCCCTGAAGCCCTGAAAGCCGCCCTCATGATCGGAGACGTTCGTCTGGCTGAAGAGTCTACCGGAGTTGCTGGAGACGTTTACATCCTGGACGCCACTGTCGCAACACCAAATCATTTCGCCAAGTTTACACCCACCATTGTCAAGAAGTTCCTTATTTGTGTTCAGGTCAGAAGAATTAGAAAATTTCATATCGTTTTCTGATTCCCGGGCCCCGCCCTGAAAGTTAACTAAAAACTGTTATTTTGCAACCAACAAAAAGTGCCTTCCAGTCCTCCAAAAGGGCCACATCCTGGTTCCTATGGTAAGGAGAACGGGGAGGTCTTCTAAACGTGGATTTAAAATGTTAAGGTTCTAACATAGATACGAAATCTTTTAAGCGATTAAAATCCTCCTTTTCTCTCTCTGTCTTGTCAGCCCATTTCCGCAAATTCCTGGACGAAGGTCTCTTCCATTTTCTTTCACGATGCTCTATCCTGGACTTCTGGATCTAGATGAGACCCACATATTTAACGAGATCTCTTCATAGTAGTGTTGTGTTGCTGTTTCCAGTTTGTAAAGAACAATTTGATCTAAGACTTCAGGGAAGCATAAAAATGGTTGGAGGGCCGTGTACAATATATACACCTTTCACCTCGAGGAAACCACCAGCCTACATAGCATAGCGGTAGACTACCGGCTTGTCAGGCTGGAGGTCTGGATTCGATTCCCGGCCGCAGCAGATGGATAGATAGATAGATAGATAGATTTTTTATTCAGTCATTTTTAGTGCACATACAAACATAGATGGGTATTACAATTCAAAATATGGATGGACTGGAATTGGTGAATGTTACTTAAGTGTAAAGTGATCACATTAAGCCAGCCGATAAGCCTGACGGAAGGTTCATCCTTTGCTGTTTCCAGTTTGTAAAGAACAATTTGTAAAACTTTTCCCCTATATCTATAATATTTATTTATTGATTTATTTTATACATTTCAGGAAGCCTACCCCGTCAAGCTGAAGGAAGTTCACGTTGTCAACATCTCACCTCTCGTAGACACCATTGTCAACTTCGTCAAACCATTCATCAAGGAAAAAATCAGGGAAAGAGTAAGTACCCAAATTGAACAAACAATTAAACAAAACCCTTCTTTTTTCTCTCGTAAGCATACGACCATTGTACATTGTACTAGGAGTCATATAGCTCCAAGTAATATTCTTCATGTAGTCTACTGCCCTTGGCATCACCTTATGGATTTCCTCAAGAACCCCTACAAACTTCTTATCAGGACACCTCTCCACTTTATGTTCGACAGTCTCGACCTCGCCACATTCACAAAGGGGGTGGTCTCTCTTGCCTCACTTGTGGAGCAAGTATCCGCACCTACCGTGACCAGTTCAGATCCTTTTTAAGGTCAACAATTGTTTGTGGAGCAGGTTGAACCCTAGCTGCTTCTCTGTACAAGTTGTCTGCGATCGGGTTTTTGGACTTTCCACTCTTCCAGAGATGTTGACATTGACGATGTACTCCAAACATGTTGACGAACTACTCCACTTCACAATAAAAAAATAGGTTGCAAATGTTGCGTCCACTCCTCAACAGATGGCGTTAGCATCAGAAACATTGGGTCAATTTGAAATAATTTCTGTTGAGGAAAAAACTGTCATGTTGACATTATTGCAATATTGGCAACGGAAAGTTTAGCCGAAACTTGGAATTCTGATAATGACCTTCTTTCTTCTTTAACAAAGGTATGTGTTTTCCCAGATCTTCATCCACAGCGACATTGAAGGTCTCTACAAGCACGTACCCAAAGAAATGCTTCCAGAGGAATATGGTGGCAATGCTGGATCCATTATTGATCTTAACAGTAAGCGATGACTATTGTTTAACATTTTACGTCAAGCACTTATATTCAGTTTAGTAATCCTTACCCTAGTAACAATTTAGCTCCTAGATTGGTTCTAGAGCAGTTCTAAAATTAACCTAGGAGTTTAATTGTTACTTGGGACAAAACATAGATAAATGACAATTGCCTAATCCCACCAACTTCGACCTAAGAAACAGAGCCCTAAGTAATATCCACACAAAAACAGAGATAATATTCTATTTATTGAATAAAGAACATCAGCCACCAGTGGCAACGGAGCCTAAATCCATATGAAATGCAACATGCAGCTCACCTAGTTTGCGAGATTCTGGGCGGAGATATTTGGGCACCTAACGTAGGAGAGTCGCATGTTGCATTTCATATGGATTTAGGCTCCGCTGGCACTGGTGGCAGATTCTTTGTTCAATAAATAGAATATTATCTCTGTTTTTGTATGGAAATTACTGAGGGCTCTCCTGCCTAGGTCGAAGTTGGTGGGATTGAGCAAATATGTTTTAGTGATGCTAGTGGTTAGAAAAGGGATTTTTTAAATTTACTCGTTTAAAAAAACATTCCTAATTTGCCGCCAAAATTTTATGAAACTTGAGATTATTCCCCTATTTTGTTCGATATAGTCCCGTAATTCGGTTGATAAAATATTTAGGGTAAGACGCGGTGACTCTAGTGGATATTTTTTGATATTTGATCCACTTTTGATGAATTAAGCAAAGTCGATTTTGTGGCTATTCTTATTTTGCGCTTACACTCTCATACAAAATTTGATGAAATTGAAGCTAAATACAACAATTTTATTGAAGAATTAATTTTGGTCTACAATAATAATTTGTTTTTTTTTAGACGCCTGGAAGGCGAAATTGGAGAGCTACACAGACTGGTTCAAAGAACAAGACAACCTTAAGGCTGACGAGTCCAGAAGGCCAGGAAAACCCAAGACACACGACGACCTCTTCGGAGTCGACGGAAGTTTCAGGAAGCTTGTCATCGATTAAAAAAATAAATAAATAAAAATAAAATTTATTTTAAAGCTTGTTGAATTATAATTATTACCAAATATTAAGAGCATACATTACAATAATTATTAAGATTTATTTTTTATTATTTTTATTTTTTTTAAAGGTGTATAGATTAAAATTTATAGGAATGCACAATTAAAATTTCACAATAGTCTTTCAAAATACTTTTTTTTTACATACTTACCAACAAACTTTTTTTTGAGCCCGATATTTTTTAATATCAATATTTTTATATATTTGCACTTTTTTCATTTAAGTACCTACTGTATAAAATACCTGTGCTCTTTGCTCAATTTTAGAAATAATTATTTAGATAAAAATATTTTTAATGTTTTTACTCTAATTTAGAACCAATACATCAATAAAAATTCACCCTTAGGTTTAAATATTAAGTGTCGTGGAATTTTTATTACATAAATTGGTGCGTTTTTTATTTCCAAAAAAAAAATCTAAATTCTAAGATAAGTATCTGTAAAAATATCTAGAAACATCTTAGCAATGGTTATTGAAGTACCTCATTTTTATTAAAAAAAAATGCATAAAAATGTAGAATATCAAAAAAATCTAGCAATATTTTTATACATTTACTTGTAAACTTAAAATATCCTTTAGGTTCTAAGATCTTTTGTAAAAATTGAGTTTTATTCTAAGGTTTGGAAAAATATCTGTAAATTTTCGAAAATATGCATTATTTTGCTTTCAAATTTTTATTATTAATTTTCATACATAATATATTACTAACAAAATACTTCATAAAATTATATTTATTTATTTTCATAAATTAATACTTTTTCTTAATTATATCATTATTTATGCACCAAATGCTGTGATATAAAAATATCTATATTGTAAATATTCTTCTTATATTTATATTTTTTATCATTTCTTTATTTATATCTTTTTAAATACAATTTCCAACCCAGTAATTTTTACCCTTGCCCATCCATAATCGTTTTATTTTTTCACAATGTTTATGCAAATATTTTTATAAAATATTGTTTTATGTAAATCTTTATTGTGCATTTTATATTTTGTATTTAAAATACATATATATCGTTTCATACTCTATTGCTTGTTTTATTTCTAGCCTCGTATTTCCAATATTTGTCCAAATAATTATTTTTTTTCCAATGATTTTCACTGCGAAGGATATTTTTTTGGACATGTAAAATGTAAAAATTCCATTTTTTGGGGTAAATTTCACATAAACGGTCATTTCCTAGATTATAATGCATATTATCAACCCAAAAATAAATCCCTGTGACTTTCGGGAAACGAGTTTATATCATTCGGGAAAATTATCAGAGGTTTTTCACATTTTTTTTAGAAATCTATACAAGATATAAAAAATCTTTTACGGTCTTAAGGTAACAATGTATCTACTGATTTTTTTTAAAGCGTAATTATTAAGGTTGTCGATGTCTGAGGTCTCCCGATTACTGATTTTTTAAAATGTCGATAGCCTAGCTTTAAAATAGATAAATAAATCTTGGAAACCACTAATGTATGTAAATTTGGCAAGCATCATTTGTTCAAAATTTTATATATTCATGCTGACCGATTTTACACGAATTTTTCCGAATAATTTCGAAAGACTTGCGTACGTGTAAAGATGTTGTATCATGATTGATTGCATGAATTCAGGAATCGAGACGAAAAGTGACTCGATCTAATCGCTATCGATCGCAATTCAACTGTTATCGCAATGTGGTTTGAGTATGACACAATAGGTGTCGGCTTTACTCCAAACCACAGCTTGCTAGTACCTACCTACCAACGCGAACAGTGGGTTTAGGTGAGAGGGAAGCCAGAGCTAACTTTCTTACTTTATATCAGATTGGACCTATTATTTTACTATCCAAAGGGAACTCGATGAGAATTGTATTCTCAGGTATTTTCAACACTGACCTACTAATGTTTATGTTACTGGAAATGTATGGAAGCCGTCATTGCATACAATAAAACTTTTTTGTATTATATTTATAGTAAATTGAATGTTCTAGAACTTTTACTAATATCATTTTCCTTTACAAACTTACCATTACGGAGATACGAGTACAATAAGAAAATTTCATAAATCTTAATAAACATATTATTTTTTCAAAAATATGGCATTTTTGCCGATGCATAACTTTTTCAATATTAACATTACGAAAATACTTGATAACAGAAAGTAACGGGAAATTTAATTTTCTATAATTCTTACTTAAATTAATTTTCTCTATGGTGCACCTGTAAAAAGTTATAATCATCAAACTGAAAAACGACCGGAAATTCTGTGGTTTTTGGCTCACTCTAGTGAACGCACAAGGGTGGGGAAGTCATAGACTTGGATTCTGAACCACAAGACCGACCTCTATAACATATCCAAAAATCAGAACACTTTTCGATCTGCAAGGTAATGTACCATGTTCATTCTCTATTCAACGGACTATTAGGGTGTGAAGTAAGTAGATTCAAAATAGTCACAAATTTTCTTAAAAAAACAGTACCACACTCCTTGAGTTGTGACGTCATCACTTTCTTATGTCACTGTGTGGAGACCTATATAAACTACATATATTTACTTACGTTTAACTCGTAGAGTGGTCAACCAAAGAGTTTGTATTGGATTATAGAGTTGCATTGAATGCCCATTGCCCAAGGCTCCCTCTATAGTATGATTCAAACTCCTTTGCAACCACATACGATTAGCAAATTGTTAGTATTAGTACACACGTATATAAGGATTCTACACCCATACAACTTTGTATCGTGTATGTATATGAGAATATGTATGTATGTGTAAATTACTAACAATAATTTGGTACATAAAAAGTAGTGTAGTTTGTAAGTAAATTTTCATAAAGAAATCACAGGTATATTTCTGAATTTCATACCTACTGATGCCAAACATTTTTAACAAGCATTTAAAATATTTCTCTCCACGCCGTCCTACCACTCGCCAGTCTCTTAGTAGGTGCTACAGCGTACGCTCTCGATAATCTGGTCCATATAACTGCTTCTTGAGCGACCTCTCACATTACTGCCCTTTACCATTCCTTCTGCTATGGTGATGAGCAGGCCGGGGTGCCTGATGCTATGGCCTATCCATCGCGCTCTCTGTTGGGCAATCTCATAGCCTCGAACTATTTTCGAAAAACGAAAATAAATATAATAATTGATTTTGAGATATACCTAAGTTACTTAGGCATGGAACCGGATTTATCTATACCTACATATGCACAGACGGAATTCATGAAGTTTTTCCTCAACAGAGACGAGAGGCATCTTCATTCGCATAATGCAGCGTTAATTATGTGAACTCCCTTAGGGAGGAAGCAGGATGGGTGTTCCGACGCTCACGAGTCGTCTTTGGCTGGCTTCAGTGATCACTTTATGCCCAGGGCAACGTTCACCCATTCCACCACATCCTGCTGTATATCGTGTAATTTTTGAAAGTTTTATATATGTATGCTGCGGCTGGAAACGATTTCACAATTAACCTAAATTTCGATGCTAACGCCATCTGTTAATAATAATTGTCTGGGCGAATTCGTGTACACGTCAGCTAGTTATAAATTGAAAATATATGCACAATGCGTGAAAACACACCTTATTCTTGATTCGCAGTTCGCGGTGAACGTGCGCGCTCATTGGTCGAGGAATTCAAAGAGTTCTTTTTTTAAAATTCAATTTCAAATCAATCGTGCATTTGTTCTTTATTCAAACAACTGTCAATGTAATTAATTGTTATCATAGTATTCGTTAAATTGTTTATAAATTAATCATTTTTTTAATATTGTATTGAATATATTTTTAATTTTGTGTTAATATTTTATTTAAACAATTGATAATTGTTAATTTCTAAGAATTTGAATAACTGGTAAGTGCATTTTTGTATATTATTTAATTATTTATTTTATTAATACTATAATTTCACATATTGCGGTAGATTCGACTAAAACTAATTCGGGTAATTTCTGTCAATATGCCACTTTTTTTTGGGCAATATAAATCTTGGCAATGTTTTGGACCAGATATCGTATATTTTTGATCTTCTTCCCCAGTTTCAATCATTATGATTGGTTTGCAGCAAAGCCCCATGTCTCCTTCTCCACTCATCCCTGTCCTGTGCTGTTCTTTTTAACTCTTTATATGAGTCGATACCCACATCCTGGCACAGGTCGTCCAGGTATTCTTTCCTTGGTCGTCCTCTGTAATTTGTCCCCTCGTTCATCCCTTCAAGTAATTCAAATAGGAGACCCTCTTGACGCACTATGTGGCCGATCTATCTGGCACGTCTTTCTGCTATTGCACTGAGCTGGTGTCTTCCTCCTTTGATTTGTTGAGAACTTCTTCGTTTGTTACGTGATCCCTCCAAGAAATTCCTTAAATTCTTCTGTCTGATAACCTAGCTCCTTAGAATGTTACAAATCATAACTTAATTTGATTGTACTGTGGAAATAATTTTGACTTGGATACCTTCTGATATTGATGAAGGGAATTATTTCTTTGTAGAAGTAGATTTCCTGGCCAGGAATTCTCAGTCATTTCCGCTCACTAACGAGAGAAAAGAGGTCAAAAGAAATTGGGAAGTACTTTGAAGAGATTGTGGGCTCCTATCCTATTATAGTCATATTATTCAGTCAGAGTTCTTTGATCGCTCCAATGCATCGGCGATCTGCCTCTCAGTCTTGTATTCGCCCTAGCAAAACTGTTTTCCTAGGTTGCTCTCTTCACGTCTTGATATACTATTTACATAATCATTTATAAAATATGCTAAACAGATGCATACTCAAGAGACTCTTGAACCCCTCCAGAGATTGCGACGTCCGCACTTGTCCAGAAAGATCATTCTTTTCGTTGGGAATACTTTGGTCTTCCCCTTCTCCCAATTAAACCATTCATAAGTCTGATGGAAATGTCAGTCCTTCGCTATCTGTTGAAACTATTAGTGTCCTATTTTCATTAGTACGTGCCTAAAGTATAATCATAATGACTTCATTTGTAATCTCAGGTTAGCCTTGTATTTACTAAGTGACATCATACAATCATACCATAATAAGACTTAATATTACTTATTTAGGTCCTCACCTCATGTGTAGTGTGTACTATATAGCGTAACAATTCTATCTATCTATACCACGTTCCTTGCAGGGTAGGCAGAGAGGACAGAACGCCAGACAGCCCTATCCTTACACACACTCCTAGCCTCCGTCTCATTAATGCATGCAGTCATACACGCTCTCCGATACCTTTTGCTCAAAACGCGTCCGTCCTTGAGAATCTGTTCGACATGATCGGACCAGGTCAGTCTCGGGCGGCCGCGCTTCCTCACCCCTCTTCGCTCACTCAAATAAATCTATTTTGTCATCCTGTCATCTTTCATTCTCTCAACACGCCCAAACGATCTTCATTCACATTCATTCTTGTCACAATATCGTTCTTGCATATCAACGTAACGTTCAGTCAATTAGATCCATTAATTGTTAACTGTCGCAGCGTGAGCATGTCCGTGTCTTCATTGGTCGTTTGTGGATTTGAGTTTAACCGGATTATTTGTGAAAATCACAATTGATGTATTGAAATTTCCAAAACACGTTTTATTGAATAAATAATACCATTTTCTCTAAATCTCCGGGCTGATCTAATTTTTCTCAACCTATTTTCTTGATATTTTCGTGTTACAATGTTAAAAGTGATAATGTCATATAAATTACACAAATTAATTGATACCAGCATCTGTAATTAATTACGAGATTTGTATGTAATAATATTTCACGTCAATACATATTACCTATATACTCGTATACTATCTTAAATTAGATATTATTCTATGTCGCAGTTTCTGTTGTTAAATCCGCAAGGAAAAACCCGTATAAAAACAATCCTATCTGAATTAATAAATTAAATAAAGCTATTGTCTCAATGAATTAACTTATGTATGGTGGAAGGAAAAATTAAGGAAGAGTGTAGGTAATACAAGGGCGTATATAAAAGGGGGGCTGACACTAGCGGATCCAGGGGGGCTTCAGCCCCCTTGCCCCTCCCAAAACCATGAGTGACAGTACTTTATATACAACAAATCTGGGGGTGTCAGCCCCTTAGCCCCCCCCCCCCCCCCCCCCAAAACGTTGAGTGACAATACTTTTTTCCGTGTGACGATATTCAGCCCGCCCCCCCCCCTCAAATTGAATCCCGGATCCGCCAATGGGGGCTGAGCCCTCCCTGAAATGTATAACTACTATTTAAAAATGCTATTTTAAAACATTTTTAACTTTTTTTGTATTTTTTGTACACAGCAATTTTGATACCAACCTAAAACACGACATTTTTCACTCACCTTCAAGAAAAATTTCGCCTGCGGCGCTATTATTAGTTTATAACTACTTCTACGTTAGAACGTTAAAATTTTAGTTGCCTCCCCCCAGCTTCGAAGGCGTCGACCATTGTTCTGCCCATTTGTGTCGCGATCGTTGATAGGATTTCTGGACATATAGGGCATCTGGCTTCGTATTCTCTGGTCAGGCTTAGTCTCCCCCCAAAAGTCAAATACTAGATATCCCCCCCCCCCCCGTAATGAAAACCTATATACGCCACTGAGGTAATAAATAGGTAATTATGACTATAATCCTGCAGTAATAAGTTCCCGCCTACGAACAGTAATATAATTATTGACGTATGTCATTCGATTTCCTGTCAAAAATATTAATGTCAACAAACTATAGTCTTTTATATTAAGTACTTGGCACCAATAATGACGTCACAGTCGTTTTCCACGGCATTAAGGTTCAAAATCGCGTGAACAATCGCATGGTAAAATGGTAAAAATAGCATTTTTCCCATTTTTGGGGTAAATTTTGCGTCTATCGAAAAACTTTTACGGTTATTATCAATACAGAGGAAAAAAACTCCGCGAATTTCGGGAAACGAGTTTCTGTCTTTCGGAAAAAAATCAGACGTTTTTTCACTACTTTTTTTTGAGAAATCTATTCAAGATATAAAAAATGTTTTACGGTTATTCCCTAGATAAAGGTTCAATGTATCTTCTCTATTTTTTTCCAAAGCATATTTAGTAAGGTCGAGATCTAAGGTCTTCCGTTTTTCGAAATTTTTGAAATGTCGTGAAACGTACTCTTAAAAAAGACTCGCAATGCTGCAATACAAAAGACCTTGGAGTGTCGCTGTTTATAAAAAAAAACGTAAAATAAAATACAGGTACTTAGAGAATTAGAATTCATAGCGTATTTGGGTTTTTCTCGATGACCCGGTCAGGTTTTATTCTATTTGCATTTCAAATTCTTGTCAAATTAACTGTACTATATAAACAAAATCAAACGAGACGCTGTCAATGCAGTCCCACGGTGGCAGAATATCGAACTAAAAATTGCATTTTTATATTTTTTTCTTTGAGTATTGAAATCTTCTTCTTCTTTTCAGCCCCTTTCCCTCCACTGCTGGATATAGGCCTCTTCCTGTCTCTTTCACAATTCTCTGTTTTGGGCGCTCTGCCTCCACCCATGTCCCACCGACTCGATGATATCATCGGCCCATCTCATTTGTGGTCTCCCTACACTTCGTTTATTTTCGTAGGGTCTCCAGCTCAGTACTCTGGGGGTCCATCTGCCGTCGTTTGCCTTGCCACATGACCCGCCCACTGCCATTTCAGTGTCCCTACTGATTATAATAATTTTACCCTACGAATTATAATAATTTTAAAAATTACTGATTTTTCCTAATAGGGGCGATTTGCTAGAGCAAAAATCGTCCTATTATCGCCTCAACTTGCTCAAATTTTGTATGAGAATGTAAGCTCAAAATATGAATATAATGTAAGCGACAAAATGATATTGGCTTATTGTAAAAAAAGAAGACCGAATATCAAAAATATGTCCCTCAAAGTCTCTGCGTCCGTAGTGAAGCAATTTATTGCCTCGTGTAAGCGAACCTTAACAAGCTACGGGAATAATCTCAAGTTTCAGTTAATTTCAGAGGTAACTTTGTTTTTTTTTGTACTATTTGATCGCAATTTCCACCAACTAACTAGTACAAAATATTTACTAATTTTCATATTGGCTATTGGATCGAGGATTTATTAATTAATTATTATGGTATGATTGAATAAATGAATGAATATGTTATACACCAGCCCAGACAGGAGATCCCCTGATTAGCATTTCTTGATCAAATGCGTCATGCCATAATACCATAATACCATACCATATAATTATTATGGCAAACTTAAATGAGAGCAACACAATCAAACAAATCGCGGAAAACCCAGAATAATGGGGGCAATATTTTGAACTAGTAAAGGACACATGTCTTTTTCTATTATGTTTAAATATTAGGAGTGGGCATATTGACATTTCAAATATTTCTAAAAACGGGAGACCTTAGATCTCGACACCTTTATTAAATATGCTTCGGAAAAAAATTAACCTTTATAAAAAGTAAAACCTATCCTTGACCGCACTGTCCTTACATACACCTTGCTTCCATCACAATCATGCAATTTGTCATAGATGCTCTCCGATTTCTTTCACTCAGAATGTGTCCTTTTTTAGGATCTGGTTGACATTATCGGTCCCAGTCAGTCTCGGACGGCTCACAGCCTCACTCCTCGTTTAAAAATATATAATTTCGAATTATGACCAATTTTGAGATTCAAAATTTCTTTCATGGCGCGATGGTATCAGATAGGCTTACAATTGTTTTTGTGTCAGCAATTCAACTATTATGGAAAAAAAACATGTACCTTTTGTAATAACGTATTGCAAGTCAGGGTTTGACAAAAAAATACTAATAAAAAATCACAACTCGAAAACTACAAAAAATCACGTTGCATAAATAAGGGTATTCGGATGTCCCCATAGCTGCTCTATCTCTGGACTTTCGCTAGACCATACCTTCTGGGACTTACATCTTAAATCATGCTATATTGAAGGTCCCTCCTCACACCCGAATAACACAGGCGCCTGTTAGGCGCCTTTTTATTCGCACTTACAGCCCAAAGTTACTCAGACGGCCCCAGGGTTAGCCAGAAGGGCACCCCCCAGCAACACCGTCCGGAATGACACCTGCAATATCCCTGCTACAAGGATGATAACAAATAATGAATAACTTAAATCATGCTGTCGTCATTCATTCTCTCAACATGCCCAAAGCAAAGACTTTTACTCGACATTCAATGTTTAAAAGTGTTGCTTGATTGAATGGGGCCACCTACGATATCTCATCTTCATCGTTCATTCGATTAGGTCGTGAAACTTGTTATTTAGTCAAATGTTTACCCATTGCTAAATCGTTAATATTTTATGCAAATATTGCTACAGAATGACTCACGGCAGCATCACGCGTTGATCATTAGTCGGTAGATCTTTGATTTATATAATAGATCCATTTATCTTTGAACATTTATCATTTTTACTTTCTTTTTTTCTGTACGAAAAACACGTGGGAATATTGCGTTGGGAAAAGTAGTCAGACTCAGCTAATACTAAAGATATCATCCTAAGACTTAACACATGAATAAATGAGAATATGTTTTAGTGACTCTAGTGGTTATAAATTAGATTTTTGCAAATTTTCTCAATAAAATTCGATTTCAATATTACCTCTGAAATTTACTGAAACTTGATATTATTCCCGTAGTTTGTTAGATATAACGCTGTGATTTGGTTAGTAAAATGTTTAATGTAAGACGCAGTGCCTCTAGCGGATATTTCATTCATATTCGATCCCCTTTTTGTACTAAACCACAAAAAAAACGCATTACATGCGTACCTATTAAAGATGTTAAATATACTTACGTGAAAAAATAAAAAAAAAACAGGAAAAATCAATGAAATAAAATTGTACTGGACCAGTTAATGACAATTGTATATTAATTAATAATTTTATACCCATCTTTGCCCCTGTAAATAAAACATGAGCGTGTGCCATAAAAAGCTGTGATATATATAAATCTAGTTCATTTTTGTGAATGGTACCTACATACATGTAACACAAGAATAGGCACAGGTAATTAGCACCGCAGGCATTTTTTTTTATGAAACAATTGCATTTAAATTGATTTTTATACGAATTTTAGAAAATTTTTAAAACCTCCCGCTTGAGATACTACCGCCTCAACCAACTGCGCCAACCATGTACTGTGCTTCAACTTGCTTCAACCGTGCAGCTGCCGATACTTTATAGTTGGGAAGTGGTAAAAATGATGTTTTTATTACTTCATATTTACCCTTTATAGTCAAAATTACTTAAAAGTTTAAAATGTCAGTCAATATTACGAAATTTTACACCAAAATAAGTCAATGTTATCGACCAAAAGTGTTTGCTGGGAATAATGTCACATACGTTATAGAGCAGTATAGCGAAATTCTGCATCAAACCCAACATCAAAGAGCGTGGGAAACCGCCTTAACAAGGACATACAGACAACAAGAATTGTATTATATTGATCAAGTGTACATTTTCGATAAATACATTGTTGTACACACTTTCTCATCAAATAAATTAAACTGTTTCCCCAATGGTATAATGGATTGTGGATCATTTGCCAGGAAAACGTCTCGCATTGATCCGATGGATGGATCTATGGGAAAATGATCGCTACAATCTAATATTGTGAGTATTTTCTAGTATTCTGATGATTTTGTATCAGTAAACTATGCGACGATTCAAGTGAAAACGAATTGGTATGCATAGTGCAACTCAATACCAATGCTGTTCATGCTGTAGTGATGGGCATGGTGAACGTAAGCAATCTAGACTCTAGACCACGCAGTTTTATTGGTTATGGTCTTATTAAATAATTTTAACCTATAACATTATTTAAAGTTCTTTTTGGTCCTTCTTCCCCTTCTTGTCTAATAAAATATCTGTATTAGTGTCGTGAGCAAACAGTCGAATTAATATTCTTATATATTGCTGATGATGAGGTTCTCACTGGACGATACAGTTGAACTGAGTGAGACGGCTATATATCTCTAGCTGACTACTGTGGGAAAAGCGTATGCCTTGATATTTCGTGAAAACTAAAACGTTTCTTTTTCTAAACGTGAGAATCGACTCACTAAAACCTAGTGGATTTTAGATCGATTACGGTTCTCCACACACAACCGGAAGTTCAGTTAACGGAATCGACCATTCATCGAATCGACCATTCAGTGTTACCCCGATTTTGAATTCAGGAAGAGGTTTTGGTAGGAGCTTTTTTGCAAACGATCGATTACAAACAGCTAACTGAACTTCCGGACGTTTGTGGAGAGCCTTATTCTCTCGATCACTAGATTGGTCTTGACGTTGTATGTTTCGTATAGTATCCCCATCATTAGAGTGCATGTATCTCGGTAACAAATAGCTATTTATAATATTACTATATTGGTATTAGGTATTGTATATCTATTAATTTATCTTGTAAATATTACGTCATTACTCGGTAACACTATGAGGAAATAAAATACGTATTACGCGCTTTATCCATAACAGTATTACAGTAACAAATAGATCTATTCTTACAGTCCACTGTCCAGTATACATTGTTTTTATGTTTTTTCAATGAATTTATGTTTAAAGTAACAAATAAATGTTTCCCTGTGCACACTAAAAAAGAAAAGTTATGATTTAACATCATGCACTCCGTTGTTTGTCTGTGCGCAAATCTTGTAATCCATTTTTCAACCACTTTCTGACAAAAAAGTTGTAAGGCGTTTCAGGGGGATCCAAAGGTCGTGTGGTATCACTAGTATCGTATAGAAGACAGGATGGCGGGGGGGCAGCTGAATATTGCCTGCGGCGCATTTATTATTATTTTTTTTATAAAAAAACTCTTTTATAAATATTATTGTGCAAAGCATTATATACATTTTCAAATAAACAAACCGCATCACAACCTTCTTCACTATGTCTCACAAAAAAGTTTCGCCTGCGGCCAGTGGCGGATCCAGGATTCAATTTTGGAGGGGGCTGAATGTCGTCAGATGGTAAAAAGTACTGTCACTCAACGTTTTGGGGGGGGGGGCTAAGGGGCTGAAACCCCTAGATTTGGTGTATATAAAGTACTGTCACTCATGGTTTTGGGGGGGCTTCAGCCCCTAGTCCCTCCCCTGGATCCGCTAGTGCCTGTGGCGCTATTACTTTTTGTTCATGCACAGGGATAGAAGGTAGGAGGGAAAAAGGAAAGGAAAGGAAAGGGAATGCTCAAGTAGTAAAAAAAATGAACTACAATACCGAAGTGAGCACCCGAAACGATGTTTTTGACACTATATACGTCTTATATTATTCACGTATTATTTATTTATTAATTTTATATGTTTGTTAACACCAGTAGCGGCGTGTCTCCATAGGCGTGATATGAATATTGATTAATTATTGGAATATTATTATTAAGTACTTACTATTGAATATTCTCCATATCCATCTATACCAGTAGTGTTGTAAGGAACAGTATATTCGGTCTCAAGCCGAATGCCGAATGTTTGGCCAGGAGCGTAGCCGAATATTCGGTCAAACTAATCGATTAACGCACGTACGAATTTTGACGTGCATGCCACATTATTCCAAGTTTGTTGTTTATTTTAAGTTTTTTCCACAACAGAGACGAGAGGCATCTTCATTCACATAATGCAGCGTTATGTGAACTCCCTTGGGGAGGAAGCAGGATGGGTGTTCCGACGCTTACGAGTCGGCTTTGGCTGGCTTAAGTGATCACTTTATGCCCAGGACAACGTTCACCCATTCCACCACATCCTGCTGTCAATCGTGTATTTTTTTTAAGTTGTATATATGCTGCAGCTGGAAACGATTTCACAATTAACCTAATCTCCGATGCCAACTCCATCTGCTGAGGAGTGGACGCAACATTTGCAACAACCTGTTTGGTTGTGCGATGGAGTGGAACACTGTGGTTCCATCTACTCCACTCGATTATTGTTCATTATCGTCCTTAGGCCCGAATTTCGGGCACTTTCTGTATTTATTATACATTCGGGCACCGTGTGTAGGTACCTATTTATTATTTCCTTCTCCTGTTTCTAGGCCGAACTATATTATTAATATTAATATTAATTTTAGGTTAGATTATTGTCTTTTTTTGTTCTCTTCTTTTGACTTATATATTTAATCGTAAATTAGCTTCTAATTCCTTATTTATTGACGACATAATATTGACTAAACTTGTACAACCTAATTAGGTCGCTGTTTGAACTATATAAATACTCCATGTCCATTCTATTTCTATGTGTATTCAGTGTCTGTGTTGTACTTATGAAATAAATAAATAAATTAATTAACAGTAACCAGTGTTCGGCCGAATACCAATACTTCAAAAAAGGCCGAATATACCGAATACCGAATAGCAACCGAATATTCGTACATCTCTAATCTATACTATCAGTGTCATCTACCTACCAACCTGGTGCATTTTATTAAATGTCATTTATCTCACCAGACAACAATCGTCAATCTATCCACATTATTAGATACCACGCATTCCTTATGGGGTGGGGGAAGAGGACAAATTGTGTTGAAAAGCGTTCTCTATTGACAACATTATTAGTTTTGACTTCTGTTTATTTTAAAACGACGCACACATTAAAAAAATCTATAAAACGATTTAAGAGTATGCATACCGACATTTCAAAAATTTCTAAAAACGGGAGACCTTCTATCTCGACAACCGTTACTAAATATGCTTTGGAAAAAAATGTTGTAGATGCATTAAACCTTTATCTAGGGAATGACCGTAAAAGATTTTTTATAACTTGTATAGATTTCTAGAAAAAAGTGTAAAACACATCAGATTTTTTTTCTAAGGACACAACTTTTTTCCCAAAAGTCGCAAAGAGAAAATTATTATTCGTGTTGGTAATATGCATTCAAATCGTGACCGTAATTTTTTTTTAATAAAGCGAAATTAACCCCAAAAAAATTAAAATAAACGCAATTTTTAACATTTTATCAGTCGAATGTTCACGCGAGTGAGTTTTTGAGTGAAATGAGCGTGACGTCATAGTTGGATCTCTAGCCTTAAATCGATGATATAAGCTGATTGATTTATAGTTAGAGATGCTGAATTTGATAAGCAAAATGCTTTTAGCCTTTCACAAATCATACCTGCCTATCAACTTCACTTTCTAAATCGAAGATGTCGGTCGAGGCTAATAAAAACTCCACCAAATCTATCAAATAAATAATCCGTGATTATATCTAGTTAATCGGACATTGAAAAATTTTCTGAACCTCCGACAAAAAAGGCTTTGCACTGACTTATTAATTATTTATGGTAAAATTCAAATGACTGTCCCACGCCTTTCCTATACAAATGTCCGTTTTGTAACGAAATTTTGAATACAAATTCGGAATTTCGGAGAGTCATAGATTCAACGTCCAAAACCCTCGTCCAAGCGAGGCAGGCATGATTTGAAAACGGTGTATGTTTTAGAAAGAAACCGCGCGCGTTGTAGGAATATTCTAAAATTGTTTATTTTTATATGTTGGCTGGGCTAAAATGGCAATGGGTGGGCCACGTTGCGAGACAGGGGAATGAGAGATGGGCACCCAGAATCCTAAGATGGCGACCATGGGAGAACAGAAGACCTGTGGACGACCCCAAAAGAGATGGGTAGACGATATAGTCCCAGTCGCAGGAAGGAACTGGGTGAGCAAAGCCCAAAGTAGAAAAACGTGGAAAGTGTTAGAAGAGGCCTATATCCAGCAGTGGAGGGATGGCTGAACAACAAGAAGAAGAAGAGATATGTTTTAAATTAAAAAATTGCTATAATCGAAAAAGTGTCCAAGGGATCTACTAAGTGTTATCAAATTCTACGACTACGTGTATTTTTTGCCAAAAATTAGTTGAAAAAATTAAATGAATCTGAAGAATCCATTTTTTTTCAATCCGTCTTAGAGACCTACTAGAAAAAGGTACAAACTAGTATTTTTTTCTCTTAACATCTGACTAGCCTATTATGTACTGGGGACAGATTGAAAAGAACTCTATTTCAAAATGAAGACTCTTTGTAATTTTCGGTAATCCGTCATCTGTCGAGTCTAGAACGTGCAGAACGACTAATTGTCTATACTATAAAATGTCTACATCTTATGTTGCATACATATTATGAGGTATAGACTAAAGATGCTAATGCCATATTGGCTAAGTGTCACCTCGCCGCGCTGGTGATATATCAAAACATTCTCTAACCAAATTTCTTGGAAGCAGGTGAAACTCTGTGAATTCACTTAGTCCAAATTATCAAGTAGATGTGTTATATCCATATGAGGTATATTGTACATACGTACATACATTGCACATATGAAAAATCGTTAAAGAGAAATCGTACCTATTGTATTTCATCTTTTTTTGCCAAATCATCTCATTAATTTGGCCAAATTTACACATGAACCACATCAGATATTTTTTACTCTATCCAATTCCTTCTCCTTTCCCTTTCGCTCCCAGTCTTATTTCCTTCCAATCCTCCCGTGTACATAAGGTATATTGGGTAAATTATGTGTAATTATATTTTCGCTTTTTATGTATTAGTTTATTGCATTTATTGTATGTACTGTTGTTGTTTGTGTACAGATGTAATTGGTCTGTTTCGATAATAATTTTACCTTTATGGACTGTATACGGTATACCTCAAAATAAAATAAAAAAATGCGCACATTTGACATAACCTAGAAAACGAATGTGCATCTTTGAGTATTTTGGCCGAAGACCCTCAGTGGAAGTACATTGCAATAATATTGAAGTAAAATACAATATTTTTAGTATCTTCAACAGACTTTGGTTTATTTAATAGGCGACTAGTTGAGAAAGACAAATATTATGTAAAAATATAATATTATGATACGATTATATCTCAAAGACTAACGTATTTTTCTTATTTCTATCCCCATACACGCAATATGTCTATACCAAAGAAGAGTGCTGTGATATCCCTATCTCGATGTATATCTATCACCTCACTTTTGCTAGTATTCTCATACCTCTATCTCTGTTTGGCAATTCCAACTGGAACAATCACCCGAATGCGTTCTATCTTCATGCGGTAATCGCTCGTTGAATCGCCAGGTGACAATGACGAAGAACGCAGTCCAACATAGACAAGTGCACAGATATATTATGACAAGTATAGATTAATGATATTATTATTTAAGAGTGTGCATACCGACGTTTCAAAAATTTCTAAAAACGGGAGACCTTCTATCTCGACAACCGTTACTAAATATGCTTTGGAACGAAATAGGGTAGATGCATTGAACCTTTATCTAGGGAATAACCGTAAAAGATTTTTTATATCTTGTATAGATTTCTAAAAAAAATAATTGAAAGACACCTCTGCTCTTTTTTCCGAAAGACGGAAACTCGTTTGCCGAAAGTCGTGGAGTAATATTTTTTTTTTGTAGTGATAATATGTATTAAAATCCAGGGAATAACCGTAAAAGTTTTTTGATAGACGCAAAATTAACTCCAAAAAATGGAAAAAACGCTATTTTTACCATTTTATCGTGCGATTGTTCACGCGATTTTGAACCTTAATGCCGTGGAAAATGACCGTGACGTCAAGCCCTTAATTTGACCAAATTTACGCATGAACTGTATTATACCAAGGTTATATAGTATTTGATTATACCACACCAGATATTTTTTCCTCTATCCGATCGCCCGTTGAATCGCCAGGTGACAGAGAACGCAGCCCAACATAGACAAGTGCACAGATATATGACAAGTATAGATGAATGATATTATTATTTAATTGATATATTTATTTGCATTGCTACAACTACATACAACCCGTTCCACAACTTCTAATTTTATAAAACTACTATGCAATTATATCGCACTCATTATTCTTGCTTACAAATTGTTTAAGGGGATTCAACCCTTTGAGAACTAGCGATTTAAATAAAGTCGTTGAGAAGAATGTGCGGGAAAATGTTGAGAAGGAATTCTTCTTCTCTTGTATGTGAACGACCATTGTACAGAGTATCTGAGAGTCAAAGCTACGCGTCAATATTTCTCAAATATTCTATTGCCCTTGACGTCACCTCATGGATTTCCCCATAATCCCCTTGGAACTTCTTGTTAGGACAGTGCCCCACGATGTGATCAATCGACTCGATCTCGCCACACTCGCAGTAAGGATGTTCCCTCTTTCCCCACCTGTGGAGGAGGTGTCCACATCTTCCATGTCCGGTTCGAATTCGATTTAGGGTTGTCCATAATCTGCGAGGCAGACCGAAGCCGGGCAGTAATGAGGATATAAGAGAGTTGAGTGATTGTAAAGAAAGGTGTAGTAACAAGAATGTAATAGAATAAGCTTAGACCGTTTGGGCATGTTGAAAGAATGTACGATGGTAGGATGAAGGAAAATCCCGCGGGCTTAAGGCCCTCCACATTCCCGGGTAGCTCAGGCGCATTAATAGCGACCTCTTTACCCGCACTTCTAGGCAAAACTTATTAAGAGGTGGGCCCAGGGTTAGCCTTAAGGGAGCCCCCCGGCAAACCCCACCCCTAAATTACGTTCCTTCAGTGTCCTTATCCAAGGAGGTTACAATTCATTACTTGGTAGGATGAATAAAAAGATTGTATGTGGGTGAAAGAAAAGGCGTGAAAAAGCCTGATGGAAAGTCCATCCTTTGCTGTATATCTATTGTCACAAAGTGAGTATTGTGATATTTAAATCTTTATTTTTCTTTCGTGTGTGAATTCGCTTTCTATCATGAGTATTAACACATAGAGGATAATTGCCATTGTAGTAAGATTGATAACAAACATCTATTGGTATACTTAACCAGTTACTTTTTTTTTAAGATTTAAGATTTTTTTTGTATTACTGTCTGTTTCTTTAATGAATAAAATAAAAAAAATAAAAATAAATATTGTAACCATTTGTGATATTGTAGTAAGATGGCACATATTCAGGCTTAAAGCACAGAATACTTTAAAAAAAAACATAGTCTGTCTGAGAAAAACCTAGCTTCGAATGGGTTGACTGACTTCATTTACTCGGTACTAGATTTTGCATCAGCTGCTAGATATATTTCTCACATTCAAACGTAAAGACTGTTTCTTGGTATCTTGCATTATCTGTACAATTCTATATCTATGTACATTCACTCTACTTGGAACTGAAATGAAAGGATGATGAATCGTTTGAAACGTGTCCTTGTGCTGAAGGTTTTCACAGGTGCAATAAATAATTGAAGTATTCCCACAACAGTATAGAAGAATCTTCTATACTGTTGTGGGAGTACTTCAATGTATATACTACGGCTGTAGAAAAAATCCAACGCTTTACAAGAATAAAAATTTGTAAATCAAAAATAATTCAAGCAATAAATAATATCTACAAATAATACGAGTATTGGAGTCAGTCCAAAGGAGAATGCTAAAAAAAAACTGAGGCCCGGCGCAAACGAAATGTAACTCAAATGATAGGTAAAAATAAGTACTTACTTAATTAAATACTTCATGGGTGGCATCATCGAAATCAATGGCTAAATATGTGAAATACCTATTCAAAGTTTCCCTTAAACAATTTCGATTTCGATGATGCCACCTATGCAGTATTTAATTACTAATAATTATTAACTATCATTTGAGTTACATTTCGTTTGCGCCGGGCCTCAGTTTTTTTTCCATATAAAATGAGCATTCTCCTTTCTTTTTACCAAACATGCCAAAAATTTCAAATGGGACCCAACTATGACGTCACGGTTATTTCCCACGACATTAAGGTTCAAAATCGCATGATAAAACATAAAAATAGGCGTCAGTTTCGCTTCATTCAGAAATGCTTTTACGGTCAATCCCCATATTTTTATATTCAGTCCCTTTTTTTACAATAAGCCAAAATAGTTTTTGTCGCCTACGCTATTCTTATTTTCCGCTTACAATCTCATGCAAAATTTGAAAGATACTGATAATTTAAAGATTTTCGCTCAACGCATATCGCCTCTTTCGCCCGCCCATTTGGATTTTAATTTGCAAGGATCTGGGCTTGCATAGACAAACCCAAATACTTTCCCGCCCACCTTGCACTAGACTAAAAGCCTTTACCGCAAAGTGTGGAATACATCGCCAGCGCCGGGTTTTGAACCCGGCACCTTCCGCTTGGGAGACTACCGCTGCAACTGACTGTGTCGAAGCATTGTATGCAATAATTTTTCAAAATTTCTTTGTTCCAGATAATATTCACAATGTTGCCAGCATCAAAAAATCACCTAATTCCAAGTCTCTTCATCTACTTCGCCACAGTCTTGCCAATTCTCACAACACCAGCGATTCTTCCATACGACAATACAAACTGGCATCCAGTGACTCAGGAGTATAATCCAGTTTCACTCATGAAGTACAATTACTCAGAAGTCTTGAGGCTTTCCCTGCTTTTCTACGAGGCTCAGAGGTCTGGCAAGTTGCCTGAAGACAACAGAATACCTTGGAGAGGTGACTCTGCCTTGGATGATAAAGGGATCGATGGAGAAGATCTCACTGGAGGATATTATGATGGTAAGTGAGAAAGGAAAGGAAAGTGCGCGGACTTAAGGCCCTTCACTTCACTCGGAGTCTATTTAGCTTTCCCCCTCCAAAGCATCCAACAGTTCAGCCTGACTTTCACTGTGACCAAACTAAAGATGTCCCGGATCTAAGGATCCAGAGATCGGAATCTATCTAAGCATCCAGAGATCGGAATCGAGAAAAAACTAAGGGAATTTGAGCGTGTGACCATTACATGAAAGGGACCTTGATAAATTGTGTCAATTGTCTTCTTCTCCGAGTGCCATGTCAGGTCCCCCCGATGTTGGCTATCACTCTGGCGTAGGCTTCCCTGTCCTGTGCTGGCCGAAACAACTCCCTACCCTCTGATTCCGGTCCATTGTCTGATGTCTCTCAGCCTGCCTTCTCACCACGCCGCGACTACCTTAGATTTTCCCCTCCATAATTATGTACGGTAGATCATACTTCTGCTTGCGGAGAATGTGTCCCAAGTATGACATTTTTCTAGTTATCAATTATCAAGGACTCATAATTATTTGTTTTATTAAATTTCAGCGACCGATTATGTCAAATTCGTTTGGAGCCAAGCTGGTACGAGCACAATATTGGCTTGGGGTCTGATAGAAGGTTATCACGGATACGATACCTCTGGTCTGTTGAAACGTGGAGTTGAATGCCTCAAGTGGGCCACAGACTTTCTCATCAAATGCCATGTAGCTCCAGATGAATTGTATGGACAGGTAAGCTAAACGATAACTTGATAAAAAAAATCTACTGACAGGACAGAGAGAATAGATCGCTAGACTTTTCTATCTCTACACTTACTTCTTCCTTGTGTTACATTCATACAGTATACACACTCTACGATTTATTATGCTCAAAACACGCCCGTGATTTAGCAACTGGTCGACATGGTTGAGCCCGTGATCAGACAAAAACCCATAAGAATATTGCTCAACATGAATAAATCACAAAAAAGACAAAAGCCCTTCAGAAATCATATGCTCAAGGTACAAAAGCTCAAATCTTATTGGATTTTGGAAATAAAATAAATTATATCTGTTAGTATACGATTTCTTTCAGTGTGTTAGAAAGTAGCATAAATTAGAAAATAAACAAATAAATAAGCGGACATAAAATGGTACGGACAATAAAATAGTCAAACATTTTATAAATAATTAATCTACTGGAATCCAACTAGAAAGTTTGGGCTTCTATCCATTGAGGATATTTCGAAGGGCTTTTGTCTTTTTTGGGTTTTATTCATGTTGAACAATATTCTTATGGGTTTTTCTCCGGGAACCGTTTGAGCCAAATGGTTTTTGAATGGCCGTGCTTGCTTCCAATGTTTCTTTAGTCCAAGAATATTTTTTCTTTATTATCCTTTCTTTATTCATCCTCTCTACACGTCCCAGCCATCTCAACTTGCTATTTTTCATGACGAATGCTTTAAAATGAGCCGTTGAGGCACTTTATTAATGCGGAGGAAGCGAGAAGTGTGTGTAAGGACATACAAATAAGCTCTGTTCTCTCTGCCTACCCAACCAAAGGGATGTGGGATCATGACATAGAACAGAAAACTCACAATTTACATTTCAGGTTGGAAACTTCAACATAGATCAGACGTTTTGGGGAAGACCTGAAGATTTGAACATGTCCAGACCAGCTTACAAACTCAACGCCACTAAACCAGGTAAAATACATTCATTTTAAACATAAATAGCTACGTACAATAGGGTTTCACAAAGTGTCCTTAGCAGTTCTGTTATAAGCCAAATTATGCTATTATGAAACCACTAGCTGGCATTCTTGCCTCAAACAAATACCTTAGAAACTGCCCGTCAAAATGTTGAACGGGTGGCCTTAAGATAATTAGGCCAGGGATAGTAACTGAATGAGCAAAAAATTGCGTCAAGAAAAGTAAGATTACTCAGCTTATACTAAAGACATCATCCCAAGACTTGACCCATGAATAAATGAGAATATGTTTTAGTGACTCTAGTGGTTAGAAATTTGATTTTTGTAAACTATCTCCATAAAAAATGTTTCCAAATATTCCCTCTGAAATTTGCTGAAACTGGAGATTATTTCCATAGCTTGATAGATATAATGCTGTAATTTGGTTGATAAAATGTTTAATGTAAGACGCAGTGACTCTTATGGATATTTTTTGATATTCTGTCCCCTTTCTATACAATAAGCTAAAATCGATTTTGTCAATTGTAATCGCATGTTTTTTTAATGTTTCTCATTTGCTCGACAGCTTCCGATGTAGCCAGCGAAGTATCAGCTGCCTTGGCCGCCGCGTCCATCGTCTTCCGTCTCCAGGGTGACACCGCCTACTCCAAGCTTTGTCTCCAGCACGCCATCCAGTTGTATCAGTTCGCCAACAAATATCGAGGACTCTATCACCTCTCCATGCAAGACATTCACCAGTATTATGAGTGGGTTGAATTATCCATAACATTCAGATGCGCATCCTATTTTATTCTACTCTACTATAAATACATTTTTTTTCTTAACAACTATAAAAATACACATTCAGACGTCATTACCTTTCATTCATTCACACACACACAGGTTGTCACGCTACCAAGGCCATTGCTTTCCTTTCAAATACATATTTGTAACATCTCACACGAAAAGTCGAAAAGTGGCGGCCCCGCTGACGTCCAATGGCAGATTATTGAACAGTCTAAACCCCTTATAGAATAGACTGTTCTCAGTGGCCGATAGTCTTGCCACTTGGAGGCGGAACCCCTCCCGACCCCTCGTGCGGTATCCATGAACTTCATAGTTATATATAGTATATGACCCCCCAACTATCTCAACTTGTTCATTTTCATTCTTGTTGCAACATCCGTTTCACATTCAGTCAACACTTTGATAACTTTATTTTTTTCGTCTTGTTATTTTTATTAAAGGACAGATCCTTATTAAAAGAAAAAATAAACCCAGAGGCTTACATACACATTATACACAAACCCAAATACTTTCCTGCACACCTTGCACTAGGCCAAAAGCCTGTATCGCAAAGTGTGGAATACATCACCAGCGCCATACATCACATGAACCTGGCACCTCTCGTTTGAGAGACTGCCGCCTTAACCAACGCACCAACCATGTACATATACTTATTATATTATTGTAAATTGTAACTGCATCTGCTCCCCTAGGTCCTCCTGTTATGGAGACGAACTCGCATGGGCAGCGATTTGGCTCTACAAAGCAACCAACATCTCCAAGTATCTCGACATGGCTGAGCACCATTACAACAACTTCAGATTAAAGGTAAGATTTTCTGAAAGATATTCTCATCTCTCCATGTTTTAAGTCTTAGGATGATATCTTAAGAATTAGCTGAGTAATCTTACTTTTTTAGTGGTGTCATGTGTGGTATCGTATGAAATGGCGTTGAGAAAGAAGTTCTGATCTTAAGTCACGTTTTGTCAAAGTTCTAATCATCAAGGGATCTAGAGGATCCAGTCACTGCATACCGCTGCGTTTGGCATCTCATGAAACCATGAAAGAGCTTCACCGTGTAGAATACAGATATATTTATAAAAAAATTGAATTTGTCAAGTCATGGGGAGAAAGACCATCGGAATGGAGGAATCCATGTTCAAAAAGTAAAAAACTGAAATCTAAACAAAGATAATTATGCCGGGTGGATAGTAATACTGCATAGAGCTGCTAAAACTAACTATTTTATAACAGAAGGATGAACGCGTTTCGGGTCACTTTCGATGTAATTTACCATCCAAATTTGTCGTTGCGAAGCACGGGTAACTCAGCTAGTAACAGATATTATACAGAAAATAAAGGATACATATTGTAAGAACCAATGTAAATATTCTATTATTTTCTCACCTGACCCACCAAAACAATTATTAAAAAAAATGAGCCACACCAATTCCGAGTTAAGGAAAGGTTGATCGAAAACGTTATTTGGCATGTCCCCAATATATGGAGAGAAAGTATGTAGAAAGGAAATAATAAAAATACTATCATTGTTGCCAAAATCATTGATTTTTAGTACGCTTAATAATATATAAGAGATTATAATAATACAACAATATAACGACAGTTAGTGATGGGCAAGAAAGCCGTATGTTACAGTCGAAATAATCGAAATAAATCGATCATAATTTATCCATCGAAGTGCAATCGATTAATCGTATAGCGCTATTTCAAACAACACAAGGACAACGTTCTGAAATTTATTTTTTATTGTTATAACAAATTCAATTTCTTTTATAGATATTGTTTTACATAGTCAAATTAAATTACTATACAATTTATATGCGTAAAAATAAGTAAAACCTACTCTTGCGTTTCTCCATACTTAAATTTAAATAATTAAAATTTACATATTGAAAGTTATTAGATTTTGAAGAGAAGAATGTAGAAGCAGACAACAGCGACAATGACAATTGAGGCGGTGGGTAGCCTGGTTGGTAACGCGCTCGACTGTGAATCCAGTAGGCGCGGATTCGATCCTCAATGCCGATCTACTCCAATCACGACACAAGCTGTTCAAGCTTACTGTGAAGTGTCCAAAAGTATATTTGGATTTATTTCGATAAATCCAGATTAATTAAAAAAAATAAAATAAAATAATCGTGGTTATTTACAAAAAAAAAAAAAAATCTAACCGACGGAGCCACTAAAACATATTAGGCTTGATGTGAATATTGTGTTCTAAAAGGATGATTACTGTGTATGGCATAAATAACTGTTGTAGGGTGGTTTGTCATGTTTAATAAAAAAAAAATCAATTGTGTAATCGATTAACCCCCCATCACTAAATAAAGAAGGCGTATTATAGTCTGTCAAGAAAAACGAGACCTCTCAGGCCATTAGTTCTCTCATCGCCTCTTCTGTGGGGGCAGGTAATTATAGACGGGAATAATCAATCCTCCATTTTGAAATACCCGTAGAAAATAGGTTAAAACAGATATTTTAAACCTTTTTTATGAATCCAATCATATTTATTCCTTTCACAAAATGAACCATTGTGTTTGCGATTTGTTTTTAACTCTATCCTCTCACACCGCGTCCCTTGCAGGGTAAGCAAATAAGACATACGATTAATATTCGATTGATTACAACGTGCCTGTTCGATTTCACCTAGCTCTGCGAACATTTGACACAAAAAGTGAGACTTCGACGAAAATTTTTAGCTACCCATGAACGCGTCGCTGCTTTAAATTTACATACATATTAATATAGAACTAGCAAACCTTGTCAAAGGCACAGCGATACAAACATACCGAACTTAGATTCTACCAGTATTATGTAATGGAATCGTTTTTTTTAACCATATTTGTGGGCCTGTAAAATAACATTATATTCCATTTTCAAATTGCTTTGTATTTCTTTGAATTTTGTTCTATATTTAAAAAGTTTGCCTTCCCTGAAGCAGCAATATTTAACAGTTTTTAACCTTTCTTTCCTCCAAAAAGACTACAGCGATAGTAAAAAGTTTTGGGCGAAATAATTGCATAGAAATTAGACTTTTTACAATAACCTTACAATTACTATTGATTCTATACGTTTTACAATGTGAAACAAAACTGGGCAGACTTCAACAGGGGCGTCGCTACCTTAGACGCAATGGGGGGGCAACTCTAACTATGATAAATTAATAAAACTTTATTAACATAAAAAATCTTCAAGATTTACAAAACAAGATAATAGTAATGGGCTTAAGCGTGTGCATATTGACATTTATAAAAACGGGAGACCATAGATCTCGATAACCGTTACTAAATATGCTTTGTAAAAAAATAGAGTAGATACATTGAACCTTTATCTAGGGAATGACTGTAAAAGATTTTTATACTTATCTTGTATAGATTTCTCAAAAAAAAAATATGTGATAAACACCTCTGATATTTTTTCCGAAAGATAGCAACTCGAAAGTCACGAAGAAAAAAATTCACGCTGATAATATGCATTAAGGAATGACCGGAAATGCTTTTTGACTGAAGCGAAATTAACCCTAAAAAAAAGGAAAAAACATTTTATCATGCGATTGTTCATGCGATTTTGACCCCATAATTCCACGGGAAATGACCGTAACGTCAATCAAACACCTACGATGAGGGACAGTAATTCGGCTTCAGTGGTAATCCATTAATTTCACAAATAATCCCCTGGTAACTAACAGCGAAAATGTCAACATGCTGTGACAGCTCGTTGAGACAACGGATCGCTTTACTTATCGGAGAATCGCGTCGTATTAAGTTAGGGTCGCGAGCTTTAAGGGGGAGGCAACTGCCCCTTCCCCCCTAGTGACGCCCATGTACCACAGTATAATACTTAGACCATTATCAGTTTGCCCTATAATCAAAAATCGGCAATCCATTTGCATTCCTAACCATTATATCCTAATATTTTTATTTGTCTCATACTCTTTAATATTTTTATGCACATGTTCTTTCTACCATATCATTATCATAATCGTATTTATGTCTACGGGTGTTATTATCTTACAATGTTATAGTTTTCATTCATGCATTCATTCACACGCAAAATTCATGCAGGGTCTCATGCTCCCGCCACACGCCCGTCCAAGTTCCGAGCAAACGCGGTGTTCATGAGTAAAAAGGCGTTATACACGTCAAGACAAACATTTAATCCACACGCCTTCTTACTGACGAACACCACTCGGACGCGACCCATGACGAGCATGTAGCGGGAGCATTACATTGGGAATCAATCGAGGTGGTCGGTAGCCTGGTTGGTAACGCGCTCGACTGTTAATCCATTGGCCGCGTGTTCGATCCCCGATGGCGACGTACTCCACTCCACGACACAAGTTTTTCAAGCTTACTGTGAAGTGTACCATACAGTGAAAGAATCACTCATTTTACATAAATGGTTCCAAAGTTATACCTTTTTAAAATAGGGTCCATCTTTTTCGATGGCCCTGTATTAAAAAAATCATTCTCTGGGCTATTGACTTAGCGTCTGTCGAAGAACAAACGTACACGACATACTCTTAAAATAATATTACTGTTAAGGCCTTGATACCAAGAATGACGTCACGGTCATTTCCCACGGCATTAAGGTTCAAAATCGCGTGAACAATCGCATGATAAAATGGTAAAAATAGCGTTTTTTCCATTTATTGGGGTTAATTTTGCGTCTATCAAAAAACTTTTACGGTTATTCCCTAGATTTTAATGCATATTATCAGTAGAAAAAAAAATTTTACCCCGCGACATTCGGGAAACGAGTTTCCGTCTTTCGGAAAAAAGGTCGGAGGTGTTTTTAAATATTTTTTTTTGAGAAATCTATTCAAGATATAAAAAATCTTTTACGGTTATTCTCTAGATAAATGTTCAATGCATCTACCCTTTTTTGTTCCAAAGCATATTAAGTAACGGTTGTCGAGATATAAGGTCTCCCGTTTTTAGAAATTTTTGAAATGTCGGTATGCTTACTCTTAAACCGATTACGTAGTTGATCTATCCACCTCTACCTCAATCTTGTCGAGTACTCGTGAATTTCTTGGAAATATTTGGTTATGTCAACAATACGTGTACCTAATTAGCGTAATAAACATATGTAAATATAGGTACTGAACATTTGCATAACGCCTAGACACAAATCTAAATATTTGCCAATGAAAGAGCAGGTTTAGTTAATGGATCAGTCATCAAGACTAGATGGCGTTGCAATCGTTGCAACAACCAATCAGAAGACAGATATAGACAAATTTGATAGCTAAAAACCATAGAGAACATTCATATTTTGTTTTGTATGCGGGGGGAAAATAGCAGATTGTCAGGTTGGATGTCTGGGTTCGATTCCCGGCCGCGGCAAACGAATGCACCTACTATAATTGGTGAACTTTACTTAAGTGTAAAGTGATTACATTGCGAGGCGGTGGATGAAAAGCGTCTGTTGACTTTGTTGACTGCGCAGCCATCCTCCACATGCGCTAGCGCATTGTATCATACATCAAACAAAATTTACATTCATTTGTTACCATACAGTGAAAGAATAACTCATTTAACTTAATTGGTTCCAAAGTTATTCCACTTTAAAATAGGGGCATTTTTTTTCGATGACCCTGTATATCTGTTGAGATAACTACTTAATGTAGTAACGGTTTTTTTCAGCCATGTGAAGTCTCCTTAGCATACATCATAAAAGATTTTTCCCCATTTGAGATTAAAATTGTCGTGCTGGATAACGTTGAAATTCCTGTTTCAATCTCTTTCTTTTTTATCTTTCAGGAGCGACCGAATGAATTCTCCACAGGCCACAGAGTCGCAGGAGTTCAAGTTCTGCTGGCTGAAGCAACTCAGAGGAACGAGTACAGGAAGGAGGCGCAGAACTTCTGCGACTATCAGGCAGATGGTCAGAGGAGGACCCCCAAAGGTCTGCTTTGTGTCGAGAGATTCGGAGCCCTGGAACATGCTGCCAATATCGCATTCTTATGCTTACAAGTACGTATGTTCTAAAGAAGTCAGTTTTACCGAAATGTCCTCATCGAATAGATTTTTTTCATTCAGAAAACCAGGATCCTGAACAGACTATTTGAATCCCGAATTTCCCTTTGGCTTAAAGTATTCCCTAGTGGTGAATTTAAGCTATTCCTATTCAGCTCAACACATTACTTAGTTTCTTATTGAATCTTAAATTAAGCTAGAGCCTTCAACTTGGATCTCCAGAACCCTTTGTCATTTGCCATCAATTCCTGTTTTGAACATCCAATCCTTTTAATTTCATTACCAAATACATTATTAATCACAAAATTTATTTCTTGTGGATCTTTTTGACCAAGTTAGCATAAGTTCCTAATACCTAAATTTGGCCCTCTTGTAGTCTCTGCATAGATCTACATTACTTTCTTCATAGCGCTGAGTCTTCCACAGCTCACTTCAATTGTTACAAATACTCTACGGCCCCCTCTTCAGCCATATCCTCTAATATGTCATGCAGAACACCTTAATAGTTTCTTTATTTTTTCATAATTTCTTTCAGGTAGCAAACTTGGGAATATCCTCTACAAAATACAGAACATTAGCTAAAGAACAGATTGATTATATGCTTGGAGACGGTGGAAGGAGTTATGTGGTTGGATTTGGGCATAATCCGCCAACACAACCTCATCATGCCGCCAGGTAAGAGACCATTGTACTTATTAGTGTCTAGTTCAGACTATTGATTTCCTGACCACTTGCGTTGTTTCCACCAAATGCCCTACCCAATGCCATTTTGGATGTATTTCTAAAATTCTATCATGAAGACTGATTCCTAATGCCGAGTGGACAAGCTTGCCAAACCTTGCAAAGCCACCACAAATTCAAACAGTGGATAGTGCAGCTTTGTAGATTTTCACGGTCCTTGTTAATTTCTTCTCCATTCTTCTCGGGTGTACCGTGTGTAGATTGTCGATGTTGTCGATCTTTCGGCCTACTTACTGAGGCCATCTTCAGACTAGGCCGAAAGCTCGACAACATCGACAATTTACACACGGTACACCCAAGAAGAATGGAGATGTCGATAGGGCGTTTGGCTTTGTTTGTGTAGGCTTCAAGCACTTGCGGCCTATCCGGTTAAGTATCGGTTTCTTGTACAAATCAAAGGAAGTTTGCGATAAGTGCAGTTTGCTAAATGTCTGCACGTTTGTGCGTTTTTTGAGTCTTGAAGTTTGGAGCAAGGGTCTGGCGTATAGCCTCGATATAACAATTTTCGGCTTCCTAAACGCTCTTAGAATTATGTAAGCTTCTGGCGGTAAAGGTTTGGGTGTATGTTTCAGTAATCTATCACCGTCAGATTTATCATTTTGTTTGTTCTTTTCAGTTCTTGCCCAGACCTCCCAGCGCCTTGCAGTTGGGACGAATCGAAGAGACCGGGCCCCAATCCTCAGATTCTCTACGGAGCCCTGGTGTCAGGACCCAATGAAAACGATGTCTTCGAAGATAAGAGAATCGACTACGTCTTCACTGAAGTCGACGTCAATTTCAACGCAGGATTCCAAGGGGCTCTAGCAATCTTGGTTGACCTGCACAAACGAAATTCCAGCCAGTTTAGCAACATCGTATGAAAAATAATGCTACATAGTTAAATTATGCAAAGATGATAGAAAGGATACTGCCAAATTTTCTGTACCTCTGTCGTGCAATGACTTGGAATATTTTTTTTGTGATTAAATAACCCTTTTTCATGGAAATTGTCACACATTTTTTAAATATGTTCTATATGTTACACATAAAAAATACGATTTCATAATTTTTCTGTAAAAAATCGCATATTTAAAAGAATTTTTAAAAAGCTGTCCATATTTATTTCGTAGTAAAATGGCTGTCCCATTACATTCCCACAAAAATTTTCGTTTTGTATGCAAAATTTCGTTACAAAACGGACATTTCTATGGGAAAGGCGTGGGACAGTCATTTTACTGGGAAATAAATATGACAGCTTTGTAAAAAATCTTTAAAAATTGTAATTTTTTAAAGATAAATTATGTAATTTTAATTATTATGTGTTAGAAATAGGAAAATAAAAGTCAGGTCGAACTGCTGGAGACACTGGGACCGGGACACCAACTGCCCTTTTGCACGTGGAAAACGCTAAATAGGCTCCGAGTCGGCGTTACACGGTGCAAAAAGAATCTACATAGATGGGGCATAAGTGTGGATGAGGATATCTCCTGTAGCTGTGGAGAGACACAAGATGACGAACACCTCCTCGTCTGCCGAGATATGGCGGAGGGGTGTGATAAAGCGGACCTATATAGGGCTAACGACAAAGCAGTTGCTGCTGCAGTGTATTGGGGCGGGTTGGCCTAGTGTAAACGGACTCGTTAAGTAAGTAAGGACATATTTCAAAAATGTGTGACTATTTTCGTGAAAAATTTATTTAATCATTAGCAATTAATTCAAAATCAGTGCACACTGCACAGCCTTTTATATCAAAGGTACAGAAAATTTGGCAATTCCAGAGAAGATGATTGTAGCTTTGCTTTGAGTGTAAATCATTTATCGTTTTATACATAAAAAAAGAATAAAAAAATATGTACCTCAGAATCATTTATGAGGCAAAATTAGTAAAATTTTGGCAGAAAATTACGTAAATTACGCATCCATATTGCTAATTAAAGTGTAACATTTTGAGCGTCCAGAACGTAACAACTCAAATGAGGATAAAAGTTATCAAAATATGATGTTGCCATGTGAATATATTAATGTAAATGCGTTATTTTGACTTGTGTCGTTATTGCATTGTTTTTTTAATTTTAATATAGCAGAAACAAAACGATAAAGTGATATTAGTATTGTGTTGTTTTTGGAGAAAGAATGTTCCTAAAGAGTGACTTTTAGGTAGATTTCCATAAATAAATCTACCTATTTTTGTGTTGTATTGACGTTATTTTTGTGTCTTTTTTAGATTAGATAATACATTGTTAAATTCTTATTATAGTTTTTCTTAGTTAAATTTATGTACCTATTGGAATCAATTTAAATTTTTCTTCTTAGAAAATACTTGTGATTTTCTAAAGCAGATTTTTGACAAATAACTCATACTCCCGTCATGCCGCATTCCTTGCAGGTTAGGCAGAGAGAACAGAACGCCAGACCGCTCTATTCATAGGTGCACACAATCCTTGCTTGTTTAACAACGTTGAGGTTTGCTGGGGGAAATTATACTGATGTAGATATTTTAATTACATTTTTTTTTCTTAGACATTAATCATTACATTATATCAAAAACTTTGAACCTCCATATAGGCATACTTATCGACATTTAAGAAATTTCAAAAAACGGGAGAAGTCGCAGATTTTTTTTTTATTTGATAAAATGCATTAAAATCTAGTAAATTACCGTAAAAGTTTTTTAAGTGGAGCGAAATTAACCCTTAAAAGTAAAAAAAACTATATTTTTTGCATTTTTTTTGCGATTGTTATGTATGTGCGACTGAAAATAGCCGTGACGTCATATCCTTAAAAAATCTAGTTTTCTGTAAAATGCCAGTTTACTTTTCAACGTGTGCTATTTACTTTAAGTGCCTGCACCCATGTGAATACCAAACACCAGTACCTAGTTATTAATAATTTGCATTGCGACTAAAATCAGCCTCTTTTCTCCATAAACGTTTACTAGTTTAGTTACTAGAACGAGTTAATTGCGCAAGTGTAAACAGAACCTCATTCATACACAGCGCACCGCACTATTATAGTGATGCCATGATTGTTTTCGAAACATCGAAATTATTACAAGTAGTTTATTGGAATTTTTCGATTTTTTATTCACAGGTTTTGCAGTTTTCCTCGAAACTCAATTTTGTAAAATTAACAATAGTGTGATGGAATTCAGGTTTTACACAAAAAGATCATTGTGCTGAGACACATTGATTTTTTTGGAATGTGTGAGTATTTCTTCTTTCGGGAAACGAATTTCCGTCTTTCGGAAAAAATATTAGAGGTGCTTTTCACATTTTTTTTAGAAATCTCTACAAGATTATTGTTACGGATGCCTAGTGCGTACTCTTGATTCTGTGTAGTGCATTGAGGTGACGTTATGGTACCTGCCTGGCGCCTACCTATGTACATATTATATAGCTGGTGCTATGTATAGTGCCGTTCTCACTGTTTTACCTATATTATATATGTTGTTAATATTATCATACATAGTGGCGGAATAGTATAAGTGCGCACTGTATGTGTTATTATTGTTATATACTTTAATATATATATTTTTTAATTTACATTATTGGTATTTGAGTACAAGTATTGGTTTGTTATTAGTTATTATATACAGTATGATATTATTATATTATAAGTAGTATTGTATAGCACAATAAGTATATTGATTTGTATATCTTTTAAAAGGCTTTAAAGCCGTTTATTGAATAAATAAATAAATAAATAAATAAATAAATAAATAAATAAATAAAGATATAAAAAAATCTTTTACGGTCATTCCCTACATAAAGGTTCAATGTATGTATCTACCCATTTTTTTCCAAAGCATATTTAGTAACAAGTAGTTATCTCAACAGATATATTAGGCTTATGACTGATCGTCGGCTGGCTTAACTTGATTACTTTCCATCTTTTGCTGTATATATGTTGAGATAACTACTAGTTATATTCAACTACGACATGTAGAAAATTCCGATGTTCTCACAAAACTAATCATATTTAGTAAGGTTTTCGAGATCCAAGGTCTCCCGTTTATTGATTTTTTTTTAATTGTCGATGCGCCTAGCCCTAAATTCGATGAATCAGCTTTTTGTAGAGCATTTCCATCCCTAATTTTGAAGTACTTAAATAGGTAATAACTAGTTATTGATATAATAATTTAGTGGAAGAGATTATTTTAATGTCTGTCTGTACATACAAGTATTAATTAAGTATTTTACAATAATATTATTGTTTTTAATGTTTAATTATGTAATTATTCATGTAAATATAGATTAACAACTCTGTAGCTGTACAGTCTATCAAGAAATATATGGTTTATAAAGAGGGTGCTACTTTGTAGCTTTTTGGCAACCATAGTGAAAACACAATAGAATTTTATATTAAGTACCTAGATGGCGTACTCAATGCTAGTGATGAAGTAAACTGGTGCCCACAAGCTGTCAAATCGTATGGAGAACATTTCGTGGACAACGTTTTCGAAATTTTGTCTCATAGTTAAAAACTGTATTAGTTATAACGTTATTTAAGAATTAAGCCATAGTTTTAAAGATGTTTTAGTGTTTATTACTGATATCTTGTTAATAGTGTGAGTTTTGCGACTCTAAAATATCAAAAAGTGCCGAGCGTGAAATTGCGTCACTTCCTTTCTATTGAATACACATGAAGTCAGACGTCTGGGTACATGATATAATATACAAGTCTATGGAAAACACTTGAAGATTTTTTATAGATATGTCATTATTGCCAGCAAAAAAAATGTGGTTCTAAATTAATCCGAGGCCATCTCTTTCTTGACTGACTGTAGTAATGTAAATAATTAAGTGCTATAATATAGAAATTAGTACTTTTTTTCACTCACAGGCGGCCATCTAATCGTCTACGAGCGATTCAGGAAATCAGTAGCTACATTAAAAACTCTGCCATTTTTTAAATCGTAGGTACAAAATTAAGTATTATGTAGTAGATACATGATTTGCTCAGTTCGTTGGAGCGCGGACTTCTGATCCAGAGATACCTGGTTCGATTCTCTATACTGACGATGTATTCTGCACTTCGTGAAAGAAGCTTTTAAGTATTTGGGTTTGTATACCACAAGTCCAGAACCTTTTTTAAAATAAATATCTATCTATATAAGTATTGAGCTAGTAAGCTAGCTTTCCGTGTCCAGACCCTCTAGACTATTATATTTTTGTTATTAAATAAAAAATATTTTTATTACACCACATATTTTTATTTCATTACTACCTGGCAGATGCCGATAAAAGTAAAAGAAAAAAAGGAAAACTGAAAAAGAGATATGAAAGAAAAGGAAAGGTATAAAAACGACAGAAAGACCAGCAATGATCTACGGCTCCAAGTGCTGGACAATGAAGAAGACGCATGAGCAAAAACCACACACAAACCAGATGAAGCTCTTAAGGTGGTCAGGAGGGGTAACAAGGATAGATAATCGAGGAAGCTTGACGGCTCATCAGAGGTAGCTTTAAGGTGGCTCCAATAAATGAAAAACTCAAAGAATCTAGAATGCGAAGATACGGCCACATAATGAGGCATGAAAGTCGCGCAGTGCACATGGCACTAAAGTTGCCGGAAGGAAAGAGAGTCAGAGGTCGACCTAGCGCAACGTGGTGGGGTAATTTGAGGAAGGAGATGAGGGATGCCCAGTTGGATGATGTGACGACTCTGGACAAAGGAGCCTGGAGAAGACAAACAAGGAGAGCTGACCCCAAATATTTATGTAGGAAGAGAAGATCAAAAAGAAGACTATACTACGTATAGATAAGAAGAAATCAATGAAATGTTCTTGTCCTCGCGTTTCCTAATAACTTCTTGAAGACCCATGGCCCCCTGGACCCAGATTTCTGGCTTCATTCATGTTTCTCAATACCGTAAAGTAGGAGAAAGACACCTTGAGAACCTGGAACAAACCAGAACATAATAAACATTGATCAACCTGTGGAAAATAGCATCAATAAATATAAATGAAAAGCCGTTTGAAATCCACGAAGTTTAACCTTAAAAAAATCACACCATCTATGGAAAAAATCATTAAACATTTGAGATCATCGGCCTTTGAAATAAACTCCACCGAAGAGAATCACTAGATTATGTACTATCTAATTAAGATCTATGAAAGGTTTAACAACAAGATCTAAATAAGATTCGACCAATGATTATTCTTCGACTTTGATATTAAATGATTTCAATACAGTTACATAGATGGTGCTCTTCATTAGATTTTTTCATTCCTGCAATATTGGACGATGAATATCTACGCATTTTTTCCAATAAAAGATAATTAAGATATTTTTAGGGTTTTTCAAAATATCTCCAAACTACAACAAAAGTATTTTCCAGGATACGAGGCTGTGGCTTATTGGGATCTTGTCTGCTAACTAGTTAAGTACCTACTCCAATATAATTTTCCAAATTCAGCATGTAGAAACTGCCCCCAGAGAACAGAACAGGTCTTGATGCTCTGATGACAAGAGGCATCAGAATCCGGAACATCGCCTTGTCCATTACATGCCATGGTCCCAGGCAGGCTGCTTCAGCAACCATGCAACTCTAAAATAAAAAGGAAAAACAATAACAGGGACTTCACCTCAAGAAAAGAAGGCATGAGTCATAACAAGTAGAAGAAGGGTATATATAAATGTAAAGACATACCCTCAAGCGAACCTCGTTTCCAAAATAGCAGAGGACAAACAAGTCAGTTAGAGTCAATGTACCGTACTCCAAAATTGTAATTTGAAAACTCTGAAAGATAAAGAACCAGACAGGATACCTATTTAAAAATGAAACGAAAAATTCGTGGTCAGGTGATGCAAAGGTGATGAGTAATGAAGAAAATATACATGGGTTATAGAAAAGATGCTTTAAAATTTGTTGCTATGCTAGGCAGGATAAGAGAGTAGACCAAGGTCGTCGATGTCTTCCACAGAGTTTTTAATCGGAAATGGAGCTGGGTTGATCATGTTGCCAGAGCTACAGACTCTAGGCAGACCAAAAAGTTCTAGAATGTTGATCTAGAACATCAGGCAAATTGGCAGGCCTCAAGCACGGTGATCAGATGACATTAGACGATTTACAAGAGGCGGCTGGCTGTGGTCTGCTCGAGATAGGGAAGTATGGAAACCTATCGGTGAGACTTATGTTCACACGAAGGCTGAAGACCGCTGAAGAAAATAGTGATGATGCTAAATAATGGAGTTATATTCACAATGTGGGGTCCCACAAGGATCAAATTCTGGGCCTGTTGTTTTTTTTTTTTTTTTCAATTATATGTAAAAGTCTTACCACACTGAACGAGTACATGATGAAGCATATGAGTAGAGTAATCTGGAACATTTTGAACATGGACAATAAACTGCAGAAGTCCTGGAAACTGTAGCAGTAGCGAAGTATTTCCTGATGATGCTGAATGCAATCAACTAACACGTTTATTACTTCCTTCCTGTAGTCTTCGTATGCACCTGAAAAAGTCAAGCTGTTATTGCTGTTTTATGGATAAACCGTTTGTTGTGCTAATTTACCCGTCTAGTTTTGGACACTAATGTAATCGAAACAAGCCTACGCGATTACCAGAAAATTTGTATTTAGATGTAACTAATTATAATTACGTTATCTTTCTCCATCCTTCCTAAAACACTAATACTTCAATATTGTAATAAGCGCCTACTTTAAAATATATTCCAAATTTCTTCACAAATGAACTTCAAAAAATCTGTATTTTTTTATTTTGATCACCCATTCAATACATTTGGCTGGCAATATTCGCTTTTGGAATAACAGGGCGAGTTAAAAAGTGTGACATTTTCATTAAAAGTTACAGTGCTACACAAAAAGGGTATTTTTAAATCTTGTGAATTTTGGGATAAAAGGGAATAGGTCAATCTGGGGTTCTTTTAGTGAATAAAATTATAAGTGCCTCATTACCCATTCCACTAGAATCAGTTTTGATCTCTTCAAAATCTTTAAACGAAACTTTCCTTCTCAAGAGAGTCCAGTTGAATCTTCTGTGTGGTCTTGGTTTCTTTGCTCCATCTTTAAATATACTAATCTCTTCTTTTCTCAGTTCAGCAAAACTCTCCTTTAGTTTGTTGTCAAGAATTTCAGCGTTAGTCCCTTGGTACTTTCCGTCCTGAAAAAAACATATATTGTCTTTGCAGTATTCCTACAACAGTGTAGAAGAATTAAGGTTGAACATTGTCGGGCTTACGACCGAACTCAGCTGGCTTAAGTGATCACTTTACACTCGAGGAATATTTGTCATTTCAGTTCACCCCAGCTGGGATTCGAATTCAGACATTTGTCTTGTGGACCTAGAGATCTTATCCACTACACCACGAGGAGCGACAGCTGTATTGTTGAATTCCGTGTACATTTAGTACCTATGTATTGTTGTCATTCTTGCTGTTGAAGGAGGAAGGTGGTATTTTTTTATACACACCCGCCATCTATTATTGCTAAGCCGAAGAACACTGTTCACAATCAACTTCGCTAGATGGCAGAAGAGGTCACTAAGTACCGTATTATTGTCCTTAATGTTCCTCATATTTAACCTCAAATCTCTCGTCGTTTGGAATGAAATAGCTTTGGAAATTAGTTTTTACATTTAAAATAAGGAAATTTGGTACTTTTTTATTTTAACGACATGATATTTTTCTTATTTGTATTTCTTACCTCATCTTCGGGTAAGGTGCATCTATTTGGTCCACTTATGGAATAACCAGCTAGTTCAACAAGACTTGTCACAGGATAACCGCATCTTCTCAAAGCGGCATATCGTAGGTTACGCAGGCTACAGCAAAGGATGTCGAATTGACCACATATCAGAACGCAGCCCGAAAGGAAAAGTATTCCTAAAATAACAAATACCAAATCAGGTTGGAACTCTGGAGAAAAAGAAGCCAAAATGTTTGGTTAGTTTTAAAAGTATAGTTTCTTACCAAAATTGGCGAAAACCATAGCAACCATAATTTGACCAAGGAATTGAAAGAAGTAAGCCATTTCATATATAGGAGTCTGCTGAACATCTATAGGATACCAGACTTTAATTGGCAACGTCTTCTGACCAAATTTGTCAACTGTAAAAGAAATAGTCACAATAAGTGAATGATTTTAATTCTTATCCGATATCTGACCTCTATTCTTGTGGTGGGTTGGATAAGGAATGAGGTAAAAAGAAATGTGAGATTGTAAGACTGATGGTAATGTGGCGAGGATGGAAGTGAACGAATTAAGATGGTTTGCACATATTTAAAGAATGAGTGATTATAGAACGACAAAAATGGTGTATGTTGCTGAAATAGAGGGTATTAGAAAACGTGATGCTGATGACCTAAGGTAACCTAGATTGATCATATCAATCAAATCGTCAGGGATGGAGGTGAAGGGGAATTGCATGAATGTGACAAAAGCAAAGAGTATGTGCATAGATCGGGCAGTGTGGCGATCTGTTTTCTGCCTACGCTTCAAGGAACGCGAGCAGTATAAGTGATTTGAAATATTAGTCGTTCAAACATACTTGGAGAAAATAGCGGCATAAATGCCCAATGAAGGGCCCCAATTAGACAGGAGATGACAAAGGTGATGCTCAGCATACGCGCCTTCTTGAATGATGCGGTCATTGTTAGCATCGTAAGGCCCGGCACTGAGCGGAACCTGAAGGTATCGTCCAGGGTGTTGAGGAGCTTTAGAAAGTCGCCTGTATGAAACTGGAAATAAAATGGTCGTTATTTTGTATTTCGTTTTATTTTGTTTTTTCCATTAAATCGACCATAGAAATCCACCAAATTTTATTAGATCTCATATTCAAAATTCATAAAGTCCAAGCCTCGTAGGCACAGCCTTTCGCGGAAAAGTTGTGGGGTAGTCTGAATTTCTTTCATTCTACATGTTGTTCGGGTGCTGAATTTCATACTAAATGAGCATTCTCCTTTCTTGACAGAACATGGCATAAATGAAAAAATGGCGAAAATTTTCATTTCTTAGCGAATTTTTTATTATAACTCGAAAATTATCAACTTTCATAAGATACTTTTCTATGCAACAAGAAAGTAGGTACTTACATTAAATTTCCCATAAATTAGGAATGTTTTTTTCTTTAGCAACGGAGCTGTCCAGCTTTAAAAACTGAGCAAATCTTCGTATTATTTTAAATTGTGAGGATCGGAAATGTATGGAAAATAGTTAGATTTATGATCAAATTTTAAGAATTATTCTTCCAATTTATGAGATATATTTAATTTACCTTCATGGATTCAGAAAACATGACGAGAATTTTTCAAAAGTATAGTAAGTACTTTGTTTAGGCTAGGGATGTTCAAACATTTACAACAGACGTGTGGATTGATAAGTTTGATATACCTGGAAATAGAAGAGCAGCATGGTGTTGGTGGTGTAGATGATGGTATTGATCATGTTAAAGGTCAAGTTGAAGATGTTGCCATCCCATCTCAGGAGGACGTCAGCGATGGAGAAGATGGTGATATGGATACTGATGAAGTTAACGAAAAGCATGAAGAGGATGTTGATGATCTGAAGAAGGACGTTCGAAGTGTTGCTGAAGATTGGCATCATACCAATTGACTTGAAGCATATTCGTAAGAATCTCGTGTACTGCTTGATTTCGTCCTCTTTTGGTGACTGAAAAAGATGAAAAAAAAACGTAAATAATAAATATAAAAACATGAAGTGTACATGGTTAGCGCAGTTGGTTGAGGCGGCAGTGTCTCAAGCGGGAGGTGCCAGGTTCAAACTCTGGCGCTGGCGATGTATTGCACACTTTGCGATACAGCCTAGTGTAAAGTGTGAAGGAAAGTATTTGGGTTTCAGAGATCACTCGTTCTTTATGGGTGAAATGCCTAAAAATAAAAAAAAATAAAAAAGTATTTGGGTTTGTGTATGCAAGCCCAGACCTTTAAAAAATAGTTAAAAAATAGTGAAATATTATTTATTGTTCTCGAAATGTAATTTTGGACCATTTACATCCTGACCTGCATTGAATTAAACAACACCTGTTTTATAATTGTGTATGTCTTCATGTAATTATTGATTTCATTTTATTTTATTAGGTATAACTTTTTTATTTGCTGATTAATTGGAGTTAATTTTGGTAAATTTATTCATTACGTAAACCTGATGATTTCAAGTGCCTTAAGTCAGGTCTTCGGAACTTCAATAAACAATAAACTCTATTGAAGGCTAGAACACTGCGAGAATTACTGGGCATTAAAAGTTGGTGGCAGCAAAAATTCTGACCTGTTTAACATCATCAAATTCGTGAGGATCGGAGGTTTTCTTCAAGATTTCTTTCGGAATTATTGTAGTCATATCTGTCAAGTATAATTATTGTTGTAATTCTTGAGTTGCTTTTTTGGAAATACGCTTTAGAAAGTCCTGCTGTATTCAAAAACAAATCCAAATCTATAAGATCAAAACGAGTTACTATTATTTCAATACAATCTCTCCTAAAATTCAGTTCCTTTAGGACCAATAAAGTTCAAATATTGCTGATGACTTATGATTTTCTGTATCAATTAAATTATGTTCAAATTCTAATTCAATGGAGTGAAATGATATACTTGCTTTCACAGTACGACCTATTTATACCAGCGTACCTACTTTGTCTTCATGCCTGAAACATGACATGGTTCTAAACTATTGTGAACACTTGAAAGCATCAGCTTATCATTCATTTTCTTATAACGGGCGACTATAGCATGCGTCGCTCGTTAAGCATTGTATACCCTCACGTCACATCCCTTACAGGGTAGGCAGAGAGGGCAGAGCGCCAGACAGCCCTATCCTTACACACACTCCTAGCCTCCGTCACATTCATGCATGCAGGCATACACGCTCTCCGATTCCTTTTACTCAAAACGCGTCCATCTTTGAGGATCTGGTCGACATGATCGTACCAGGTCAGTCGAGCGACATGCTCTGAGTAAAATAGCTCATTATCGCTTCACTTTTTTAAATTTCGTATGAGTCGGTTTTGGCTTACTGTGTAGGAGAACGAATGTGAAATAAATATACGCTAAAGTCTAGAGTCACTGCATCTTACATTAAACATTTAATAACCAAATCAGCATTATATCGGGCTACGGGAATAATTCCAAGTTTCAGCCAATTTCAGAGAATTGGAATTATTTTTTTCTTCTCTTCTTCACCCTCGCCTTTGTCCCATTTCTAAGGGTCGGCTCTACTATTCCTCATCCTCCAAGTCCTTCTGTACCCGCATCCTTTGCACGAAGCCTCGCCTCCTTTAGGTCTCTTGCGATTGTGGACATCCACGTAGTCAGGGGTGAGAAAAGGATCAGCTAATGCCAATTCAGTATGGGAAAAAACCCAGGCCCGTGCAAACGAAGTGTAACTCAAATGATATGTAAAAACGGGTAATTAAATACTGCATAGGGGGCATCATCGAAATCAATGGCTAAATGTGAGAGATACCTGTTCAAAGTTTATAGGGGTCACATGAATATATTAGTAAAAGGAGCATTAAACAGTTACAATTGCGATTTAAAAGCGTATAATATAATGAGTATAAGGTAGCCCGTCTTCTTCTTCACGCATTTATTTTTATTTTTGGGCAAATTTTTAAAACACATTGAAAACCGTTGCACAGAAGTAACCTTGGTCAAGTAGTTGATCTATGGGAATGTAAAACAATATTGAAACACATTTTCAAAAGTTCCTGTCAATAATTTAATAATTATTAATATGTCAAGTTCACCGTAAAGGGTTTTTTAATAGAATACTTAGTACTTACGTCCAAGTGGCAAGTTTTTTGTACGATAAAATAATAATTCAATATGTCTGTTTTAATGGGGAGTATATAATATACGAATATCGTAAAAATGATACCTAAGAAGAATGTGTGGGAAAACGCTGAGAGATAAGATAAGGTATGAGGTTATTAGGGAAATGAGTGACTGCAAGACTGGTGCTGTGACAAGAATGAAAGTAAAACTAAGAAGGTTTGGGCATGTTGAGAGAATGAAGGATGACAAAAAAATATTTGAGTGAGCGAAGAGGGGTGAGGAAGCTCGGCCTCCCGAGACTGACCTGAGTAAAAGGTGTGTCACCTGTGTTTTGAGTAAAAGGAATCGGAGAGCGTGTATGACAAATTGCGTGAATGTGACGGAGGCTAAGAGTGTGTGTAAGGATAGGGCTGTCTGGCGCTATGTCCTATCTGCCAACCCTGCAAGGGACGTGGCGTGAGGGTATAGATAGATAGAAAAACGATACTTACGGACTAGAGACAACAACCTTTACAGAAAAGAGTATACAAAAATTAAAATGCACACAAAGGTTCATGGAACGGCAAATGCTTGGTGTTAGTCTCCGGGATAGGTTTTTTTAATTAGACAGTCCATCCGTTAGGGTTATGAGTGATTTGGGATAGGTTAAGAAATAAAGAAATTAGCCAAAGAACCAATGTTGCCGATATCATGAAAGCTAGGAGTTAAAACTCAAGTCAATTTTCTCAAACTCATAAAAGGCAATTTTGCCCCCCAAGAGTGATGATTCCAAATTTCTCCAGTACAATGCCTGGTTACTGAATAAAAGTGACAAATATGAATATTTAACGACATTTAACAAACAATTAATAATATTATATTCCTCGTAAGACGGGAAAGTTTGACACAGAGTAAAAGTTTAATTAAAATTTCTTAAACTTTTAGACATATTCGACACACCTATCGTGTCAATTAAACTGAAGTAGTTACTGTCATTATATTTTTAACACTCTATTGCCTATACCACATGCTCGCCGACCCTCCACGTTTTTTGTGTGAATGAGTAAAAAGACGTGCGGACAGGGTGATTGTCTTGGATTGTATACGTAATCAACGGTTAACGTCTTTTTACTCATTCACACAAAAAACGTGGAGGGTCGGCGAGCATGTGGATGAAGCATAATATCAACGGTTTTAATTGTTAATTTAAGAGTAGGTACATATATACCTATTGATATTTATAAAAAAAAATGAGACCTTAGATCTCGACAACCTTTTATGTAAGGAATGACCGTAAAAGATTCTAAATATCTTGTACAGTGGCACAGGTCGTCTAGGTATTCTTTCCTTGGTCGTCCTCTGTAGTTTGTCCCCTAGTTCATTTCTTCAATTAATTCAAATAGGAGACCCTCTTGACGCACTATGTGGCCGATACATCTGGCACGTCTTTCTGCTATTGCATTGAGCAGGTGTCTTTCTCCTTTGATTTTGCTGTATTTCTTCATTCGTTATGTGATCCCTCAAAGAATTTTTTTTAAATTCTCCTGTAGGGCCACATCTCATAAGCTTCCAGTCTCTTTCAGATAAGCACCATGTCATTCATTCATACATTCATTTATTCATTCTTATTTTTCTTGCATTGGATTCGGGGATCTTTTTCTTGGACAGGGGTCTCCTGAGACAGCGAACTCCAACTATCTCGCCACCTCTTTGCTGGTCTTCCTGGTTGACGGTTGCCTTCTGGGATGCTATGTACGTGGGCGCGCCAGAATCTTCTTCTTTTCCTGCCCCATCTTACGATGTCTTCCGTGTTGCAGGCTTCACGTATGACTGTATTCTTGATTCTGTCCCTCAGCGTCTTTCCCAGAATAGCGCGCAGTGTTCTCATTTCCGAAGTTCTAAGCAGTGCTTAGTGTAGAAGTAGTCCATATAATGAAGTCCAATCGACCAGATACGATGCTGCTATATACATTGTTTACAAAATGTTTCGCTAGATGTCAGACAAGAACTCGTCACCAAGTAGGTAATATACTCGTACGAGATTTTTTCTATAAAAAATGAAAGTATCCATTGTTATGATGCGTGTATACTGTATACTGTTTAGTTTGTCTGATGATGGTTAGGTCATGTTGCGAAAGTGTCAGAAGATAGAATTATTATTGTTACACACAATGCACGCATTCCACCACCACACGTCCACAGCTTTACGTCAATAAAAATATTTTATTTTATTTATTTTATTTATTTATTTATTTATAATAAGAAATATTATGTACAACAGTTTGAGATATAAAATACAAATACAAATATAACACAAAGAAATTATATTATCCTCAAACAGCAAAAAATGCTGGTATGAGAGGAATTTGAACCTCATTTATTGCAGTAATCTCGATGTTTTCGACCGTTGGTACTTGGTGAAAGTCCATTTTTAAGTACAAAAATGAAAAATATAATATTTAAATTAGAATCCTCAAAAAATTACTTTTGCTTTCGCGACTAGTATTCGAGGATTTGCACCCTCATCATCAGGCGATTGTGAATAAAGTACTACACATAAAATTTTACAATGCTAGTAGCGAAAGCAAAAGCCATTTTTTGTGGATTTTAATTTAAATATTTAGTTTTTTCATTTTTTCCTTTTATTACACTTCTCAACATAACTGAAAAGTTCTAAAACATTGCCAGGTTTTCGGTTAGTGTCGTGTTTATCAGGTTGATTTTTGACATTTCAGTCTTTCGGCTCCTATAATCACTGATGTCAACACGATAAACACGAGATGAAACCGGAAAACATATTATGATATTATTTTTGATTTACAAATATTATTCTTGTAAAGCGTTGGATTTTTTTCTACATTCCGTAGTATAGTATACAATGTAGTATTCCTACAACAGTGTAGAAGAATTAAGGGTGAACATTGTAGGGCTTACGACCGACCTCGGCTGGCTTAAGTGATCACTTTACACTCGAGAAACATTCGCCATTTCAGTTCACCCCGGCTGGGATTCGAACCCAGACCTTTGTCTCGCATAGTAGGGATCATATCCACTAAACCACGAGGAGCGACGACTGTGTTGTCGAATTTCATGTATATTAAGTACTCATGTATTGTGAATTTCTATCTGTTGAAGGGAGAGGGTACACACATCATAACAATGCATTTTTAGCGTTTTTACGCTTTTTACGTTTTCGAAACTACGGTAAGACTGCAGACGCACGCTAATCGTGTGATGAGTGTAGCACATCAAAGTGAGATAGTTAGGTCATGTATAATGAATGAGTAATTAATAATAAATGACCTCAATCCATTTGAGGAAGTGTTACTTCATCGTATCTTTGGCGGATGAAAGGTTAATTGGTAGATTTTTTTTTAAGTATGTACTAGCCAGTACACCATATATAGTTGATTATGTACCGCACAATGTCATGAATGAATGTAACATCTAATGAGGCTATTAGATTATTTATTTATTTTTCTTTAAGTGAACATTAAACATAATACTTCTTCTTCTTTTCTCGTGTGCACACGAGCATTGTACAAGTTATCTTAGAATTTGAGAGAGAAATCAGTATGAAACAGAGACATATTATTATTCAATGCAGGTCTGGATGCAAATGGTCCAAAACTGCATTTGGTCAACAATAAATAATACTGATACAATAATTACGATGAGTCTGAAAACATCTCTTCAATAGAATAGTAAGATTTATCGATTATTTTATTTGAATTAAATAAAATAAAGTGAATAAAATAGTCCTTTAATTTTAGTCACAAATTTATTATTCCGCCAAATAATTTCCTGAACCTTTGACATTTCATACAAAGTATACAGGAGAGCATAAGGCTTTATGTGTGCAGGCACAGATCTTTTAAAATTACGAGTAGCTACCTGAACTAGCACAAAAATTTCCCAATAACTTTGAAATTCTTATATTCATTTTGACAATGACTAATTAGTAATTAGTCAATCTGATTTCATCTTTTATTATTATATTATTATAACAATAATATTATATAAACATATTATCTGAAATATTTTTTAAACGTCAAGTTGACAAAATTATATAATAAAAAATACATTTTTAATGGGTTTGTCCGTAAGACTAGATGCTATTCAACTTTTTTACTTACTTACTTCCGATAGCCGTACAACTCCGGTAGAGTTTTGGCCTCCAGAACAATGGATCTCCAAGCCTTCCTGTCTGCAGCAACGGACTCCCAGTCATCGCCAACATTTAGTACGCTCAGATCTCGGGTAACATTGTCCATCAATCTCTATCTTGGTCCCAGAGGTCTCCTGATACTTTGCAGAGATGTTTTGTGGATCTTTCTTCACCCGATCTGACGACATGTCTGATCCAGGCCAGTCTTCTGGACCTGATCTCGCTGGTGATTAATGATTGTCCCGTCAATGTACGAATTTCCTCATTGCTTCTCAGTGTCCAGGTTCTCCAACTTTTTTACATCTAACAAAATTTCAGGTGCAAAAGATACTCTGAATAGAAAGTAAGTTCTAGTCCGTAAACTAGTCGCCTATCTTATAAATTAAAAGTCCGCGGAAGATACAAAACACTGTGTTTTCTTTTTAGTAACTTTATTTTTTGTTTCCCTTGTTTTTTTTCTACTTATTATTCTTATTTATGTATTTCCAAAAACAAATTTTGTGTACCTCACAGAAGGCAAGAAAATTAAAGTTGTTTATTGAATTGGATTTAGGGCCGGTTGCTCGAAACACGATAGGAACAGTAGATTACCATTGCACTTACTGAGTTAACTATATTAACAAGCACTGGCGTTTTATTTGCTGTTTCTCCTTTTGTTACGAGATATCAATATTCGGCAAGAGAAAACGCATCTACCAGTATAGCGCGCCAGTACACGTCGTTACTATGCTGGATATGGCAGCAGTGGTAAACGGATAGTAAGAAATCTTACGATAGCACATTACTTTTGTTTTGGAGCAACGATTTCTATCTCTTTACCAGCCGACGATACTATTCGTCGAGCAACCGGGCCGCAGTCGGCACTGAGGTCTCGAGTATGGTTCAATTCATTTATCAGGGCAATCCCGGGCATGGGAGTTGGTGCACAATAATATTTCATTCACAAAACTTCTCAAAATGTTGATTATAATCTTCCATTAATATTTCCCCACAGTTTAGAAAACAATAGACACTGTGTGACAGTATAATCTGACTCGCATAACGAAATTCATCTTCATCTGTATCTGAGATTTCTTTTCGTATACGTAGGGTAGATCGATATAAGAGTGCACACTTTTTACATTAATTGATTTTTATATATTTTTTTACTCTATTACAAAATAGCATATTTATAACATCAACTTGAAATATACCTTCTGTCTGCGATGTCGAGGATATAGTAAGGTGGGGGAAAAGTAGAAGACGCTTCTGGAGGAACCATGTCGACCGAATGGATGACACCAGATTTGCAAAGATAGTCAGGCAAAACGGAAAACCTCATTGGAAGAAGATTACCCGGAAGGCCACCCAAGAGATGGAAGGACAGCTGGATCTCCTCATCCCAGGACAGCCCGCCGTCACAAACAGGTCACCTGACCTAATACAAGAGAATGAAGAAGAACTTGAACTAGAATTACATACTCTTGTATCATTTTGGATACTGCCCTTCTTAAGCAACCGAATGCTTGTGTGGAGGGCAGGACTCAAACAAAAACAACAAATGAAAAATCAGAATAATTGTAGTCTTCTTTTACAAATATATACACATAGGCATTCCGCGCTTGACAGTAAAGTCAATTCCTCCACAATGATCTCAGATTTTTTATAAAATAATCTAACCTTTTGAATTATGTATTTAAATCATTTGATCTATTGACTATCATAATTTCAAGTGGAATTTCCGATAAAAATTCTGAATAGTGAAAATAATAAAAATGGAAGCACCCTCCAACGCGCACTCACATGGGCGTCGTCACAAACTCATATTTTCCCATCATATCATAAATTTTCAGCTTGTTAATCTATTAAAATGCAATTGTTTCATAAAAAAAATCACTTCACCCATTACACCCATACGGCTTTATAGGCCATTAGTACAAAATACATCATACAGTAACAATAAAAAGGCAAATCAAAACATAAACCAGAAACATTGCAACACACATATGTATGAAACTGGGTCCAAAACCTGTGATGAAACTGGGTACATATTGTATTCAAATTGAGAAACACATGAAACATGTCGTATAAAATAAGAAGGACACTTACTAACGCAAATATCAAATCATTCATAAAATATAACACAAATCAGTCAATGACCACACAAAATATATCCGCTATACACCCACATTTAAAAGAAAATCATTCATAATATTCAAACTCATTCAGCCCGCGGTTGCCCACTGCAGGACATAGGCCTCCCCTCTCCTCCTCCACCTCTCCCGCTCCTGTGCGAGTCCCATCCACTGGGGTCCGGCAAACCTCTTAACATCGTCCATCCATCTGGTAGGTGGTCGCCCTTGTGGCCTTTTGTCGCCCCTTGGTCTCCACTCCAGCAGTCTCCTCGTCCATCTGTTGTCCTGCATTCTTGCAATGTGCCCCGCCCATCTCCACTTCTGCACCGCTATCCTCTCAACCACATCAGTCACTTTAGTCTGGCTGCGTATCCAGTCATTTCTCTTCCTGTCTTGCAGTTTAATGCCCAACATTATTCTTTCCATTTTTCTTTGAGCTATTCGCAGTTTGTTGGCAGACAGTTTGGTGAGGGTCATAGTTTCTGTGCCATATGTGAAGACCGGCAGAACACACTGCTCGAACACTTTAGTCTTCAGGGAGTTTGGGATAGAGCTCCGAAAAGTAGTGCTAAGTTTCCCGAAAGCCGCCCATGCGAGACCTATTCTTCTCTCTATTTCGGTGGTTTGGTTATCTCTGCCTACAGTCATTTTGTGCCCAAGGTATATATAGTGGTCAACCTCTTCCACTGGAAGGTTATAATCGCTTGTGTCTAAGTTCGTCATTATTTTGGTTTTGTTGGCATTCACTTTTAACCCTATGGTAGCAGATATAGCTTTTAGTTGGTCAATCATTTCCACCATTTCATCGACGTCCTCCGAGATCAACACTATATCGTCCGCAAATCGCAAATGATTCAGCCGTTCTCCATCAATTGTGATTCCCTTGTTTTCCCATTTCAATTTCTTAAATATACTTTCCAAAGCCAGGGTAAATAGTTTTGGCGAGATGGTATCGCCCTGTCTTATGCCTCTTTTTATATGAATTTTCTCCGTATTCTCATGGAGGCGGATGACTGATGTTGCATTTTTATAAATGTTCTCCAGCAGCGTGACATATCTTCCATCTATTCTGCTGTCGCTCAGTGCATCCAATAAAGACCATATTTCCACAGAGTCGAAGGCTTTTTCGTAGTCCACAAAGGTAAGCACCACATGTTTCTTATATTCATTGCATTTCTCAATAAGCAATTTGAGACTTTGCAGGTGGTCGCTAGTGCTATAACCTGAGCGGAATCCCGCCTGTTCTCGCGGCTGGCAGGCATCTAGTTTAGTTGTTAGTCTGTTACATATTACTCTTGTGAATAGCTTATATATGTGGGATAGAAGACTTATAGGACGGTAATTATCTAGCTTTGTGTTGTCTCCCTTTTTATGTAGGATTGTTATTACTGCATTGTTCCAGCTCTCTGGTATTTTTGATTCGTGTAAACATTTATTAAATAGATCTACTAAGAGTCGCCGGAGTGGCCTACTTGGTATCTTCAACATCTCAGGGATTACATTATCTTCTCCAGGTGCTTTTCCATTTTTTATTTGCTCTAGGGCATAATCTATCTCATCGACTATGATATCCGGGATATCCTCGGATCCAACGTTGCAAGTGAGCCCTCTGTTGATATTTTCACTGTATGGCTTTGGAACTTTAGAGGTGTATAATTCTTGATAGTATTTGTGTGTGACTTCAAGTATGTCATCTCTATTTGTGACCTTTATACCCTCCTTATTTGTTAGCTTAAAGATTTCCTTTTTTCCATTCGTGATTTTTGATGCTAGCACCTTTCTGCTACTATTTTCCCGGATCGTCTTTTCAATGTGGTACATATTGAATTTCCGAGTATCTTTACGAACTTCTTTGCGTATTATCTTATTCATTTCTCGCAGTCTTTCTTCTGAGGCTTGACCTCGAAGTTTCCTTCGTTCATCCATCAAGTTTGTTGTAGATTGGCTCAGTTTGCTCTCAGTCTTTGTTCTTGAACTCGGTCTTACCGATTCCAGTCCTTTACTCATTACATCTTTTATCAAATGATCCATTTCATCCATAGTCATCTCTTTGGTGTCTATTGGATTCAGCTGGCCATCTACAACATTGACAAGTTCCTCACCTCTATTTCTTATAGCCATTACATCCATTTCTCTGGTATTCGGAGATTTATTTATCAGTTTGCGGCGTTCTTTCTTTACATTTATCTTAACAACCGCTCTGACTAGTCGGTGGTCACTGCCAGTGGTAAAGTTATTGAGTACCGTTACATCCCGTATTATCGACTTGTCATCTGTCAGTACAAAATCGATTTCATTCTTTGTTTTCCCATCTGGGCTTTTCCATGTCCACTTACGACTCTCCTTTTTCTTGAAAAATGTGTTCATGGCATATAGATTCATTTGATGTAAAAAATCCAACAGCATTTTCCCTCTGTTGTTCCTAGTTCCTATTCCATAATTTCCCATTGCCACTTCATGTGACCCCTCCTTCTTTCCCAGTTTAGAGTTGAAGTCACCAATTATTACTGTATATTTTGTTGGTTTATTTCGCACAGCTTCGGTCACATTCTCAAAGAATTCTTCCATTTCTTCATCATCGTGGGTGCTTGTGGGCGCATAAACTTGTATGATTTTGATACTGTATCTGGAGGAAATCCTCATTGTGACGCTTGCCACTCTGTCAGAGATACAGTTCATTTCCGTGATCTGTGATTTTATATTCTTATGGATAAGGAACCCCACTCCTCCGTACTTTGTTCTGTCATTTCCCTTGTAATACAAAGTATGTCCAGACTTTAGGATTTTACTGTCCTCTCCTATTCTGCGTACTTCTGCTAGGCCCAAGATGCTCCACCTTATCTTGGTAAGTTCTTCTTCCAATTCCTCCAAACGGTCCGGAACAGGTGTCCTTTGACCGGGTTAGACCACCACGGCCACCAAATCCTACAGCTGGACTTGGGAGTGAGAAATACAGAGAAAGGTAAGACTCACCGTTTCCTCAGGGGGTAGGTTTCCACCTTCCAGGGGTTTATCTCGATGAGAGGCCTGGCCAAGACCCCACGCGCTTCCCCAACCCGGAATCTAGGTCGTGACGGTCGGGGGCGTGCTTCCCTTGCCCAAACCCCTCAGCGGTGCGGCTAGAAATTAGAACACGATTTGCAAATTTGATACACTTTAATAATTATATCGGAACATGCTTTACATATAACAAGAGTTGGCTTTAAGAAAAATAAAAATTACACTATACATTCGTGTATCTATGAAACTTATCTCCCGGTATGGCGCTTTATGACTTTTGATCTTGATTGTGGCCAGCGTTCACCCTTAATTTTGGCGAGACGTTATAATAATACAAAATGAATCCGACCTGATATGATTTGGGTCCTTCTTTATGTGTCCTTCGTCAAGGTTATTTATTGGATTCTGATACTTCCTTCCTTCTCAGTTGGTTGGTTTTAGACAATATGTCCTTCATGTAAATGTCACCTTATACTTGTTTGCTGAAAATGGTTTCAAGGTTCACTGACTCTATTGATCACAAAATGTACTGTTGTCGGCAATTAACCGACTGTTAGCTTCAGATTCTCGCTTCCTCGAGATTTAATATTTATTTAAATATATTCTGGGCTTAGCCCTCTGCTCAATCCAGAGCGTATATAAAAAACTGACCGCTTCCGTTGACCCACGGAAAAGAATGCCGCTCTCGTGTCTTCTGAGTTTCTTCGCTTGTATCATATCTCCCGTCTTATTGGTTGACAGTTTAATTGTTGCAAGTACGTTCGCCTATTTCATAGTCATGCGACAGAGGCGTCGCTAGGGTTTATTGCCCACAACTAATTAACTAATTATTATTTTTTTAATAATATATTTTCATTAAATCGGAATCGGGCGCGCTTCCCTACCCAAAAGATCCGTTCCAATTCCCGCTCCGCCCCGCTAAAAAAAATTTTGCGAAGCGAGATTTTTTTTTTTTAAGTTACACTTAAACGATTTGGACATGGAGACACAAAAAGAAAACTAAATTAAACCAAATTACTAGGCGACGGTTGGTGTAGGGAAACGCTCGGTACTCCGATAAAAATCACAATGTAGCATGTTCCGGACTTAAATTCTAATACACTTTCTTTTCTAAAATAATTGAAATAATTGGGGTTGAAACGACAATCTATCCCATAAGCTAACTCTAAACCTAACTAACTTACATACTAACTATATACATTTACAGGTTTTTGTCGTGAAGACCATTGCCTTCTTTCTATATTCATTATCAGTTGCAATATAAATTGGATCAGTCTGATCTCCCTTGATTTAATAATTACATTAAAACATGTTATTTGAAAATAAAATTTAATTACAACATAGCAATTGCATTCATACTAGATTTTTCTACATTAAGAAAAAAATGTTAAAGAGAATTCAAAAGAAAGGAGCTGTACTTACATGCTCCATTGTACAAGTATTCATCATTGTTATAGCCTGAAGGGCGCAACATTAAAAACAAAAGAATAATAATAATGAAATAAAAATTATAAAAAAAAAACCTTTTTTTTTTTTTTTCTTTTTCCACTGGTCTCGAATATGTACATACAAATAATAATTCAAAATTGATTCGCAACAAGGTGCTTTCTTTATAAGAAAACTCAGAGAAAATTTTACATATCTCAGCACTATATTTCTAAATAATCTACACTGATTACCTAATATAAATCCTAACACTAGTACAAGCTAGCTGTTGTACACTTCGCGACCTCGCAACCGCGCGATCAACAAAACAAAAAAAATCATATTCGATTTTTATCTGGCCTGACACCGGCCCTTAAAATTTTCCGAAATAATACCATTTTCGAAACATTTATTTCTGTTGTACAAAACATAATATCGATGCTCAGTCAAGTATTTTAGCTCTCAACACGTTTTTTTTTTTTATGAGATGTTAATATTGATCTCATTTTACTACGAAACTCGCTTATAAGTTTCGCTTACTGTTTAAAGTAAACAGTTTATTTCCCCACGATCATCTACTTTTTATTCCAATCATCATGCATTCAATATCACATACCTCATCATACATTAGTTATCTTGAATTAACTCATTTGTCCTCATTCATAGCCATACATTAATCTCCATACAATTAATTCAAGATTGGATCGATACTATAACCCTTGATTGAGTATCGTCGACCAATATTAATTGTCCGTAGACAAAAAGGCTGGATGCGACTGTACATATACTCGATCGTGTAATTTCCCGGGACATTCGTCCTATTTTTTTTTCTATTCACAACAGGCGTGTGAGGGCCTGTTATACTCCTTTTTATGTGTCGGTTAAATGCCGACAATGTTAAGAGCCTGGGATACCTGACTGAGTTTTACTTAAATCTGTAAAATTCTTTCCTTTATTTTTTTTTTCCTTTTAAACGTCGCGTTTTTGGATATCCTTGATATGATATCTGTTTATCGCGCTGGACTCGCAATCTTTGATGACGTATACTACGTCACTTACTTTTTCAATAACTTCGCCTTTCACGAATCTAGGCGCTAATTTTGTACTGTAATAGTCTATTGCACTAGACTGTTTAAAATTCTTTCTCCATATCTTGTCCCCTACATCGTACACTCGGGGTACTCTTCCCGAATTATAATATTGCGCGTTTTTCGTATACGCCCACCATAAATTTTCCTGAACTATGTCGAACAATGTATTTAAGTTTTCTAAGTTTTCCCTATACGCTTGTCTGTCCGAGTTCAGGTCGTTTTGACTCAGGATTACATTGTCATCTACATTTCCGAAAGTCGATCCGTTTAAAATAACTTCCCTACCTTTCATTAATAATGAGGGTGTATAACCCGAAGAGAAATTCACCGTATTGTTCATAACGCATTGTACTTTGTCGAGGTGATTATACCACGTGCGTTGATTTTGATCTGCATAAATTGCCAGTGTGTAACCGATTACCTTATTATACGGTTCAACTGTATTGTTTTGCGGGGTATACAAGGTGTTGTAAAAAATTTTCCGGACGCCATAACCGTATACGAGGTCCTTAAATGGTTTGGATATAAATTGTTTTCCATTGTCGCATACTAATATCTGGGGAACTCCTTCATGGAGGAAAATCTTATTTTCTAATATTTTATTAATCTCATTTGCCGTGGCTCTTCGTAGTCCAAAGACCCAGCAGTATTTAGTAAAGACGTCAACGATTGACAGAATGTGCATATGACCGCTTGAGGCCTTAGGAAGTGGACCGATTAGGTCTATAGACAGCATTTTCATTGGTCTATTGACTCTTTTTTGATTTGTTGAAATACCTAAGGGTGCTGTTGTACACGGTTTATAGGCTTTACATGTCTGACACTTTCTTATGAAATTCTTTACGTCTTGGAAAAGCTTGGGCCAATAGTATAATTGCTCTATTTTCTTATACGTTTTGAATGTCCCAGGGTGACCCTCCGCGTGATTTTCCTTTACAATTGATTCTCTTTGACTTTTCCGGGGGACGATTTTCCATGCGAATTCATCTAATAAGGGGTTATCTATTCTCGAATGTCTATATAACGTATCATTTTCGATCTGAAAGTTTGTGAATCTTTGGGGTTCGTTAGTACATCCGTTATAAATTCTTGTATACCAAGGGTCGTCGTCTTCGTGACTAGACAACTCGTTGATATTCGTATTCGAGCACGGGGGAATCCTAGATAATGCGTCAGGCACATTATGACATTTTCCTTTACGGTGTTCTACAGTGAATGAATACTGTGAAATTCGCGTTGCCCACCTCGCTAATTTTCCGCTTGGGTTGGATAATTTATTCAGAAACTGTAGAGACGCGTGATCCGTTATGATTTTAAATTGCATCCCGTCTATGTAAGGCCTATAATGCTCCAATGAATCCACGATTGCCAAAAGCTCGCGTTCCGTAACACCGTAGTTTTTCTCGTGTTTATTCAACGACCTTGAATAGTACCCTATTGCTTTTTCCACGCCGTCAAACTCTTGATGCAACGATGCTCCAATCTGGTGCATGCTAGCATCGGTATGCAGGATGAAAGGTTTCGAGAAGTCTGGGCACGCTAATACCGGCGCCGTAATCAGAGCGTTTTTCAATTCATTAAACGCCCTCTCCTGTTCGTCATGCCAATGGAACTTTGCTACCCCGTGCTTTACCTTGAGTATACTATTTAAGGGCGCTGATATTTCTGAGCAATTTTTTATCAGCTTTCTATAAAATCCTACCATACCCAGGAATGTGCGTAGTTGTTTCAAATTTTTCGGGCTCGGATAATCGTTAATACACTGTACTTTACCGGGATCTGGTCTTAAACCGTTGTTGTCTACAAGATAGCCTAGGTATTTTAATTCACTTTTACAAAATTCGCATTTTGATAATTTCACCGTCAAACCAGCGCTTTTCAACCTGTTTTTTACCTTGTGCAATAACTGTATATGGGATTGAAAATCTGAGGATAGTATTATAAGATCGTCTACATAGCAGAAAACATTATCGTCAAATTTAGGTCCAAAGAGGCTGTCCATCAATCTTTGAGTCTCATTTGCTGCATTACGCAACCCAAATGGCATGCGCGTGAAGGAGTACATTCCTCGGCCTTGAATCGCGAAAGCTGTCTTTTCCCGAGAGCTTTCCTCCAGAGGAATCTGCCAAAAAGCTTTCGACAAATCGACAGACGATATGTATTTTGCGTTTCTTAAGTTTGAAAGAATTTTATTAAGATTCGGCAAAGGGTAAGTGTCACGTTTGGTAACATCGTTTAATTTACGTGAGTCTAAACAAAATCTACCTGTTCCGTCCTTTTTTTGTACAATGAGCGTAGGACTAGACCATGGCGATTTACTTTCCGTTATTACTCCTAGTGCTAACATTTCATCAATTTCCTTGTTTAAAATATCCTGTTTTGCCGGCGATAATGGATAATTTCTCTGTTTTATTGGTGGGCCTGTGGTTTCTATGCGGTGTTCGATCAAATGGGTACAACCTAATCCTTTCCTCTCGAAAGAAATGTCCTCAAACTCCCTTTCTATTTCCTGTAACTCTTTTAGTTGTACTTCGGACAATCTTTCCCTTGGCTCTATTTTTCCTAATTCGAGTATGCTATCGGATTTTTCTGTGACTCTGTTTCTGGGGATATGTGGTTCTACATTGAACTGTATTAAAAAATCAATTCCGAGGATTACGTCCTGTTTGAGAGACGCTGAGACGTAAAACGGGACAATACGAGATATATCCGAGTAGTTTATAGGTAAGTTTAGGGTACCAATTATGTCGATGTTACTACCGTCGGCTGTAGATATGCCGTGGAGCGGACGCGATAATTTATGACCTTTTTCTAAAAATTTTTTTGCGATATTGACGTTCATTGCGCTTACCGAAGCGCCTGTGTCTAACAAACCTGTTATCACTTCTGAATCTATTGATATGCTTAAGTAGGGTCTGTTATCGGTAACGTTATGTACTAAATTAATGGATCTTTCTCTTAGCTGAGAATAAAAGTTGCTAACCTGACTGAGCCAGCGACGCCATTCATCGCGCCGTTGTTGAATTGACGGCTGGCTCGCTATTGGTTTTCCGAATTATGTTGGTTCGACCGTGCCTCGGTACATTCGATGTTGTTGACATGGTTTCTGGAATTGGATGGTGGACTACCTGTTTTCTGCCTATCTAACATTTTTTTATGCGCAAAGCAGTCCGCCTTATAATGACCAGCTTTCTTACAGTAGAAACAGGTTATGTCCTTTTTGGGTTTCTGTTCGTGACCACCAGACGGTCTACCGCTTGAATAATTATTCCGGTTTTTGGGTTGTTGGAATGCCTTCTGGTGCCAGCCTGAACTATATGTCGTATTGCTATAAGTGGGTCTTGATTGGCTGTCACCCGATGTCGATAGAGACTCAAACTTTTTGCACGTAAATGCCAGGTCGTCCGCCCCTTTGAATGAATTCGCTGCTAAGATGCTTGCGTACTTCTTATGCAGTCCGTGTACTATTATGTCTAACAATTCCCTTTCGGCGAAGGGCATGTGTAACTGTAGGTTACGCTCGCGCAATCTAACAATAAAGTTTCCCGCGGTTTCACCCACCTCTTGTCTAGCCGACATTATCTCTAATCTAATTTTGCGCTGTGCGTCCGGGCACTCGAACTGTCTGCGCAGAGAGCTCTCAAATGAATTCCAATCCGAATGTATTTCCACGGACCTGAACCAATTCAATGCCGTGTCCTTAAAAAATATTGGCATGAACCGCACCAGTTCATCCCTGTCGACCTCGAACACCCTTGCTAGCTCTGTTAACCTAGTTAAAAATTCGTTTGGGTCTGTGTTTCCGTTGTAAGATACTTCCCATCTAGAGGGGTCAACTGATTTTAATTTGAGTGTTGATTTTTTCTTTGGGTTCGTTGTTTTTTTTTTAGCCTTTGTTGTCCAGCTTGACCGTTTTGTGAGCTTCCCTTTGATGGGTATGGTGGAATGTTGTATTTCATTATCTGAGTCGTCATTTTGCGATTGAAATACCGATTCTGCGTTGCTTGCGCGCCTACTGGTGGCCTTTTTTTCCGTGTCTGACATTCTTAATAAGTTATTTAACCGTTAATACTGTTAAAGTAGAAGGAAGGACCAAAAAAAATTAACTCGGTTTTACTTTCTCAAATTTTAAAAAAATATGTGCCGTAGTGTGTCGGGTTGGTTCTAGTTATAAGTTATGAAACGTTCGTAATAATATTATCGTAGATAAGATTGGCAATATAACGTTACTATTTATATAGCTTTATATAGTAAGCGGTGTTTCGTTTCCAACGCCCCTGGTAATAGATCGTTGGGTCGCGTTCCCAATGCGATTATAAATTATCATGCAATTTATTAAAATACAATGACGATGATATCAAAATTTATAAAGTAAAAATAAAAAATTACGACTCGCGACTGCAACGGGTGCAAGGTGCGTAAGTGACTATCTAATCAATTTATCCTACACTTTAAAATACCTAACGTTACTAACTCATGTCCACAGAGCAATACAAGAAAACTGTGTCCTGAGAGAATGTTCGGAAAAAGCACATATCAAGAAGGACAATTAAAATGCAGCAAAAATTCACATATATTGTAACAAGATTTCATGCAATGTTCATTGTATACTTTGTTCAATAAAGAATTTATTTAATTTAATTTTTTATTTTTCCAAAAATAATAATAAGTATAATTATTGCATGAAATCCTGGTACCAAATCACAAATAAAATATATCAATCAATATTATACATGGCATATAAATCAAACTTCGAGAGAGAATACGAATATTACACTTGCCCCGACTGTTTAATATCTCTGGTGTATTTGTTTGCAAGCGCCTATAAGTACATATACTTAAAATTCGATGACAAGAAATTAAAATAATTTAATATTCCCCGTACCCACAATACAAATGTTACCAACTGTATTTATATATACCCGGCTATAAATTATCGCAACATTACCATATTTTTTCGTCTGGATTTATATAAAATAATTTATACCCACACTGGTAAAATTAGTTCTTTTACAATTGAAACAAATCTTTGTACACATTAACTTTAAAAATTTCTCTCTTGAATTCAGAATTCCCGGTTTTTTTAATAACCCCTTAGATTCTTAAAGACTCAAATGGTGGACCCTAGTATAACATATACCCAATCTATACTAACCTATTAACTATACTACACCTAATTATACCTATACCTAACTAAACCTAGTTAATCCTTTTTTTTTGATTCTGTGGCCTCCTACCACACATTTCAAAAAATTAAGATAATAAAAAAAAATGGAGTTTGCCTAAATTATGTTACTGGAGGCTTTGCCCTATTCTGTCTTCCCGGGACTCAGGGGGAATTTGAAAAATTTACAAATTTTCGTGCCAATTTCTGCCAACTATACCCTGGAAGTGGATGGTACGTTTGAGGCGCCAATTGGAACAGGTGTCCTTTGACCGGGTTAGACCACCACGGCCACCAAATCCTACAGCTGGACTTGGGAGTGAGAAATACAGAGAAAGGTAAGACTCACCGTTTCCTCAGGGGGTAGGTTTCCACCTTCCAGGGGTTTATCTCGATGAGAGGCCTGGCCAAGACCCCACGCGCTTCCCCAACCCGGAATCTAGGTCGTGACGGTCGGGGGCGTGCTTCCCTTGCCCAAACCCCTCAGCGGTGCGGCTAGAAATTAGAACACGATTTGCAAATTTGATACACTTTAATAATTATATCGGAACATGCTTTACATATAACAAGAGTTGGCTTTAAGAAAAATAAAAATTACACTATACATTCGTGTATCTATGAAACTTATCTCCCGGTATGGCGCTTTATGACTTTTGATCTTGATTGTGGCCAGCGTTCACCCTTAATTTTGGCGAGACGTTATAATAATACAAAATGAATCCGACCTGATATGATTTGGGTCCTTCTTTATGTGTCCTTCGTCAAGGTTATTTATTGGATTCTGATACTTCCTTCCTTCTCAGTTGGTTGGTTTTAGACAATATGTCCTTCATGTAAATGTCACCTTATACTTGTTTGCTGAAAATGGTTTCAAGGTTCACTGACTCTATTGATCACAAAATGTACTGTTGTCGGCAATTAACCGACTGTTAGCTTCAGATTCTCGCTTCCTCGAGATTTAATATTTATTTAAATATATTCTGGGCTTAGCCCTCTGCTCAATCCAGAGCGTATATAAAAAACTGACCGCTTCCGTTGACCCACGGAAAAGAATGCCGCTCTCGTGTCTTCTGAGTTTCTTCGCTTGTATCATATCTCCCGTCTTATTGGTTGACAGTTTAATTGTTGCAAGTACGTTCGCCTATTTCATAGTCATGCGACAGAGGCGTCGCTAGGGTTTATTGCCCACAACTAATTAACTAATTATTATTTTTTTAATAATATATTTTCATTAAATCGGAATCGGGCGCGCTTCCCTACCCAAAAGATCCGTTCCAGGTCATCATCAGATAGAGTATTTACATTGAACGTTGCCAGGTCAATTTTTGTTTCTTGGCAGCCTCCAGTAACCCAGGGATTGACTGTCGCACCCCTGTCCTGCCTCCTGTTCTGGCCGCTGCCTTGGCCAGGGATAAGCGGGACGCTGGGAACTCGGGGTCGGTTTTCGGTTGTCTTCTTCATTTTGAGGGGGGGGGGGTTGGGCATTAAAACGCCACGCTTGCCGAGCGTGTTGGCGAGTCTTCGGTCGGTGTCCGGTATATAGCGCATGGGTATTTAGGTCCACGCAGATCTTTTGGTTATCCCGCCATCCTTTCGGTCGTCAGAGCCTCGTCAGTAGTCAGCAGGGGGCACCGCGGGCAGGTGAGGATGACATTTGGATCACTTAGATGTTGTTAGCAATCCCTTACCCCCCTAAGTACAGTACAAAAACTAATATTCAAACAAAAAAAATAAAATAGTTACAACAAAATCACATGAAATAAATCAGACATATACCTACATATAAAAAATAAAATAATTCAATCATGATCTTGACATAGAAAATAAAATACCCAGTCCCAATAAAATCACATAAAACAAATCAGGCACCACCTAGATACAAAAAAAAAACCATTCACAATCCTGAAACAGACAATAAAAATAGTCATAACAAAATCACATAAAACAAATCAGCCATACACATTAAAAAAAATATATATATATATTTTTATATCGGAAATGATACAATCATATATTTATATATCGGGAATGATACAATCAAGAAATTGCTTTTGGGTACTCTGCGTACCTTGGCCTTGAAAAAGGCCGTTGGTAGCCCGACGTTTCGGCTCGGTTGGACAAGCCATCGGCAGGGGCGGTAGGCGAGAGGTAGCGGCGTTGGGGTTAAACAGCGCAGAGACCTCTAGCGGGAGTCGAGAGAACGGGAATAGAACTACCTCGGTTCACGGCCGCAGCGTGTGCAGGTCGAATGAAACCGGGAGCGAAAAGCGATTACATTCATCTACTTTAAACACTGTTATACGCTATATAACACGTTGTTATGTCGCTCACCACCTGACAAATGGAATAAGTGGATGAAATAAAAACATGCAAACGATATTACAACACCGATAACACATAACATCAATCTTGTATCGCGCTATGTAACAAAATCCTTGTATCATACCATGTTTCATGAACATATGAATGAGACAAAAAACACGTTAGCGACCCTACAACAGTAATAATACGTATAATCGGCATTGTATCACGTTGTGTAGCAGTAATTACATCATTCACCACTTCAAAAATAAAGAAAGTGAGCGAGACAAGCACATGTTAGCGGTGTACAATGATAAAAGGAAAACAACGCGTTACGCATTGCGAGAGGCTATGCGTGCGCTTCTCCGGGTAGCAGTGGGTTGATGGGTGACGCTACTGTTAGTTTGTCGAGTGCGTGGGGGTTGGGGTGTAGAGATGAGATTCGAGGCTGTAGGGGTGGGAGTTAAAACCGTTGGGACGGGGGTTGTAGAAATATTAACGAGAGGTGGCGGTTTTAACTTCTGAATTACCGTTTGCCAAGCAAAGGGTAATCGCTTACTATCGTCTCGCGTGTTTAAATTGTAGTCTCGCTTGTGGATCTCAATTGCCTCGCGATAAACGCGCAAAGACTCATTATTGAGTTTGACAATTGTTCGAGCTGAGTCGAAATCGATCGAATGTCCTTCAGTCATTTGATGCATTGCCAATGTGGAAGAGGTTTTCTTTCCTTTGACATCTACTCTGTGTTCAGCTATTCTAGCTGACGTACGGCGGTTGGTTTTGCCGATATAGACTTTAGGACAAACTTTACAAGGGATCTGATAAACACCGTGTGACTCATTAGGCACGTGGTCTTTAACACTTCTCAGCATAGAGTCGATCTTTCCATGTGGAGCGAAAACGACTTTTATGTCGTGGCGACGTAAGATACGGCCAACACGATCCGTGGTACCGCGTACGTAAGGCAACTTCGCAAAGCCTCGAAACCGGGTGGTATTAGATTCGGTTGTCTGCTGATTCTGTCTATCGACAAACGCTTTGTTGATAGTTGAATCAGAGTATCCGTTGCTTTGCAAAGCCGTCCTTAGACGCGACAACTCCACTGACCGATGTTGATCGTCGGCGATCGTTTTCGACCTATGCGCGAGAGTGCTAACCACTCCTGAAAGTTGGGCGGGGTGATGGTGGGACGAAGCGTTGAGATATCGATCTGTGTGAGTCTTTTTTCAATAAACATCGAAAGACAGGTGGCCGTTGGGATTTTTCTTGACTAGAACATCTCTTTTACTACTACGACTAGACATGGAACAGGTGTCCTTTGACCGGGTTAGACCACCACGGCCACCAAATCCTACAGCTGGACTTGGGAGTGAGAAATACAGAGAAAGGTAAGACTCACCGTTTCCTCAGGGGGTAGGTTTCCACCTTCCAGGGGTTTATCTCGATGAGAGGCCTGGCCAAGACCCCACGCGCTTCCCCAACCCGGAATCTAGGTCGTGACGGTCGGGGGCGTGCTTCCCTTGCCCAAACCCCTCAGCGGTGCGGCTAGAAATTAGAACACGATTTGCAAATTTGATACACTTTAATAATTATATCGGAACATGCTTTACATATAACAAGAGTTGGCTTTAAGAAAAATAAAAATTACACTATACATTCGTGTATCTATGAAACTTATCTCCCGGTATGGCGCTTTATGACTTTTGATCTTGATTGTGGCCAGCGTTCACCCTTAATTTTGGCGAGACGTTATAATAATACAAAATGAATCCGACCTGATATGATTTGGGTCCTTCTTTATGTGTCCTTCGTCAAGGTTATTTATTGGATTCTGATACTTCCTTCCTTCTCAGTTGGTTGGTTTTAGACAATATGTCCTTCATGTAAATGTCACCTTATACTTGTTTGCTGAAAATGGTTTCAAGGTTCACTGACTCTATTGATCACAAAATGTACTGTTGTCGGCAATTAACCGACTGTTAGCTTCAGATTCTCGCTTCCTCGAGATTTAATATTTATTTAAATATATTCTGGGCTTAGCCCTCTGCTCAATCCAGAGCGTATATAAAAAACTGACCGCTTCCGTTGACCCACGGAAAAGAATGCCGCTCTCGTGTCTTCTGAGTTTCTTCGCTTGTATCATATCTCCCGTCTTATTGGTTGACAGTTTAATTGTTGCAAGTACGTTCGCCTATTTCATAGTCATGCGACAGAGGCGTCGCTAGGGTTTATTGCCCACAACTAATTAACTAATTATTATTTTTTTAATAATATATTTTCATTAAATCGGAATCGGGCGCGCTTCCCTACCCAAAAGATCCGTTCCAATTCCCGCTCCGCCCCGCTAAAAAAAATTTTGCGAAGCGAGATTTTTTTTTTTTAAGTTACACTTAAACGATTCGGACATGGAGACACAAAAGGAAAACTAAATTAAACCAAATTACTAGGCGACGGTTGGTGTAGGGAAACGCTCGGTACTCCGATAAAAATCACAATGTAGCATGTTCCGGACTTAAATTCTAATACACTTTCTTTTCTAAAATAATTGAAATAATTGGGGTTGAAACGACAATCTATCCCATAAGCTAACTCTAAACCTAACTAACTTACATACTAACTATATACATTTACAGGTTTTTGTCGTGAAGACCATTGCCTTCTTTCTATATTCATTATCAGTTGCAATATAAATTGGATCAGTCTGATCTCCCTTGATTTAATAATTACATTAAAACATGTTATTTGAAAATAAAATTTAATTACAACATAGCAATTGCATTCATACTAGATTTTTCTACATTAAGAAAAAAATGTTAAAGAGAATTCAAAAGAAAGGAGCTGTACTTACATGCTCCATTGTACAAGTATTCATCATTGTTATAGCCTGAAGGGCGCAACATTAAAAACAAAAGAATAATAATAATGAAATAAAAATTATAAAAAAAAAACCTTTTTTTTTTTTTTTTCTTTTTCCACTGGTCTCGAATATGTACATACAAATAATAATTCAAAATTGATTCGCAACAAGGTGCTTTCTTTATAAGAAAACTCAGAGAAAATTTTACATATCTCAGCACTATATTTCTAAATAATCTACACTGATTACCTAATATAAATCCTAACACTAGTACAAGCTAGCTGTTGTACACTTCGCGACCTCGCAACCGCGCGATCAACAAAACAAAAAAAATCATATTCGATTTTTATCTGGCCTGACACCGGCCCTTAAAATTTTCCGAAATAATACCATTTTCGAAACATTTATTTCTGTTGTACAAAACATAATATCGATGCTCAGTCAAGTATTTTAGCTCTCAACACGTTTTTTTCTTTATGAGATGTTAATATTGATCTCATTTTACTACGAGACTCGCTTATAAGTTTCGCTTACTGTTTAAAGTAAACAGTTTATTTCCCCACGATCATCTACTTTTTATTCCAATCATCATGCATTCAATATCACATACCTCATCATACATTAGTTATCTTGAATTAACTCATTTGTCCTCATTCATAGCCATACATTAATCTCCATACAATTAATTCAAGATTGGATCGATACTATAACCCTTGATTGAGTATCGTCGACCAATATTAATTGTCCGTAGACAAAAAGGCTGGATGCGACTGTACATATACTCGATCGTGTAATTTCCCGGGACATTCGTCCTATTTTTTTTTCTATTCACAACAGGCGTGTGAGGGCCTGTTATACTCCTTTTTATGTGTCGGTTAAATGCCGACAATGTTAAGAGCCTGGGATACCTGACTGAGTTTTACTTAAATCTGTAAAATTCTTTCCTTTAATTTTTTTTTCCTTTTAAACGTCGCGTTTTTGGATATCCTTGATATGATATCTGTTTATCGCGCTGGACTCGCAATCTTTGATGACGTATACTACGTCACTTACTTTTTCAATAACTTCGCCTTTCACGAATCTAGGCGCTAATTTTGTACTGTAATAGTCTATTGCACTAGACTGTTTAAAATTCTTTCTCCATATCTTGTCCCCTACATCGTACACTCGGTGTACTCTTCCCGAATTATAATATTGCGCGTTTTTCGTATACGCCCACCATAAATTTTCCTGAACTATGTCGAACAATGTATTTAAGTTTTCTAAGTTTTCCCTATACGCTTGTCTGTCCGAGTTCAGGTCGTTTTGACTCAGGATTACATTGTCATCTACATTTCCGAAAGTCGATCCGTTTAAAATAACTTCCCTACCTTTCATTAATAATGAGGGTGTATAACCCGAAGAGAAATTCACCGTATTGTTCATAACGCATTGTACTTTGTCGAGGTGATTATACCACGTGCGTTGATTTTGATCTGCATAAATTGCCAGTGTGTAACCGATTACCTTATTATACGGTTCAACTGTATTGTTTTGCGGGGTATACAAGGTGTTGTAAAAAATTTTCCGGACGCCATAACCGTATACGAGGTCCTTAAATGGTTTGGATATAAATTGTTTTCCATTGTCGCATACTAATATCTGGGGAACTCCTTCATGGAGGAAAATCTTATTTTCTAATATTTTATTAATCTCATTTGCCGTGGCTCTTCGTAGTCCAAAGACCCAGCAGTATTTAGTAAAGACGTCAACGATTGACAGAATGTGCATATGACCGCTTGAGGCCTTAGGAAGTGGACCGATTAGGTCTATAGACAGCATTTTCATTGGTCTATTGACTCTTTTTTGATTTGTTGAAATACCTAAGGGTGCTGTTGTACACGGTTTATAGGCTTTACATGTCTGACACTTTCTTATGAAATTCTTTACGTCTTGGAAAAGCTTGGGCCAATAGTATAATTGCTCTATTTTCTTATACGTTTTGAATGTCCCAGGGTGACCCTCCGCGTGATTTTCCTTTACAATTGATTCTCTTTGACTTTTCCGGGGGACGATTTTCCATGCGAATTCATCTAATAAGGGGTTATCTATTCTCGAATGTCTATATAACGTATCATTTTCGATCTGAAAGTTTGTGAATCTTTGGGGTTCGTTAGTACATCCGTTATAAATTCTTGTATACCAAGGGTCGTCGTCTTCGTGACTAGACAACTCGTTGATATTCGTATTCGAGCACGGGGGAATCCTAGATAATGCGTCAGGCACATTATGACATTTTCCTTTACGGTGTTCTACAGTGAATGAATACTGTGAAATTCGCGTTGCCCACCTCGCTAATTTTCCGCTTGGGTTGGATAATTTATTCAGAAACTGTAGAGACGCGTGATCCGTTATGATTTTAAATTGCATCCCGTCTATGTAAGGCCTATAATGCTCCAATGAATCCACGATTGCCAAAAGCTCGCGTTCCGTAACACCGTAGTTTTTCTCGTGTTTATTCAACGACCTTGAATAGTACCCTATTGCTTTTTCCACGCCGTCAAACTCTTGATGCAACGATGCTCCAATCTGGTGCATGCTAGCATCGGTATGCAGGATGAAAGGTTTCGAGAAGTCTGGGCACGCTAATACCGGCGCCGTAATCAGAGCGTTTTTCAATTCATTAAACGCCCTCTCCTGTTCGTCATGCCAATGGAACTTTGCTACCCCGTGCTTTACCTTGAGTATACTATTTAAGGGCGCTGATATTTCTGAGCAATTTTTTATCAGCTTTCTATAAAATCCTACCATACCCAGGAATGTGCGTAGTTGTTTCAAATTTTTCGGGCTCGGATAATCGTTAATACACTGTACTTTACCGGGATCTGGTCTTAAACCGTTGTTGTCTACAAGATAGCCTAGGTATTTTAATTCACTTTTACAAAATTCGCATTTTGATAATTTCACCGTCAAACCAGCGCTTTTCAACCTGTTTTTTACCTTGTGCAATAACTGTATGTGGGATTGAAAATCTGAGGATAGTATTATAAGATCGTCTACATAGCAGAAAACATTATCGTCAAATTTAGGTCCAAAGAGGCTGTCCATCAATCTTTGAGTCTCATTTGCTGCATTACGCAACCCAAATGGCATGCGCGTGAAGGAGTACATTCCTCGGCCTTGAATCGCGAAAGCTGTCTTTTCCCGAGAGCTTTCCTCCAGAGGAATCTGCCAAAAAGCTTTCGACAAATCGACAGACGATATGTATTTTGCGTTTCTTAAGTTTGAAAGAATTTTATTAAGATTCGGCAAAGGGTAAGTGTCACGTTTGGTAACATCGTTTAATTTACGTGAGTCTAAACAAAATCTACCTGTTCCGTCCTTTTTTTGTACAATGAGCGTAGGACTAGACCATGGCGATTTACTTTCCGTTATTACTCCTAGTGCTAACATTTCATCAATTTCCTTGTTTAAAATATCCTGTTTTGCCGGCGATAATGGATAATTTCTCTGTTTTATTGGTGGGCCTGTGGTTTCTATGCGGTGTTCGATCAAATGGGTACAACCTAATCCTTTCCTCTCGAAAGAAATGTCCTCAAACTCCCTTTCTATTTCCTGTAACTCTTTTAGTTGTACTTCGGACAATCTTTCCCTTGGCTCTATTTTTCCTAATTCGAGTATGCTATCGGATTTTTCTGTGACTCTGTTTCTGGGGATATGTGGTTCTACATTGAACTGTATTAAAAAATCAATTCCGAGGATTACGTCCTGTTTGAGAGACGCTGAGACGTAAAACGGGACAATACGAGATATATCCGAGTAGTTTATAGGTAAGTTTAGGGTACCAATTATGTCGATGTTACTACCGTCGGCTGTAGATATGCCGTGGAGCGGACGCGATAATTTATGACCTTTTTCTAAAAATTTTTTTGCGATATTGACGTTCATTGCGCTTACCGAAGCGCCTGTGTCTAACAAACCTGTTATCACTTCTGAATCTATTGATATGCTTAAGTAGGGTCTGTTATCGGTAACGTTATGTACTAAATTAATGGATCTTTCTCTTAGCTGAGAATAAAAGTTGCTAACCTGACTGAGCCAGCGACGCCATTCATCGCGCCGTTGTTGAATTGACGGCTGGCTCGCTATTGGTTTTCCGAATTATGTTGGTTCGACCGTGCCTCGGTACATTCGATGTTGTTGACATGGTTTCTGGAATTGGATGGTGGACTACCTGTTTTCTGCCTATCTAACATTTTTTTATGCGCAAAGCAGTCCGCCTTATAATGACCAGCTTTCTTACAGTAGAAACAGGTTATGTCCTTTTTGGGTTTCTGTTCGTGACCACCAGACGGTCTACCGCTTGAATAATTATTCCGGTTTTTGGGTTGTTGGAATGCCTTCTGGTGCCAGCCTGAACTATATGTCGTATTGCTATAAGTGGGTCTTGATTGGCTGTCACCCGATGTCGATAGAGACTCAAACTTTTTGCACGTAAATGCCAGGTCGTCCGCCCCTTTGAATGAATTCGCTGCTAAGATGCTTGCGTACTTCTTATGCAGTCCGTGTACTATTATGTCTAACAATTCCCTTTCGGCGAAGGGCATGTGTAACTGTAGGTTACGCTCGCGCAATCTAACAATAAAGTTTCCCGCGGTTTCACCCACCTCTTGTCTAGCCGACATTATCTCTAATCTAATTTTGCGCTGTGCGTCCGGGCACTCGAACTGTCTGCGCAGAGAGCTCTCAAATGAATTCCAATCCGAATGTATTTCCACGGACCTGAACCAATTCAATGCCGTGTCCTTAAAAAATATTGGCATGAACCGCACCAGTTCATCCCTGTCGACCTCGAACACCCTTGCTAGCTCTGTTAACCTAGTTAAAAATTCGTTTGGGTCTGTGTTTCCGTTGTAAGATACTTCCCATCTAGAGGGGTCAACTGATTTTAATTTGAGTGTTGATTTTTTCTTTGGGTTCGTTGTTTTTTTTTTAGCCTTTGTTGTCCAGCTTGACCGTTTTGTGAGCTTCCCTTTGATGGGTATGGTGGAATGTTGTATTTCATTATCTGAGTCGTCATTTTGCGATTGAAATACCGATTCTGCGTTGCTTGCGCGCCTACTGGTGGCCTTTTTTTCCGTGTCTGACATTCTTAATAAGTTATTTAACCGTTAATACTGTTAAAGTAGAAGGAAGGACCAAAAAAAATTAACTCGGTTTTACTTTCTCAAATTTTAAAAAAATATGTGCCGTAGTGTGTCGGGTTGGTTCTAGTTATAAGTTATGAAACGTTCGTAATAATATTATCGTAGATAAGATTGGCAATATAACGTTACTATTTATATAGCTTTATATAGTAAGCGGTGTTTCGTTTCCAACGCCCCTGGTAATAGATCGTTGGGTCGCGTTCCCAATGCGATTATAAATTATCATGCAATTTATTAAAATACAATGACGATGATATCAAAATTTATAAAGTAAAAATAAAAAATTACGACTCGCGACTGCAACGGGTGCAAGGTGCGTAAGTGACTATCTAATCAATTTATCCTACACTTTAAAATACCTAACGTTACTAACTCATGTCCACAGAGCAATACAAGAAAACTGTGTCCTGAGAGAATGTTCGGAAAAAGCACATATCAAGAAGGACAATTAAAATGCAGCAAAAATTCACATATATTGTAACAAGATTTCATGCAATGTTCATTGTATACTTTGTTCAATAAAGAATTTATTTAATTTAATTTTTTATTTTTCCAAAAATAATAATAAGTATAATTATTGCATGAAATCCTGGTACCAAATCACAAATAAAATATATCAATCAATATTATACATGGCATATAAATTAAACTTCGAGAGAGAATACGAATATTACACTTGCCCCGACTGTTTAATATCTCTGGCGTATTTGTTTGCGAGCGCCTATAAGTACATATACTTAAAATTCGATGACAAGAAATTAAAATAATTTAATATTCCCCGTACCCACAATACAAATGTTACCAACTGTATTTATATATACCCGGCTATAAATTATCGCAACATTACCATATTTTTTCGTCTGGATTTATATAAAATAATTTATACCCACACTGGTAAAATTAGTTCTTTTACAATTGAAACAAATCTTTGTACACATTAACTTAAAAAATTTCTCTCTTGAATTCAGAATTCCCGGTTTTTTTAATAACCCTTAGATTCTTAAAGACTCAAATGGTGGACCCTAGTATAACATATACCCAATCTATACTAACCTATTAACTATACTACACCTAATTATACCTATACCTAACTAAACCTAGTTAATCCTTTTTTTTTGATTCTGTGGCCTCCTACCACACATTTCAAAAAATTAAGATAATAAAAAAAAATGGAGTTTGCCTAAATTATGTTACTGGAGGCTTTGCCCTATTCTGTCTTCCCGGGACTCAGGGGGAATTTGAAAAATTTACAAATTTTCGTGCCAATTTCTGCCAACTATACCCTGGAAGTGGATGGTACGTTTGAGGCGCCAATTGGAACAGGTGTCCTTTGACCGGGTTAGACCACCACGGCCACCAAATCCTACAGCTGGACTTGGGAGTGAGAAATACAGAGAAAGGTAAGACTCACCGTTTCCTCAGGGGGTAGGTTTCCACCTTCCAGGGGTTTATCTCGATGAGAGGCCTGGCCAAGACCCCACGCGCTTCCCCAACCCGGAATCTAGGTCGTGACGGTCGGGGGCGTGCTTCCCTTGCCCAAACCCCTCAGCGGTGCGGCTAGAAATTAGAACACGATTTGCAAATTTGATACACTTTAATAATTATATCGGAACATGCTTTACATATAACAAGAGTTGGCTTTAAGAAAAATAAAAATTACACTATACATTCGTGTATCTATGAAACTTATCTCCCGGTATGGCGCTTTATGACTTTTGATCTTGATTGTGGCCAGCGTTCACCCTTAATTTTGGCGAGACGTTATAATAATACAAAATGAATCCGACCTGATATGATTTGGGTCCTTCTTTATGTGTCCTTCGTCAAGGTTATTTATTGGATTCTGATACTTCCTTCCTTCTCAGTTGGTTGGTTTTAGACAATATGTCCTTCATGTAAATGTCACCTTATACTTGTTTGCTGAAAATGGTTTCAAGGTTCACTGACTCTATTGATCACAAAATGTACTGTTGTCGGCAATTAACCGACTGTTAGCTTCAGATTCTCGCTTCCTCGAGATTTAATATTTATTTAAATATATTCTGGGCTTAGCCCTCTGCTCAATCCAGAGCGTATATAAAAAACTGACCGCTTCCGTTGACCCACGGAAAAGAATGCCGCTCTCGTGTCTTCTGAGTTTCTTCGCTTGTATCATATCTCCCGTCTTATTGGTTGACAGTTTAATTGTTGCAAGTACGTTCGCCTATTTCATAGTCATGCGACAGAGGCGTCGCTAGGGTTTATTGCCCACAACTAATTAACTAATTATTATTTTTTTAATAATATATTTTCATTAAATCGGAATCGGGCGCGCTTCCCTACCCAAAAGATCCGTTCCACTGTCTATCGACAAACGCTTTGTTGATAGTTGAATCAGAGTATCCGTTGCTTTGCAAAGCCGTCCTTAGACGCGACAACTCCACTGACCGATGTTGATCGTCGGCGATCGTTTTCGACCTATGCGCGAGAGTGCTAACCACTCCTGAAAGTTGGGCGGGGTGATGGTGGGACGAAGCGTTGAGATATCGATCTGTGTGAGTCTTTTTTCGATAAACATCGAAAGACAGGTGGCCGTTGGGATTTTTCTTGACTAGAACATCAAGGAAAGGGAGACAATTGTTTTCTTCAACCTCCATCGTGAATTTGATAGTTTCACTGATAGAGTTGAGATAGTCGAGAAAAAGATTTAGTTCTTCTCGGCCATGAGGCCAAATGACGAACGTATCGTCAACGTAGCGTAGCCACAGATTGGGTTTAAGACGTGCATTTTCTAGCGCTCGAGTTTCGAGGCCAGCCATGAAAATATTACAAACCGCTGGTGACAAGGGGGACCCCATTGGGGCTCCTAGTAACTGTTTGTAAAACTTTCCGTTGAAAGTGAAATAAGTGGTAGTTAGGCAGTGATTGATCAGGTCCAGCATGTCTGGAGAGGGATCCATTTCCTGATTAATGGATTCGATGGCTTCTGGGATGGGTACCATCGTAAAGAGGGAGGTTACGTCAAAACTGACTAACAGATCGGAGGGTTGCAGAACGATATCTCTAACGCGTTCGACGAAGTGGGAAGAGTTACGGACGTAAGATTCGCAACGTTCGGCTGCTGGTTGGATGATACGGGCTAGTATATATATATATATATATATAAAACTTAATCTTTTTAATTGGAAGTTAAATATATATATATATATATATATATATATATATATATATATAAAATCTCCATCCTGACATACAGTCATATACCTATAAGTCAGTCATAAATATACCATATCAAATAAGACAGTCGTAATATATAAAACAAATCAGTTACTTACATAAAAAATCTTAAAATAAAACATTCACAACATAATACAAAGTACGAGAAGTCAGTGGTATAGGTATATTATGGTTTCTGTGTTTAAACCAAACTACACATGATCCTCTTCATTAAATCGTCCGATAAAATAGCGCCACAGGCGACCGTTTTTGTACTGTACAAATATTCTTAAATTTTGCTAAGCTCGGCAGCTGGCGATGCCCATGCGCACAATTTGTAAGAGTTTTTGTTCAAGGGTTATTTTAGCTAGTCCTTTTTCTAATTTCTTTGTTTTTTTAGGTGGTGGCTTTTTCTCATAGGAATCCACATTTCTTTTTTGACCAAATTTGAACATACATACTTCCTAATTTTTTTCCCACCTGCATTTTGTACCCCATGCGCATTTCTACGCCGCGCGCATTCTTGGGCAAATATTTAATGCGCACTCTTATGCTAGTCTCCCCTACACTACACTAATCACATTTAATTATACCATCTTTGCGATCTTAATTGTTATTTTGATAGATGAATCTTACGTCAGTTTAGTTTTGTTTAAGAATTTCCTAATCCATAGATGACACCTTTTTTCTTTTTATATAATTTTATAATTAATTAATATTTTTATCCACACATAATATTAAGATAGCTTTTCTAATCGTGATGTTAATTATACACAGTGATTTTATTTTAGTACTAGTCAGTACCCGTAAAAAATCACGGAGGCTAAAGAATAAGTAAAAGTTATACAAAGGAGAATGCTATTAAAAGTTTTTATGTCTGTTATTTCCACTAGTTTCAATAGTTAATATTTGTTATAATTGAGTCGTATCAAAAACAGAAATCTGGTCTGGGACTGTTTCAGACAGGGACGGATTTAGAGGAGGGAAACCGGTGCTACAGCTCAGCTAGAGATAGTGATCTACTCCTGGTGCTGGATTTTAATGAAATCACCGACAATTTTTCGTCGAAATAGTTCGCATTTTGCATTCGTTAACGCTACAGTCTAATTTAGTTTACTTTATCCACACACGTTTGTTAAAATAATTATAGAAGAATGCTAATAAAAATCCCAGGCCCGGCGCAAACGAAATGTAACTCAAATGATAGGTAAAAATGAGTGATTAAATACTGCATAGGAGGCATCATTGAAATCAATGGCTTAATGTGTCATTTGAGTTGTATTTCGTTTGCGCCGGGCCTGGCTTTTTTAGCATTCTCCTCCGGTCGATAAAAAAATAATTACAATTTTATTCTCTGAGATTTACTGAAACTTGCACCCAATTGTTCCTTTTCCACTCATTTCCAGACTAGCTGAACTCTGTTACTTTCACCAATTGTGTAAACTTGATGACATTACGATTCTGTACCACATCGGATCAGCTTCCTCCAGAGACAAGCAGATCTTTGAGGAGATCCATGCGTTGTGTTGTGTGTGTTGCCAGCCGACGATCGGTCATAGGCCTGATGAAAGATCCATGGAGAAATTTAAAAAAAAAATTAAGATGTACAGTTTGTAGCATCTCAAAGCCCAATCTTGTTTCAAATATTTGTGATAAATATTATGAAAATAAAAGTGAATACGCACGAAAACAACACATCGCGTCATCATTTTGCCGGAAGAAAGTTTAAGTTAATCTACTCGTACATTGATATGAATGAAGTGAGGCAGTTTTTCTCACCAAGATTAATCAAAGATAATGAATATAATAAATAATACTTATAGAGATTTATATCACTAATTCTATACGAGCTAATATAATACCTAACGCCGCAGGTATTACAGGTAGAGACTGGGAAATTTCGCAATCATGATAAAACCGTTTTATTCGCAAATTTCGAGCTTTTCAAAACTACGAATGTAGAAAACCTAGACACAGTGGCGTGGGGTGGGTTTCTGCCAGCCTGGGCGGAAGTCGAATCCGCCGCCTCCTTATTTACGCATATTATTATAAACGACAATGTTCTCGAAAATTTACAGTAATTATAAAGAACTTATAGGTTGGAGTGTGGCAACTACTGGTTAGATTTTGATATAGCATAGAAAGAAATAGCGGGCTTTTTAGAGTGGGACAACTAAAATTTAGATATTGATATAGTGTAAAAAGTGATAAAAATAGTGTCGCAGGCGAGTTTTTTCTTAGTTTTTAACGAAACAAATATGATTTAATGTATTTTTGTAATTTTTCCAAGTAATGCCGCCCCTAAAAAGTGCCGCCAGGGGCGGACCTCCCCCCCCCCGCTCTTTACAAAAGATATTGCAAAATAGATTTGTACCCTTTGCAGATACAAAGAACCTATCTAATTTGGCAAAGTTAACATTTGTGATGTAGGACCCCACTCTATTCTAACGTTTCCAAATGGCCTTCCTCTCGTCTACGAGTGATCTCAATTCAATCAAATCTAATAAAACCAGTATAATTTTATTGACTTATACTACAACTCACTCCAATTAAATTATTGCCTACTGACATTTTTTCGCATGGCAATAATATTATACAACACAGACCTGCGGTTGCTGCTGGCAACACTAAACAATTAACCTGCATTATTTTTATTGTCTATTATTACTAGCTGTACTACCCGGCTTAACCCGGGAACATAAAATCAATGGATTATATTCTATTGTAACCCCTCTTCTTCCACTCATAAATATATTTTTGGTCCTCCTGTCATCACTCATTCTCTCAACATGCCCAAACCATCTAAACTCATTCTTACGTCCACTCATTTCTCTATTCATTACCCTGTCTCATAATGTGAAAAAAGGGTAGATATATTGAAACTTTATTTAGGAAATGACCGTAAAAGATTTTTTATATCTCATATAGATTTCTCAAAAAAAATGTGAAAAACACCTCTGATCTTTTTTCCGAAAGTTGGCAACTCGTTTCCCGAAAGTCACGAAAGTCACATTAGATTTTTTTTGTATTGATAATTTGCATTAAAATCTAGGGAATTACCGTAAATGTTTTTTGATTGAAGCGAAATTAACTCCCAAAAATGGAAAAAACGCTATTTCCAACATTTTATTATGAAATTGTTTTATTATGAAACCGTAATGCCGCGAGAAATGACCGTGACGTCATAGTTGAGTCGTGAGCCTGAAAGTATTTGGACTTTGGACTAGCATTTAGAAGTTCGCACTCCAAAGAACCGCGCCAACCATGTACTTAATCGACTGTACGAGGGAGGATCAATAAGTACCCGTGTTAGGTATGAAGATGGAAGTTTTTTCCATGTTTTCGAGAAACACTCAACAGGGGTCATTAAACTGGCTGCCGAATAATAACTAATCCACGAATCGGTCCGAAATTTAGTATGAGATCGTCTGAAGGATGGTTCCACACGATGGTAATATCAGTTTCCCTTAGCACAGCCACATTTCTTCAAACACGGGTACTTATTTATCCGCCCTCGTAAGTTAATCTGTTAATCTACTAAGGAATTATTTATAAGAATAAATGCAGTATATGTGGGTTAGTTTACATCGAGCACAAAAGGTAGGTATAGTATACAGTTGATAATAATATTTACTTAATTAAGGTAGATATTTTTATTGTACAATGTGGCAACACCGACCTATTACCTCTGGCACCTGTCATAATATTTATTTCTACTTTATATAGCCTAAGAGCCCGCTGCTAAAATTATGACGTATCTGTTATTTGATCGAAATGTGGTTTAGATGATAGCTTACCAATAGGGTAATACATCGCACTTGGGTTATTAAGGATTATTTTTGTCCTTGACTACTTTCTCCTATCTCTTACCATATTCCTATAAAATGCGGAAAACCGCGAAGAGGGACGTATTCGGGGGGGGGGGGGGCAGGGGGGGATGTATTTTTGGTGATACAGAGAATGATAAAATATTTTTTAAAAGTTCTCTATAATTCGGTAGCTTAGCGTAGTTTGAAAGGCGTATTTGAATGGCTAACTTTACTCGCTCTCGCACTTTCATATCTTAAATAAATATATAAATAAATAAAATAAATAAAATAATCTTTATTGTACATAAACATACAAAGGGCGGGCTTATTGCCAAATGGCAATTTCTGCCAGCCAACCCATGACAGAAAGTGAGACATAGCTAAAGACATAAAGGGTACCTTTACCTAACAATAATTGAAAACATAAATACATACATAGATAAACATATTATACATATATATAAATATATACATAATTGGTATATGGGATGGGATAAGGTAAGGGAGGGATGCTGGGTTCAGGAGGGTCGGGTTGAGGGATTTGAAAAAGAAAGGTAATGTATCTTCTAAATTAGAATTTCTTTTGCAGGAAGATTTTGATAGGCAACCCTAGTGCGATGTAATACCCTATTGGTAAGCTATCATTTATACCACATTTCGATCAAATAACAGATGCGTCATAATTTTAGCAGCGGGCTCTTGGACTAATAATTTCACACAATAATTATAGTTATTTTTACGTAAATATAACAATAATATAACTCTCTATATCACTCGCCGCCGCCGGTGACAAACTCTGATTAGGTCAGGTTAGGTTAGCTTACCCCACACATATATTGGTTCAGGGTTGCCAATAACACAATAATAATTTCATATTTGTATAATTCGTGATAGGTTAGGTTAGGTTAGGTTAGTCACAAAGTTAGGACTTCAATATAGTAGTATACAAATTACAAAAAGAAGAAAAAATATTTTACAGTAAATATGGGTACCGTGCGAAGCCGTTACCTGGCGTTATACGGTTCTCTGTTTCCCTACTTCTGCGCCGGTTGGCCCTTTCCCTTTAAGTCAGGGTCAATCCTAGGTATTGCATGTCCATTATGCTGTTTTTATGTTTAGCCCTTAAGAACTCTAATAGGTACGAAGTAAATACGTACCTGTAAGATAGTATATAGGAAACTGTATTCGTCTATAGTGTTGAAGTTAGTACTTCTATCTATAAAGACATTTTGTGAACGTTGAGGGTTGTATTAAATCAGGGAGGGGTCTGTCGAGGGAAACCCTTCTGGTGAACCCTGAGCCCTCTCTATAACTGTTTTTGCATAATTATTGGATGACATGGGAACTAGCGTTCCACCATCTTCCAAAATAAGTGGAAGAGAGCACCCCTTAACGAAGGTTAATATCGTAGCGCTGGCTTTGACGACTGCGCTACTGATCTGCGCACACGCTTATGCCTATGTCGTACACCAAACGAAATTTGAGCTAACCAGTTACCAGTGAAATAATCACTCATTCAAATGTCATTCACTTATTCATCAATAATTTAAGGGTTTTTATTTATTTATTATTCCAATAAAATATTATAATAGATATACTTCTTTTTTTTAAATACCAACATTATTTTCGATGACCCTGTCTGTACTATACAGAAGTAGCTAGATGGGTATAGGTACCACTATATGACTACAGGTGGGTACATGAGTTTTTAATAAACTGTGGGAAAATAAATAAAATATCTCAATCTTTCACATTATACATTGTTCAAATATTATTACAGTCAACTTATTTATATATAAAAAGTTATTCATTAACCATTATATGGGTATACCTATAAAACATAGGTATATAATACCTACGAGCTTAAGACTTAACAATTTTCTTTGTAAGTAGGTATCTGAAGTGTTTCTTCTTCTTTACTTATTACGGCTTTGCACCCGATTTACGGGTGATGCTGCCGACGAAAGCAAAGATATGTACTAATTAACAAACAACATACAAAAAACAAAAAATAAATAAATAGATAAAATAAAAACAACACTGTGCCTACAGCGAAAGTAAATCGATTATAAATGAAAAAAATATAATGGTTTCATAAACCAGTGGGTCTTATATGAAGATAATCATAAACAAGTATACACAAAAAATTCAATATACAATAATATTAATTCAAAACAAACTCAATATTTGCAACTATACCGTTGACATACCATATCTGAAGTGTTTGAGCAGTGTGTTTTGCCAGTCTTCACATATGGCACGAAAACTATGACCGTTACCAAACTGTCTGCTAACAAAATGCGAATAGCTCAATGAAAAATGGAGGTGACTATGGAGGCCGATTCTGGACAAGCACACTCTGTCACACTTTTGACATGGCTGCTCCTCATTTGTAACGGGCCTTCGGGTAGTTGTAATCTTCTATATCTACATATATAAAGTAAAGTGTGATTTTTGTAAGTGTTCGCATAACTCCCGCATTTTACGATGGATTGCTGTGAATATTAAGAATAACGTTTGCGATAATATACTCTGGATTTTTGATAAAAAGTTTTTTCTAAGAGATGCCATGATGATGAGGGGATCCAAGCGTTACATGGGGTCAAGTATGGTATCATATGAAAGGGCGCTGCAAAAGAAATTCAGATCTTAAGTCACATTTTGTCCGGCTCAAGCCATCAAGTATGCCGGGTTGGTTTGTTCCCGTCGCGAAGCACGGGTAACTCAGCTAGTATGACATAATATACGCACATTGACGATCATAAGCGTAGGGTTTCGCGTTTATTATTATCATAACGCGTTGATGTCTTCTTCATAGTACGATGTCGTAGAACTTCTTTTCTGGGACAATAATGAGATGGGTAACAATTATGACACTCCGTATAAGTACACACTACAATGGCCGGAATATTAAAATATTATAATCAGTATTTACATATAGTTACTTAATGAGCTATTTACACTTGTTAATTAATATAATAATTAGAGATATTATATCTCATACATTGTACCGGGGTTGCTTATTAAGTTGCACTAAATACCTAACTAAGGCGATTTCCACCGATTTTTACCTACACTCTGCCAATCCAGGGCTCAATATAAAGGTCTCTAGAGGCCCTGGGACATCAAAGGAGTGGAGGACCCGAATTATTTTCCAAATACACTTTATTTTCATTGCAGTGTTTCAATAAATAATAATTTATTTGGATTTTGGATACAAAATTAATTATTTTAACAAACGATTACGAAATTAGAATATAGCGTTATCAAATGGAACCTTACAAGCTTCTTTTGACGAAAAATCGTCGATGATTTCTCTGAAATCCAACTCCCCAAATAGAGAGTAGGTATCTGTAGCCGGGCTGTAGCCCCGTTTGCCCTCTCCTAAATCTGATCCTGTCTGAAACAGTCCCAGACCAGATTGCTGTTTTTGATACGACTCAATTATAACAAATATAAACTATTGAAATTAGTTGAAATAACAGGCTTAAAAACGTTTAGACAAATGGCAAAGTGGCCTTAATATCTCACACGTAATTATCTGAATAAGTAACATTTATGAGTTACTCAGTAGCGTAGCGTGGAGGGGTGGCGGTCCGCCCGGAGCGGCATTTTTAAAGGGGCGGCATTTTGTGAGAAAAAAATCAAAAATCTCTTAAATCACATTTGATTTAAGGAATTTTTGAAATCGTAAAAATGAAATATTTTGGCTGCGGCGCTATTTTTCTCTTTTTGCGCCATATCAATATCAAAAATTAAGTTCTTGATATGTAATTTTTCGAAATTTTGGATTTATATGCCTAAATAAAGGGGGCGGCGGATTTAGCTTCCGTCCCGGGCGGGAGAAACCCGTGCTACGCCACTGAAGTTACTTAGTTATAAGACTTTAAACGGAAGCTTATATGACGACAGTATTGTGACATATCCACTTAATCAATCTAAATATATAAATTATAAATACTTCAACGTCTATATAGCTACAGGACATCCTATGTTCACACTTGCAGTAGTTAGCAAAATTATACAACAACTTAAATACATCATTAGTAAGTTTATGAATGAGGAAATTTCGTGGTACTCCAAATCACGCATTCCAATAGGCAATTTTATCGCTCGTTTTTGTACATTTACAAGACATGTGTTGTCTTTACACACACACATAGACAGTGAAAACATAAAATGAGAAAAAATAATGACTATAGCAACAGTCGTTCACCAGATTTTAATGCACATTATCAATGCAAAAAAATAATTTTACCACAACTTTCGAGAAACGAGTTTCTGTCTTTCGGAAAAAAGAAGAGATGTTTTTCACATTTTTTTTTATAAATCTATACAAATATAAAAAATCTTTTACTGTCATTCCCTAGATAAAGGTTCAATGTATCTACTCTTTTTTTTTTCAAAAGTATAGGTATTTAGTAAGGTTGTCGAGATCTAATGTCTCCCGTTTTTAGAAGTTTTTAAAATCTCAATATTCCTTAAATACTTAATTTAATGTCAAATATGAAACAAAATATCATTACAAAAATCGTCCTTGAGACACATAGTTATCTTACATTAAATAGTTAAATCTGCACCAAATTTACTAATTCAATCTGAGACCAAAGTGACATATATTTATTGAGATAGATAATCTAAAGTATTTGGATAAAGAATATAGTTTAATTTTAATGACCATAAATATTCCCACAGTATTGCCAACATGAAAAATAAAATAAATAAAAAAATTGCCACACGAATTAGCGCACTCGCGAGTGAAATATTTAATTGCTATCTGCTACTATACCATCACGGTGTCGGTTTGTGAATAAAAATAATAAAAATATACAAATCATTCTCAATAAGTAAATATTTGTATGAGATTCAGGAAGGGTGGCGGACCCCAATGCTGAAAAAGATGTGGAATATGTGTTACAGAAATATAACGAACCCCTGCCTCTTACAAGATACTCGAAAAAAATGTGTGGAGGTCATTTTTTATTATAAAAATTATAACGTTGGTATTGTTAAGGATTGCGTTCCTATAAAAAAAATAAAGCCAAATAACTCTTTCCCCTCTTGGTATTCTCCCGCTCTAATTAATGTGGTAAAGGAAAAAACAATGTATCACAAAAAATGGAAAAAATATAAAAATCGATTGGACTATCTGACATTCTCTTCGCTTAGAAGTAGACAAAAGCGTTTGACTGCTGAATGTTATTTGAAATATGTGTCCAACATAGAAAATAATTTAGTAAGTAATCCCAAATCCCTATTTTCATTCGTCAAGTCAAAACGCAGAGAGGAAGGTTTGCCTAATACAATGTCCTATAGGGATGTCACATACTCTGATGAATTTGCAATATGCAATGCATTCAATACTTTTTTCACATCTGTACACATTACTGATACAAACCCAGTCTCTACACCCCAACAGAATAATATATCAGTGGCAGAAACGGTAGACTCGATAAGCAATCTGCGAACCAATCCCTCTATCGTGCAAAAATATATCGAAAAAATAGACGTTAACAAGGGTCCAGGTTCGGACAAATTGCCTGGTATATTTGTGAAGAACTGTGCAAAAGAATTGTCCGTACCTCTCTCTATTATATTCAACATGTCGCTAGCTGATAGCTGAGGGTCGCTTCCCATCGCGTTGGAAAAAAGCCTTTATAACACCCATTTTTAAAAGTGGAGATCGACACAACGTCGAAAACTATCGACCCATATCCAAACTACCTATCTTAAGCAAACTGTTAGAAAAAATTGTCATCGATCATATTAATCCCTTGCTTAATCCAATTATAATACCAAATCAACACGGTTTCAGGAGTGGAAAATCGGTGGAATCTAATATGCTTGAATTTACTAACATCTTAACGAATGAAATACACAAAAATGGCCAGGTTGACGCTATATATACCGATATGTCCAAAGCGTTCGACAAACTCAATCACAATTTATTACTTAAAAAACTTTACGGTGCGGGGATACGAGGAGATCTGCTGAGATGGTTCAAGTCATACGTGACCAACAGACTCCAGGCTGTCGTGGTCCATGGATACGAATCCAACTACAAGGCTATTGCTTCAGGTGTTCCGCAAGGTTCCCATCTGGGACCTCTTTTATTCCTATTATACATAAATGACATCAAAAATTGCCTGAAGCACTCGGAAATTTTACTTTTCGCAGACGACGCAAAAATATTCAAAGTTATTAATGACTTATCCGATTGTATTAATCTTCAAAGGGATTTACTGGATTTTGAAAATTACTGCCGGGAAAACCAATTGTTTTTAAACAGCGACAAATGTAATGTTATTACTTACACACGCAATAAAAAGAAAATTACATTTAATTACTCGATCAACGATGAAACTCTATCATACAAAAGAGAGGTAAGGGATCTCGGAATAATAATGGACGAACAACTCACTTTCACTAAGCACTACGACAACATAAGTTCTAGAGCCTTTAAAGCTCTGGGCTTTGTTATTAGAAACACAAAGGTTTTCAAAAAATCCAAATCATTGGTCATACTTTTTAACTCCCTAATTAGAAGTCTTCTGGAATTTGGTTCTACTGTTTGGAATCCAAACTACATCGTCCACATAAATACTATAGAGAAGTTACAAAGAAAATGCGTAAAACATCTCAATTATCGCAATAGATTACACTTTGATTCGTACATCCAAGCATTAAAACACTACAAAATCAAATCTCTCGAAACTAGAAGACCTTTGTTTCCTACATAAAATTATAAATAATAAAGTAGATAGTATTCCTCTTGTGGAATCATTGCCTTTCCATTGCCCTTCCAGAAATGTCAGACATCAAACACTTTTCTACGTCAGCCATTCAAGAACAAATTATATGCGAAACTCATACATAAAAAGAGCGTGTATATCTTTTAACAAGAATTGTATGAAGGATCCAGCTCTGGATCCTTTTGGCTCTGGTCTGTACACTTTTAAAAATAAACTGTTGAAAATAGTGGACGTTTAGCGGGGTGGTCGTGCCGGCGCGTCGAGTGTACCGTTGGGTCTGAGGGTTTCAGCTTAAAACTAAAATGAAAAGAACTGTTGTCACTTCCTTTCTCCATTTTCCTTCCTATTCCTGGATCCATTCCTATCCTATTTGTTGATTATATATAGTGTAACTACTTATACTTTAGCTAATAAAACGTAGAATACTATAATTGGCGCTATAAAATGTAAATATGTATAAAATATTATATTATGTACTTAGCTGTTGTATTCTCCAAATAAATAAAAAAAAAAAAAACGTTTATTAGCAAAATTTTCACTACATTTTATGGCAAAACCCACATATTGAAGCTCCGGACCCAACTATGACGTCACGGTCATTTCCCACGGCATTAAAATGTTCAAAATCGCGTGAACAATCGCATTTTCTTCCATTTTTTGGGGTTAATTTAGCTTCATTCAAAAAAACTTTTTCGGTCGTTTACTAGATATTAATGCATATTATCAATACAAAAAAATCTACGTGACATTCGGGAAACGAGTTTCTGTCTTTTAGAAAAAAGATCGGAGGTGTTTCGCCCTTTTTTTTTTTGAAAAATCTGTACAAGATATAAAAAATCTTTTACGGTTATTCCCTAGATAAAGCTTCAATGTATCTTCTCTTTTTTTATTAGCATATTTAGTAACGGTTGTCGATATTTAAGGTCTCCCGTTTTTAGAAATTTTTAAATGTCAGTATGCGTACTCTTAAGATCTTTCTCAAAAGCCTAAATTGTTTACTAAGATTTGTGTTTTTTTTTTGTCAAAATCGAGTCAGTTGTTTGAGAGATATTGGCAAAAAACCTAAATGATAAATTTTTATACTGTTCAATTTTCAAAAGGCCATATATGTCCAAAACGATTGACTTTTAGATATGCATCATCCTATTTTTTTTCATATTTTTTTATCCTCTATCACCTCTCTAAATATCTGACATACAGAAACAATCGTTGTATATATTGCGAAATAATGTTAATCACTAGCGGATCCAGGGGGGGGCTAGGGGGCTGAAGCCCCCTCCAAAACCATGAGTGACAGTACTTTATATACAACAAATCTAGGGGTTTCAGCCCCTTAGCCCCCCCCCCTCCCCAAAACGTTGAGTGACAGTACTTTTTACCATGTGACGACATTCAGCCCCCCCCCCCAAAATTGAATCCTGGATCCGCCACTGATGTTAATCAATACGATTTGTACGAGTTGCCGCAATTATTGATCGTGTTAGAGCACCTTAAGAATGTCGTGACGGTGTTATATTAGATATGGGACATTCATACGGTTTCAGAATCCAATGTCTATCATTATCAGGTGCTAATTATAAGTTGTATTCTTATGTGTTAATCTTATAACAATATAATTACTATAGTACTTACCTCGAAAGATTTGATAAGAAATGAAATAATTGGCTGGTTACCCGGTATTATAACGTATCTATATAAATATACTAGCTTAATACCCGTGTTTCGCAACGACAAATTTGACAAACCAACCTGACATACTCTATAAGCTTGAGCTAGACAAAATGTGACTTAGATCTGAATTTATTTTCCAACGCCCTTCCATACGATACCACACACGACCCCATACAACCCTTGGAACCCCTCATCATCGTGACATCTCTTAGGAAATTCTTTTTCTTCAAAAACCGGCGACGTTAGAACACAGCCTATATTATCGCCAATGTTATTCTAAATTTTCGCATCAATCCATCGTAAAATGCGGGAGTTATGCCAACACTTACAAAAAACAGATTTTTTATATGTATAGATTTAAAAAAATGTACAGATTATATAGCAACGGTTCTGAGAAAATTTTATAAAAAACGTAATACCTATATTCCTATGATGTCCCTGACATTATCGTATAACTTTATAAAATTTCATAAGATTTTATTTAACTTCTTTTCTTAAAAGTTTTTCAATTTTTCTTTTTGGAGCGGGAAATCCGTCATGGACACCGCTTGGGCAGCCCACATTGCATTTTTCCTGCCACTCTTCCCCGATAAAATGTTAAATATTAGGGACGGGATGCTGGCATGAGACTATTGGTACATCTCAGCATCGAATTTGTTCTTTGATTTGAAGGTTTTACTTTGTGGCGACATTATATTATAATTAAAACAATATGAATTTGTTTACACCACTTTGACTCTGGTCAAAATAAAAGTGGTGTAAACAAATTAATATTTATTTATTTATTGTATGGCCAACATCACGCCTATATCATATAACATTCGTTATGTCAAAGTGTAAAAATAAAAGTCAAAAGCGCAGAGTGAACTGCTTGTCAGAGACTTAAATCTAGATTTCTTATGTATTGTATTGCTTCGTCGCTAAGGTTTAGGAAATCAAAATTAATATTGTTTTGATTATAATCGAATTTGTTGTTTAAAATTGTTTATTGTTCGAATTGGGTTATGTATCCCCCACGAAATGCTAGCAGACACCTTGTCATTCCTTAGAATCAGGTCCCCAGGGGTGCAGCTCTCTCCCATCAGGGGACATATTAATAGGTGGCTATCGTCCTGGGTCGCTCCGCAGTCACAGAGGATGTTGTCATCAGGCAGGTAGTTGGAGATTCTTTTTACAGCGCGTAACACCCACTCTTAGTCTGTTGAAGGTGATCCATAAGGAGTAGGGTAGATCTCCGCCAACTTGGATACCCTCATGTGGGTCCATCCACGGCCTCTTGCTACAGTTCTAATTAACTAAGTAGGTAAATAAAACAAAGGCACATTCCTTTAACTACACGACTATGCTCTGTATCAATTTATTATATGTACCTAGTTTAGAGTAATAATTATAACAATAACTAACAGCCATATGTATAGACAGACACACACATACACATGACAATACTTCATACTACATACGCATTATTATATCTACCAGCCAACCCCTACCATTCATTCACACATCCACATCAGTACAAAATAATACCTGCCTGTATACTATGTTATTAATTATGAATACAGGATGATTTCAAGCACAAGTTTTTCAGTCTTTCTTTTTAGAGGGGGAATCCGTCATGGTCACCACTTGGGCAGCCTGTTCACTATTTTTGCATTCTCATAAAAATGTGCGTTTTGTAACGGAAGTATACAAAGGAGAATGCTCATTTAGTATGGAAAAAAAACCCAGGCCCGGGGCAAACGAAATGTTACTCAAATGATAGGTGTAAATGAGTAATTGAATACTACATAGGGGGCATCATCGAAATCAAAGGCTAAAATGTGTGAAATACCTATTCGAAGCTTACAGTGGTCTTCTTCATCTTCATTACCCTTCTTTTCTCCACTGCTGGATATAGACCTCTTCCAACTGTTTCCACTCGTCTCTGTTCTGACGACCCTTCCGCATCCAGTGGTCACATGAAAATATTAGCAAAAGGAGCATTAAACAGTTACAATTGCGGTTTAAAAGCGTAGGTACAATATGATACGTATAAGGTAGTCCGTCTTTTAAAATAAAATATGTTAAAGTACCTACTAAAATATGGTGGATAAAATAATTCGATTCGCAAACTCTATAATATCATACAGGTTCTTAACTTTATGGGTGCTTGAATCATCCTGTATATAATGGTACTACAGAGCCTAACTATAGCGACATTACAACCTAAACAATGCCTATGTCTCACATCCCTACTTATTCGACATATTACCGGTAGGTCATAATATCTACTGATGTAGTTAAGTAGAGTTCGACCAATATAGCTGCGAGAAAATTGTGGGCGCTGGAAACACAGTTACTTCTTCTTTATTCTCAGCCGTTTTAATTCCAATGCTGGACATAGGCCTCCCCTTTGACTTTCCACAGATCCCTATCCTGGACATGCTGCATCCACTTGCTTCCTGCGATTCGACTCACATCGTCAGACCATCTTGAAAAATTATTTAAATCAAAAAACTGTTATAGTGAAGTATTTCTAAGAAAGTTCTATATGTTTATTTATTTATTTATTTCAAAGAACACATGGCGCAAGGCCATTAATACATAAAGTTAACAGATGAAAATGAAAAATTCTCTGCAATGTTAATAAAGTTTTATGTTTTATTTTTACACACTTAAAATTAACATCAAAATTTTAGATTTAATGTTATTTGTAAAAATACTTCACAGTATGTTAGACAAGCTTGTATTGTGTTGCGTCGTAGGTCGGTACCGGGATCAAACCTTTGATTTTAGAAGCCTGAGCTTAAGAACCTACTTATCTATTATAGAGTTTACGAATCAAATTTGGGTGTTTCATCATTACACGTTAACATTTTAGCGTACCTACATAGTATATAAAACGTAGTTGATTCCCCATATTTTTTCATACTCAATAGTGACCCACTTTCTCCATACATCTGTCTCCTTACCACAACAACGTGATCAGGACTTTTCTTTATTTTGAATGTTATTCATGTCAAAAGCAATAATACAGCATTCGTATTTTTATGTTCTAAAGTATGATACTGTAAGAGAAAAATTTAAAATTCGAACAACTATAAAAAACATAATTTTGAAATGTCATATTAGTACGATATTTTCCCGCCGACCATTTTCCTTTGGCAGTGGCGCTGTAAGTGTGTGCAATTCTTCTACTTCTCATGCACCAACTCTCGATGGTACAAGCGTCTCTGAGAAAAGTCTCCAGTGAACCAATCCTCAGTCGCAAGAACTCACTCCAACCTCGTGGTCGTCGGTCGCCGGCATTCGGTCTTTTCTCGTGGTTGTTTACAGTGTGAATTTTCCGCGGCAAAAGACAATAAATTGGTGTACGAAATTAAAATATTTTCATATTTCGAATGTGTACTATAGATATTTATTTATATTTTTTTTCTTAGAGTGAAAAATCTCATAAAATAATTTATTTATTTATTTACACTTTTCGTGAACAAAATAAAATTAGATATTAGGTATAATAAGTAGTTATCTCAACAGATATACAGCAATGGATGGACTTACCGTCAGGCTTATTATGACTAATCGTCGGCTGGCTTAATGTGATCACTTTACCAATTCCAGTCCATCAGTCTGCCGCGGCCGGGATTCGAACCCAGACCTCCAGCTAAATACGCACTGATGGAAAGTCCATCCTTTGCTGTATATCTGTTGAGATAACAACTTTTTAGTAGTGTGTAGATCCTTGCAGTGAGAGTCTCCTCCAGGGAACATTAAGGGTGTTCAGAGTAGTTTCGGGAGGGGTTTGTTGAGGGGAGCCCTTCAGGCAAACCTTGGGCCCTCCTTTGTAGAAAAATGTTTTGCGTAAAAGACTGGATGACATAGGAGCTGAAGCTACTGAAACATCCAGGGGTTTACCCTTAATTTCAGCTACGACATGTAGAAAATCAGATTTTCTCACAAAATACAAATTGTTATATTCAAAATATTCTAGATATTGTAAAATTGTTTCACTAGGGCGAGTTCAGTGTAAAACAGATAATGTTTTATTAATAATTTAACAGAAAAATGTGTTTTTTACAGTTTTTTTTAGAAATCTTTACACGATGTAACATATATTTTACGGTCATTCCCTAGATAAAGGTTAAATGTATCTACTCTATTTTTTCCAAAAACATATTTATTAAGGTTGTCGAGATATAAGGTCTCCCGTTTTTAGAATTTTTGAAATGTCAGTATGCCTACTCTTAATGTACCTTATTCACAAAATATAATGATTACATATAATTAGATACTTACCCAACGTACTTACGTAGTATCATTGAATTTGGAATGCTATAGAAGTAAATAAATAAATCTTTATTAGCCAAAAATCATCAAGAGTATAACAAAACAAGACAATAGTAGTGTGCTAAAGGGCGGACTTTTTACAAAAGCAATATCTTACAGTCAACCCGATACATAGTGTTATTTTTCATTTAATTATTTAGGTACTTAGAGCGTTACAGAATCAATCAGTCAGTCTATGTTATAATCTATTTCGCGACAGAAGTCCCCTGGTGCAAACTTGATTTAGTGTTGCTTGATGTGATAATAAGACATGTTTATACATTTTTTCTCTACTTTCAAATTATAATTTAAACGAGTTTTTTTTTTTTTAAAAAGCTATTTTTGTATTGTTAGAATAAACTGGCAACATTGTTTGTCAAACTTGTGGTGGTGGTTTAAAGGGATTATCGGAGTATTTTTTTCTTTATCCAACTCGCAAAACTATGTATCCTGCCTTTAAAATGATTTCACTAGCGCTGCTCTGTAATATTTTCGGCATTGTAGCTTGCTTGTAAAAAATACACTGTTGGGAATATTGCGGACCTTTGACAGATCTTCTGACAAGATTCAACAATCAGGGTTACCAACAACACAATTTTAAAACTCCACTTGCAGCTAACATCCGCCGGCGGTCAAGTTACGAGTAAATAGGAAACGATCTGTATTAATAAATTTCGAATGTGTATTGACATTCTATTGTTTGAATGTTATTTGAAATTTATTCTATTGACTGTTCTCACTTTCGTCGATTGATCTTCACTAAATTTGAATTTCATATTTGGAATGTTGTATTCTATTTCACTATTCTTTTGTTTGGCTTTTGTTTTCCGTATTCAAATTCAGTTTTCTTTTTATATTCTTTGGAAATCTTTTGAATTTAAATTCGTTCTTTTCAATTTAGCACCTCTGTTGCAAAATGTCCCAGTGTCTTTCTTTTTAATTGTATTTTTCATCACATTTCATAAGAAATTATGCAATTACCTTTACGTAAATTAGATCCGTCTTAATTAACTAAACGCGAAGTCTATCTGTGCATCCCTTGCAAGGTAGTTAGAGAGGATAAATCAATACAAAAAAATATCTGCAAAACGCGTTACTGTCTTTCGGAAAAAAGATCAGAGCTGTTTTTCACATTTTTTTTGAAAATCTGTACAGGATATAAAAAATATTTTACGGTCATTCCCTAGATAAAGGTTTAATTTATCTACCCTATTTTTTCCAAACCGTATTTAGTAACGTTGTCGAGATCTTAGGTCTCCCTTTTTGATATTTTTCAAAATGTAAATATGACTACTCTTAAAAAGCAATGTCTTACAGTCAACCCGATGGTCTGCGTAACATTTCTTTTCTACATACACACTTCTTGTGCAATAATCGCTTTAGCTACCTGACTCCATATTATAATCTTCATATACTAAGAATCTTTTGAACAATCCCATGTCATCAGTCATACCTAATACACTATTGCCTCGTGGTCGTCAAAGTGCGGCCCGGGGAAGACATATTCTTTTTATTTCATTTGTTCATACTAAATAATATAAAAACCTCACAAAAAAATATATTACTACCCCACACTTTCCTATCACATCAATTTTTTTGAAAATCAATATGAAAATCCCTTAAAATACATTTTTTCATAAAAAAAGTTGCTTGCGCCGCTAATTGTTCTTATGTTACGTATTCTTTATGCTTAAGTCGATACCTAAGTATGTTTTTTATTTCACAAAAAAATAAACTAGATTTATATCACGACCTTCTTCTATGTAAGTAGGTTGCTATCTTGACAAAAACTTTGACTGCGGCGCTACTTACACGGTCGCTGGCCCCTTACCGTATAACCGTATGTGTTACCTACTATAGAAAAAAAACTAGGTTCCTCAGATTTTTCATTAAAAAATTTCGCCTGCGGCGCTATTTATCGACCCCCTCCCCCCCCCCGTCGTAGCATCATTAATAAGTGTGCGGCCCGCTGTGATACCTCACATTGCCCTTTGTGGCCCTTGATCAAAAAAGTGTGACGCCCCCTGCTGTAGCCTAATGATCATCATTAACTGTGGATACTCTTACCGTACGTCTAACTATCTAAACACTTTCACGAATCACTCATTAATTCATTAAGTTAGAAGAGACATCACTGTATTATGACGGGTCACGATTCACGACAGTTTTTTTCTCACAACAAATAATTAAGTAAAGACACACAATGGTCCACATGATCGGTGAAAAGACTATATGTGAATGTTTTTTTTTACGTGGAGGCAGGACTCGCCACAACGAAGAGTCTACACACTATCATTCATGATTGATATTATATAAACTCATCAGCCTAATACTGGGAAACATTCACCTATCCAGATATCACGGATATCATAGGATTAGGCTCAACGCGGGGCCTAAAATACAAGCATTGTGCCTGAAATATCAGTATTTAGAAACTTGGGGCCTCAAATATCACTATTTAGAAATCTTCTTACAATTTCCATAATAACATTTTTTTTCATTTTACATACATATTTTTCCGGTAAATCTAATTTATTATTTTTTTTTATTGTGATATAAGTCAGAATTAGCATGCGAAAAAATAGGAATATCTGCGTTCTGTTTTCTTCTTCTATCCTGTATGTTAATGGATGTTAATTGGGGGATATGAATTCGGGTTAACTGTAAGACATTGCTTTTGCAATAAGTCCGCCTTTTATCACACTACTATTGTCTGGTTTTGTAAAACATCTGTGGCTAATAAGATTTATTTATTTATTTTATTTATTTAATGTATTGATATGTATATCGTGTGGTACCAGTTTATTAACACCTAAACAGTTCCACAGATTGTCAAAATAAAGGATTTATAAACGAACAATATTGTGATAAACAGTGGTTCTTAAACTATATAAAGTGAATTGAAGAGAAACAGTGAATTATATTTGGATCTGAACCCAGAATATAAGGTGAGTAATTGTTTTTTTTTATTTTTTCAAAATCGCATGTTCAATAACTAAATAAATAAATAAAATTAAAAAATCTTTATTGGATATAAAACACTGTACCAAATGGCGGGTTTATTGTCGTAGGCAATGTCTGCCAACCAACCACTTGTGACAATAAAATGAGATAAATTGTACACAAACTTACAAAAGTATATGGAAACCAAAAACAAGATGCAGTAAAATAATACATATAAACATACATACAAAAAAATATATAAAATAGGTTGTGGAGAATGGGATGAAGGACAAGGAAGGAAACAGGGGATTGTCAATTAGATGGATTATTTATGGAACGGTAATAATGCCTCAGTTTACTCTTGAAAGAGAGAATAGTTGGAGCTAGTGTGATAGGAAGTGGAAGGTTATTCCATAATCTAGCCGCGTGTGTAGTGAAAGAAGAAGTGAAGAAATATGTGTGATGTGAGGGTATGGGTAACAAACGGCGTCCACTTGAACGTAGAGATAAGCCATGAGATGCCAAGGGTGTGAAGTTCAGTAATTGCTGAATTCTATGGTTTATATGATTTATTTTATTAGGTTTCATTTTTTATTTATTTTTTTATAAAAATGAATCTGGGTTTATCGAAATATACCCAAAAACATCTTTGTACACTTCACAGAAAGCTTAAAAGCTTGTGTTGTGAAGTGGGGTAAGTCGGGGATTGAACCCGCGCCCACTGGATTATCACTCGAGCGCGTTACCAACCAGGCTACCAACCACCTCAAAATGAATTATTATTATTTATTATTTAGGTTTATTTTTTTCACTAAAAGAATATACAAATAAATCAAATAATTCAATGTGCAAATAAATAAATAAATAAAAAAAGAGATTCGTAACTAACTTTGAGAAACCGCACAAATAAATTCTTTGACGCATTACTATGCAAGTAATGTGTGTTAAAAAAGTTCTGGAACTGGTTTCCCACGCCGATTATTTATAATTATTGTTTTAACAACATTAATAATGAATCTGTAACATTTAAAAGTAAAAACTGGAGCAATCATGAATACATAATTCATTCTCGTATTGTAAGTGTATAGGATTAGTGTTAAAATACGTCACAAATCGCATTCTATAACAAGATGAAGGCAAACACTTATGTAGATAATACTAAACTATGTAACTCGTATGCTTGGAAGTGATTTACTCATTGAAGTGCAACCATCGGTTATTGTAACGTAAAAAAATGTGTCATTGATTGTTTCGATATTTTATTCAGTTAATAATTATGTAATATTAGGTGTAGCATGCCCACACCAGTGTAGAAGAATTAAAGATGAACATTGTCGGGCTTACGACCGACCTCGGCTGGCTTAAGTGATCACTTTACACTTGAGAAACATTCGCCATTTCAGTTCACCCCGGCTGGAATTCGAACCCAGACCTTCGTCTTGCTTAGTAGGGATCATATCCACTACACCACGAGGAGCGACGGCTGTGTTGTCGAATTTCATGTATATTAAGTACCCATGTATTGTTGCATTTCTAACTGTGGGGAGAGGGTGGTATTTTTGACACACCCGCCATTTGACACATCCTTAATTCTTCTACACTGTTGTGGGAAACAACATTCTAAATATTTAGTTTTTCATTTTTTCCTTATTTGTGTGTGTCTGTCTAAATAAAATAAACGTGTCTGTTATTGAAATGGTTTTGGACCTCTGACTTATTACTAAATGCAAGATGGACAATCTTTTTATTGATAGCCCCAACAACGGGTTGAGTAAATTAAGTTAAATGTCATTCCTTGAACTTTTGGATTATACAACATACTCGCATAATATACGAGTACAGTAATAAATTCTGCAGATCTGGTTTACGTAACAAATTATATAGTAGGTACAGTTACATTAATGTCAATCTACAGAGAAACATGCGATATTAATATGATGGACAACAGTTAATATTGAGTAGTAGGTTTGTGACGATGGTCAAAGCGGGGATCTTGTAAACGGATGGCATCGGATTCGAATTTCGGTGCTGACACCAGGGCCGGATTTACAGTTTTCATGGGAGAGGGCCCTGACATTTTCGCCCCCCCCCCCCCCCCCTCCCCCTGTCGAAGAAAATTTTTTTACATCCAAAAATTTTCTCTTAGATGGGGGGGATCCCTAGGAAAAGCTACAAAGACTAAAACTGTTGACCTTGGGCAATAACGACGGGGGGAGGGGGGGGGGGGTTGAACAAAACTTCCAAGGGAACTCCATGAAAACTGAAAAAGATAGGAAACTCACGACAAGCTTTTTTATTTCTTTTTTTGAGCGAGCGAATGCCGCCCCCTGAGGGCTGCCGCACATAGTCCCCGGCCTACTCGGCCTTTTGGCAAATCTGGCCCTACTACTGTCTATCCGTAACGATTCATGGAGCCCCCTCGAGATTAGAATAGGTATATACGCCAATTACGCATTTTTCGTTGTTTCGTTTCCATGTTTCTATCTGGGTAAGGACCAAATTCTTTGCAAAATTCTCTAATCGTGAGTGACCCCTATGAAAAAATAATACAACTAATAACTTTTTCATTATTTTTTTGCGCCCAACTCTCAACTTATATATTATATTAGTTAAAATAACATATATTTTTATTATATTAATTCATACTTTGGAGAAAATCATGTTTTAAATGTAAGAGTCGGAACTCGCTCCATACAAATTGATTGTGTCGCACCCTAGCCTCTCAGGAAACAAATGACGATAAAATTATATATTTCCTTTACCGGCATTCTAAAAAATGTTTAAAAGGATACTAAAATAGTTATTATTCAATAATATAGGGTTATTTACCATACTAATTACTTTTATGTAAACAAAAAATGATTATAAACACTTGTCCCCAAATTATGTCTCCTGTGAAACGTCCCCTGTATCACGCTCCACAGCAAATATCCGCCAACGTATGGCAAGAATAATTTATATTATCACACTAGCAACATTATCGCTTCATGACAGAAGCAGTAACGACATCACCCGTCATGTCATTTCGCTGTTGTGAGTGATTTAAGAGTGCACGTCAAAAAGTACACTTTATTTAGAAGACCTATTAAGGTGATTTTAAAGGGTAAGTAGTAAATTTTATACAAATATCTAATTAAATCATCATCTACGAATATTTTTAGCCATTAATAAATGTAACTAGTTATTATTTATTGCGTACTTTATGAGTAAACAATGTTTATAAGTTAGTTTTTTTTGCTATTTTCTGTCCACTGTATCACGTGTGTAACGTTTTTGTGAAACGTTTCACAGGGGACAATTGTAAAGGTGAGTTTTCAAATCCATTCTAATTTGTTCAAGTATTTTAAGTTATTTACCTTATATATAAAACAAAGTCATGTATGTTACACCACATGGGCGTCGTCAGGGGAGCCAGGAGAGGGGGCAGGGGGATAGGGGCAGCTGCCCCCCCATTGAGTTTAGAATAGGTATATTTTTTCTCGCATATGTATGTATATATTTTCTACACATTTTTATTCAATTTCTTTTTTTTTCTCTGGGGTTAACTGGAAGAAATCGCAGTTCTGCGATAAGTTCGCCCTAGTGAACAATGATTTATAATCTGTACTATGTCCATTTTTTATGTTTGTATGTATTTCTTGTTCACTAAAAGATTAAATTTTTTTTTTTCATACTAAATTTTGAAACCGCACAAAAAAATCACTATATTACCACATATTTTCTCATGTCACGAGTTTTTTAAAATGAGTATGAAAATCCACCACTTTCTAAAAAAATTGCCTGGGCCTCTATTTTTTATTGGTTTTTTTAAACAGTTATAAACAGTTTTTTCAAACTATGAGACCTTGTGTAAAACAACCTTTACAATGTCCCTTGTAATACAAATTTGTCCAATGTGTCACGTGTTTGACATGTCCACTGTGATGTCCCCTGTGAAACGCTGAGTAAAATTTGGTTCTTACCCATCTATCTCTTGCGAAGTAGGCAAAGAGGACATAACGCCAAATGGCACCAAACACCTTGCCTTCGTCACGAAATGTCGATATGCCTTCTCTTAACTTTTCCCAACAAATACAAAGTGCATGCGGCGACAGTTTAACCATTTAACTACACTGTCATGCATATCCAAATCTATTTGTTCCGTTTGAGTTACATTTGTATGCAACTGACTACATTCAGAGCGAAATTCAAGGCCTACAATCATTTACTCAATCTGCAAAATACGCTTTTTCTTTCATAAGACGTTTTTTTCTTCTATTTCCACTAGAGTTGTGTCAATAATGGTCAACAGTTAATCTTCAACGGTTGTTCTTATTTAAAACATTAACACTGTTGACATTAACGTTAATGCTAACGTTAATCCACGCCAATGACCGGAGTGAGTATGTGAATATTCCAACCAAACGCACGAGAAGAAAACTCAGCAATATTCCCGCGCGTATTAGCCAGTCAACACCAATATTGAGGCTCCATTAAGGTTCAAAATCGCATGATAAACTGGTAAAATCCATTTTTTGGGGTTAAATTTGCTTCAATCATATTTTTTTACGGTTATTTCCTTGCATATTATCAGTTCAAAAAAATATTCTTTCTCCGCGACTTTCGGAAAAAAGATCAGAGGTGTTTTTCACATTTTTTCTTAGAAATCTACACAAGATATAAAAAATATTTTACGGTTATTTATTACATAGATAAAGGTCCTCTATTTTTTCCCAAAGCATGTTTAGTATAGTTATCGAGATCTAAGCTCTCCCGTTTTTAGAAATTTTTGAAATGTCAGTATGCCTACAAGAAACTGGGAATCTTCCGAAATTGATCAGTGTCGTTAGCAGTTTATTAGCATATGTTAGAGTTAACTCTAGTTAGCGTATACCTATACACCCGCCAGCCACTAATTTCCACTGCAAATAAGAATATTTGCTTATTCAACATTTATTTAATTTGTAGCAAAACGAATCGGACAAAAACAGCCGACTGTCTTTATAAAAATATATAGTTTACAGCATAACATTAAGGGCATGGTACCAGGAATGACGTCACAGTCCTTTCCCTAGGCATTAGGGTTTAAAATTGCGTGACAATCGCGTGATAAAATGGTGAAAATAGCGTTTTTTCTATTATTTGGGGTTAATTTTGCGTCTATCAAAAAACTTTTATTTATTTATTTTTTTTTTTTTTTTAAACTTAAAGTAAACAATAAACACATATAAATATACCAAATGGACATAGTACAGATTATAAAACGTTGTTCACTAGGGCGAACTTATCGCAGAACTGCGATTTCTTCCAGTTAACCCCTTTTAAGTTTTACGGTTTATCACTAGATTTTAATGCATATTATCAGTACTTACAAAAAATAAAATTTTACTCCGCGACTTTCGGGAAACGAGTTTCCGTCTTTCGGAAAAAAGATTAGAGGTTTTTTTAGGTATTTTTTTTTAGAAATCTATAAATAAAATAAAAAATAAAATAAAATAGTCTTTATTGTACTGAAAAAAATCATACAATGGGCGGACTTATTGCCAAATGGCAATTTCTGCCAGCCAACCCATACAAGATATAAAAAATCTTTTACGGTTATTCCCTAGATAAAGGTTCAATGCATCTACCCTATTTTGTTCCAAAGCATATTTAGTAACGGATGTCGAGATATAAGGTCTCCCGTTTTTAGAATTTTTTAAAATGTCGGTATGCATACTCTTAACACCCAACTGATTCGGTGCAAATTTCTCTCCTCTAATAAGTTGTGGCGGGTACGAAATAGACTCATTTTTTTCAATTTTTGGTTTCTATCAAACAAGGGGCCTAACAAACAATCAGGCCTATCTTTACCATTTACGGGGTCCCCTAGCTCTTATACCGATAAATATATCATTAAAATCCTGTAAATCATAACTGTCTATCTATACTTTTTTTGCCTGCGGCACTAATTATGCCTGTTACTGTTGCACATATACTTTATGTTTCTATTTAATTAGTATAAGTAGCCAAAAATCCTTAATGGGTTGGGCAGAATGTCATGTGAATTGTTCTTTTGTGAAACTAGAAATAATAAAATTTAAAAAAAAACATATCCACAGATCCATATAACAAATTTCTTACCACAACCACAAATACACAAAATAAAAATTTTGTCTCTGGAGAAAGCTGATCCATTTTTATTGTACCGATCTAATTGTCACCGAGCTTACGTACGTTTGCCAAGTTTCAGCTCTCTAAGTAGCTCTCCAAGATTTTAAGAGACAATCCTATAGCGGTGTATGACCTTACGTGTAAACTTTCATTTAAATCACATTTCCTTTTAAAAACAGATGAATCACATTTTTAGCGGCCGGATCTTAGGCTATAACACGTCAATTACTTCGCTATTAGGAGCATGCACTGACACATTTCGTATCTATAGTATGTATGCACTAGTTGCATAATATTGTAAGTACATTTATTGCATGTTATAGATGTAGGTACACATACATAATATGACATATCACGATGTTCCAATGCACCATACGTTAGTGCTGTGCGATATTATAATATGTAAAATATATGCATAGCATAGTGATTGAAAGGACATGTTATTGAAAAAGCATCGACTGTGAAAACTTACACAATATACATATATTTGAAAACTTCACCACATGACCACATGGCTGGACCATGTTGACCAGATACTCAAGGACGGACGTGTTTTGAGTAAAAGTAATCGTAGAATGTGTATGACGAATTGCATGAATGTGACGGAAGCCCGAAGTGTGTGTCAGGATAGGAAAGTCTGGCGATCCGTTCTCTCTGCCTACCCCGCAAGGGAGGTTAATACGCCTAGTTTTAACAGGCACAGTCACACGACAGTCATTCGTTATGGGCCCGCTACACGCTCGCAAGTCATGACGACCTTTTGGTGTTCATGAGTAAAAATGCGTCAATGGTCGGTTACATACACGTCAAGACAAACATTTTCATACACACGCCTTTTTACTCACTCACGGTGAGAGTCGGCGAGCGTCTGGCGTCAGCATTAAGCATACTTGTAAGAATGTGACGGAAGCAAGGAGTGTGCATAAAAGTTTTCGATGTTTATATAAACGACTCGCCATCGCAAATATCCTTTGGTTCAGTAATAAAATAGTGTTAGAGAGTGTTTACGTTATGGCTTCTCCAAGGACTATACATTTAATACAGAAATGCGTTCACTAACATTTAACATGAATATTAGCCCAGAGGCGACTACTAACTATCTTGCTAAATAGGCTACACCAGCCATGTCAAACTCAAAGTCACTAGTGGGCCAAAAGCATGAAGACCATAGACTAGGTGGGCCGCGCAAAACCCAATCTTAAAGAAGGCAAACTACTGAAAATCTTAACAAAAAAAAATACTATTATAGGACAAGTCACTGCCTCCTAGAGTAGGTACTCTAGCCATGCTGTAACAGTTGGCAACATAGCCAAATGATCAAACAGGACCATTACTCCTGTCAAATTTCGTAACATAATATAATACGTGGTCCATCATACTCGTTGTTAAGAGACTGTTATTCCATACATTTCCTTAGCGACGGTGATGGCAACGCTGCAAAACGAAGTGGTCTCAAATTTCTACAGCATGGCTAGAGAAAGACTAGGTGGCACTGGACAAGTATATTTATTATATTTCCAATAAAAAAGATATTACAAAAAAGTACAACCATTTACTTCTTTTGCCAGCATTTAACATCTTTTGTCTTTAATGAAGTTGTCTATTTGTGGCATGAACTCATAGTCAAATGGTTTACACACGTGAACAAAAAATGAGACATTTTAATAACAGTTTTTTCGGTTTTTAACGCGCGCGGGCCGCTTTATCTGGCCGTTTTCAAAATTTATTACGATATCCCCTTATACCAGCACGATAGTTGCAGTCTGGGGATTAGAACATCTTGTGCAAAATATCATATTGATTATATTTTAATTATATTGTACATAGATATTTACGGTAAATAAAATTTATTATCATTATTTGGGTCTCAGGAAAACGCTCAGTAGACCGCATGCTGCTTGCGGGCCGCACATCTGACATGGCTTGACTACACTATTACATTAGATATTACATGTATTGTTTCATACTTTAAAACATGTTGTAAGTTGGTGTAATAGACCTAATGTGTAATTATTCTGTTTATTTTCGGTTCAATTAACAATCTCGTATGAATGAACCGAGAGATTTGGAATCTACGTACATGTTTATTATTTGGTGAATATTTTGTTGCAATATATACCACCATGGGTGTCGTCAGGGGGGCAACCGCCCCCTAGAGATTAGAATAGGCATATATATTTTCATGCTATGTGATAAAAATATGTTTTAATTTAACTGTGGTGCATGCTTGTGGGTGACAGCTGAATTATGAATGAACTAATCTTCAATTACTTATATCTATAGTTGTTATCTGTTTTGAACTTATACCTGTAATAAAATAAAATAAAAATAAACCTCACAAAAAACCACATTATCACCACACACTTTCTCTTCATGTCATAAATTTTCTAAAGTTTCACAAATAATAGCCTGCGGCGCAATTTTTTTATTACTTTTTATATAAAAAAACATTTTTCACATATAATATTGTGCAAATTATGATGTGCCTACATTTTCAAATGAACAAAACCACATCACGACCTTCTTCACTATATCTCACAAAAAAAATCGCCTGCGGCTTTGTTTACATGTTTTTCATCCTATATCAATTTTGCAAATCTTTGTTTTAAATTTGTTAAATTCTACGACAAAACTACCCATTTTTTTTAAAGAAATTTAAATTTTTCAGAGGTATTTCACGCATTTAGCCACTGATTTCGATGATGCCTCCTCCATTTTTACCTGTCATTTGAGTTTCATCTCGTTTCCGCCGGGCCTGGGTTTTTTACGATACCTCATGAGCGTTGTGTTTTAGGCAGTGAAGGGACCAAAGCTGATGAAGAAGAAGACGGGCTACCATCACATTATACGCTTTTAAACCGCAATTGTAACTGTTTAAAATGCTCCTTTTACTAATACATTCATGTGACCCCTGTAAACTTCGAATAGGTATTTCACGCATTTAGCCGTTGATTTCGATGATGCCCCCTATGCAGAATTTTATCACTCATTTTTACCTATCATTTGAGTTACATTTCGTTTGCGCCAGGCCTGTTTTTTTTTATACTAAATGAGCATTTTACTTTATTTCGGGTGTTCGATATGTTATTAATCAATTTTAACCGAGTGCGCACGAAGTTTTCCGAAAAATCCTGGACGCACGTACTCTAGGCACTTTATGTATTAGATTATGAATGGGTAGCGAACCTCGTTGCTGACCTTTTTTATTGTTTACAATACCTAATAGTAAAAAGGGGTGGAGAATCAACTATTGTATTGAACTTTAAAATACAATGGAAAATAATGATAGCTAAATCTATATATGTATATAAAACAAAGTCGATTTTTATGTAAAAGTTTTTATTTATTTACTTATTTAGTCTTTAAGTGAACAAGAAATACATATAAACATAAAAAATGGACATAGTACAGATTATAAATCTTTGTTCACTAGGGTGAACTTATCGCAGAACTGCGATTTCTTCCAGTTAACCCCAGTGCTCGCATAACTCCCGCATTTTACCATTTAGCAAAACTTTCCTACGATCTGATTTGTCATGATGATGAGGGGATCCAAGAGCTGTGAAGGGTCATGTGTGGTATCATATGAAAGGGCGTTGGAAAAGGAGTACAACCGGGTCGATAGTCATACTGTACTCGTATATAGCCGCTTAAACTAACTATTTTGGCTAATAGATGATGAACGCGTTTCGGGTCATACTGTTGATGTACTTCACCATCCAAATTTGCCGTTGCGAAGTACGGGTAACTCAGCTAGTAATTTGTAAAGGTGATTTTTATTGGAGTTTTTAAAATATGAACAATAGTTATAACCTTATTAGATGCATATTTATAAAATGAAAATTATATTGTTATAGGCAACAATTATATTTATAACATAACATATAATTTATTGATCTAGTAACCCTGAGATTGATTTGCTATTGATCTCAAAGAAAATGATCGATAAGATTATTGGCAGCAGCTGTCAGCAAATTTAAAGTGTATTAATAATCTATAGAAAAAAATTGTATTGTTATGGTAGCTACTAACTAAAATTATTCAATTATTTCATAGTTTTTTTTTATTAATTTAGTAAAAATAAATTTAAAGCTCGCGACCCAACTATGACATCACGGTCATTTCCCACGGCATTATTAAGGTTCACAATCGCATGAACAATCGCATGATAAAATGGTAAAAATAGCATTTTTTCGGGTTAATTTCGCTTTAATAAAAAAACTTTTACGGTAATTCCCTAGATTTTAATGCATATTATCAATACAAAATAAAATTCTCCGTGACTTTCGTGAAAAAAATTTCCGTCTTTTGGAAAAAATATCAGTAGTGTTTTTCAATTTTTTTTTTTGGAAAATCTGTACAAGATAAAAAAAAATCTTTTACGGTTATTCCCTAGATAAAGGTTCAATGTATGTACCCTATTTTGTTCCAAAGCATATTTAGTAACGGGTGTCGAGATATAAGGTCTCCCGTTTTTAGAATTTTTTGAAATGTCGGTATGTATACTCTTAATAACCCATAGTAAAAGATTGTATTGTTAGTATTGAACTGAAATTCTACATCATATGGGTTTTAAAGAGTTCGAATCTCAGTGTTAAAACAATTATAATATGGTTACTTTATGTAGTTGAAAAGGTGGCTGTAACAATGAGTCATAAGCCAAAAACATGTTTTCAGGTACAAGCGTTTTATATGCGTTGGCAAGACTTGCCAACACACTTCCCAGTATTATCAGCCAAAAGAGTCTACTATTTTCTATGTTTCATATTTTATTCGTTGTCTTATTCGTCGTAATGCCGTTATTTTTTGAAGTTTTGTAAGCTTACTTTACTTGATAACTACTTATGTACTTACTATACTATACTTCTTACTATAGTATACTATCTTACTATACTATACTTGTAAATCTTGAGCCTTTGCTGGTTTGTTTGCTGTTAATGTTAACATACACATATACTCTGTAATAATTGTTTGTGCTCGTTAAGACCAATAAAATAATAAATAAATAATAAAATAAATAAATATTATCATCATTCATGATTGACTGGGAAATACTGGAAAAAAAATCACTTATCCAGATATCACAGATATCAAAGGATTAGGCTCAGATGCGTGGGGCTTAAAGTACAAGCATTTTGCCTGAAATATCAGTATTTAGAAATCGTCTTACAATATTGCATGTAGGTAGCATAATTACAGATTTTTGCATTTTTTTGTATAAATTTTCCCGTAAATCTTATTTTAAAACGATATCTCTTATCTAGCGCTGCTGTGTAATATTTTCGGCATTGTAGCTTAATTGTAAAAAATGCAATGTGAGAATATTGCGTACCTTTGGCAGCTTTTATGACAAGGTTCGACAATCAGGGCTACCAACATTTTAAAATCTTGCAACTCCACTTGCAGCTAATTTCCGCCGGCTGCCAAGGTATAAAAACACACTGTAGGTATATGTTAAAGTATATTCTATTATATTCTATGTACCTTTGTTATTAATAGATAAAATCATGTGTGTGAAGATGTTAGATACCATCACCATGTCACTTTCATTAAGCAAGTACCTACATACATTACATTAATGCCATTGTTTCTCTTCCATACTAGCATCAGTACTTACCTAGTAGTACATATACGCATCATACTCTTACATAAATTACATGATGTTGTTACTGCCTCAGGTTAATATGTTATGTCTGCCTTCTCGTATGCGAGTACGTCTGCATATATTTCTAGGGACTGGAAAAAATCGGTGTTATTTTTCGGGAAATGTGGTGTTATTTTTTGCAAAAAGGGGTGTTATGTTTCACAATTTTGGCACAATGTGGTGTTATTTTTCATACATTTATATCATTAAAGTCAACAATCTTGCAGGTTTTAATACAAGAATAAAAAAAAAAGATCGTGAACAATATTTTATACAAAAATTCCTAAAACGAAAGTATTTGAGAAAAACGAAAAACGCCTTTTTGCAAGATTTTTTGAGTGTGGTTTTTCGTACTTTCAATGCCACATTCCTTTTGATAATGTTTCAATTACGATATGCGAAAATTCGCGTTATTCCTGTAAACGAATGCTGAAATTCTTATTATATGTGTAAAAAACACGAAATTCACGTTATTCGCGTAAAAAGCACGAAATTCGCGAAAAAAATCATGTTATCGCGATCGCGAAACATTGCAGTCTCTAACCATTAGATAATGTACTCGTATCATGGATTGCCCATCAGTCGCCATAGGTTTAAAATGTATAGATACCTTGCAGAAATTTCCAAGTTATTAAAATTTTGGGATGTTGTTTATGGGTAGAGCAGTTACAGTCATGGGCGTCGCGAGCCTCGGAGCAAGGGGGGGGGGCAACAACAATACTGAAAATTGATATAGCATGGAAAAAGTGTAAATACCGCCGCAAGCGAATTCTTTTTGTAAGACATAGTGAAGAAGGTCGTGATGTGATTTAGTTTATTTGAAAATGTATAAGTGCTTTATAAGAAATGCTTTATAATGTAATAGCGCCGCAGGTAATTTTTTTTATGAAACAATTATATTTAGATTGGTTTTTGATATTAATTTTATAAAGTTTATGATATGATAAGAAAATGTATGGTATTAATGTGATGTTTTGTGAGTTTTATCATTTAGTATGAAACAATGTATAGTACTTATTCTAATCTCGAGGGGGGGGCGGCTGCCCCCCCCCCCCCACCCTGACGACGCTCACATAGTTGTAATAAATAAATAAATAAATAAATAGTTAATTATGGAGGACAATAAGAAATGCTATATTTATTTCAATATGCGACATAATCGAATCGATAAATTGGAAGAAATGTTGTAATCGCAACAGTAAACACATCTACTCGTAGATATGTGTATAATAATCGATCCGTTACACTTAATCGATCGGTTACATTTAGAATGATAGGCTATCAGCTACCGTATAGTCACAAATATAATCGATTTGAATATAATTACCTATAAGAACATGGTGAACACAATATAGCAAATGTCGAAATACCCATACATAGGTATGAAATAGGTGATTCATTTAAAGGTCGATATGCTCTGAGGTAACCCCATTAGGTTATCAGAGACAGTTTGGACATGTTGAGAGAATGAATAATAACAGGATGTCAACAAAAGGTCATCAGACCACCTTTTGGGAGGTCTTCCGACACTTCTCCTTTTGTTCCAGGTCCTCCACTGTAGGATTCTGGGTTTATCACCTAGTATCCTCTTGTCGAGCCATATGCCCAGCCCACTGCCATTTTAATTTTGCAATGCGGTCCATAATATATCGGTAACTTTAGTTCGGCGTCTTATTTCCTCGTTTCTAATTTTATCTCGAAGGCTCACGCCGAGCATCTGCCTTTCCATGGCCCGCTGTGTACACTTTAAGTTGTGTATGCTTTTGGCTGTTAGTGTCACTGTTTTTAGGTCTCTAGGTCTCGATCTAGGTGACGATCCTATGTGGTGATTTAATCTATCATTTTTACTGTTTGTGACGATCCTACATATTTGGTGATAAAGAAAAATGTAAGGTGCCCTTGGGGCGATTTTATCGCCAAACGGCGCCAAAAATAGTCCAATAATAATCATTCTTGGTGGGAGGCGCTATTGGAATGAAGGAATCCAAGCGCTTCGGAAGGACGTTGATGGTATCTTTTGGAAGACCGCGAAAAACAGTTCTGATGTGAATCATAACAGTTTAAAAAAATACATACTTTTACTTATTGTTAACTGTAAATCCTCATAGATTATACGTATGCTGCTTAAAAAAATGTTGGCCTAAAAAGTTGCTGGTTATTATCGGATGACAACGTATCTTCCACAATAGTGTTAAGAAATACCATGCAATATACCCACGTTGTAAATATGCAGTGAATTCATACTACAAGTATACAAATTTGTGAGAGGATGCCCCGAATGGCCTATAAGTAGATCTAAGTACACAGAACAGTTGTAATTTACCCACAAAATGGCCTTGCAACGAACTAATCTATCTCCACAAAGTTTGTTAATTAAATATGGAGGCATTGTCTTACTGCTAATGTCTTTTACAAAAAGATTTACTAAATTTAAAACAATAATAATTGAGAAATTATAAAGGTTTCGTAAGTAATTTGTTTATTTAAAATTTAATGACATTATTTTCGTGTGACATTGAGAATATTTTAAATAATTAACTTTGGTAGCTACGCTTCTGAAGGTCACACAGCTCCCGTAGAGTTTTAGCCTCCTGAACAATATATCTTGAAAAGGCAAATGCTGGAAAAAAAATAGTTAGAAAAGTTCGTCCGCACGGCACACTTTTGTGACAGTTATTCATCGCTGATGACACTGTCCAGCTTACGGGTCGTAGATGGTAGCAGATAGCCCAAGATAGAAGACAGTGGAAGAGTTTAGAAGAGGCCTATGCCCAGCAGTGGAACGCAAGTGGCTAGTAAAAAAAAAAATTAAAAAATCATCACTGTAGTTTTTTGTTTGTTTATTAAACTACCTACCTTTTTACATTTTTTAATTACGGGCTTCTCCCAATATATTGTTTCAATTCTTATAAATACTCACTGTCTCTGTATTCCTGTTTACTTTATTCACAATCACCTGATGATGAGGGAGCAAATCCTCAATCAAAATATCGCCTGCGGCGCTTCTTTTTTATTGCATTTTTTTTAACACAACACTTACCTATAATGACCAACTTAAACACGACCTTCTTCACTCAGGCTACTTCTGTCTACAAGATTATTTTTTAGAAGGTAAGGACGATGATAGATGAGTATATTGATGAAGCTTCTGGAAATAAGGTCATCTATTATTTCAATTCTATTACAAAGAGTTGGACAAGCGCGAAACCAATTTTTTATATTATTTTTTTCGATGCTACACACTTCGATGCTCTGACAGCCCGCTCTATCTAAAATATCAATGTTGGTGACTTTTTTTGACCAACACTGATATACCTACCACATAAATAAAATTGTTTAAATAACATTGTTGAATGGAGGACTGCTTATTCTTATGGTGATTTTATGACTGTAATGATTTTATACCGTGTGGTGAGACACAGAGGGCAATCAGCTCTAGTTCACCCACGGTAATGATATTAAACATAGATGAACTGTTCGCGTATTAATGTATGTAAACACAAAATGAATTGAAATGCCTATGTTTTTATATGTACACTATATTATGACCAATAACCCCTTAAATGGACAACAGCAAAACATCTTGTGTTATTAAAACAACGTGAAAACATTCACCCGTGACAAACTATTATAGAATTTAATGAGTCGTTCCGTTTCTCGAATATATATTTACAATACAATATAAGAAACAATACAGTCGAATATTAATAAGTTATAACAATACATAAAGTCATAAACCACAGATATTATTATAATACGATAATAATAAAGGTCTAGGAAATAATTAATTCGGGCTGTGGGCCATTACAATAGGTCTATGCTAGATGAGGTACCACCAACGCACTATACGCACTTTCTTCTATTGCAACAATGAAAGTAGTTAAAAGTGCTGCATTGTGTTGGTGTGTGGATCTTCCAAGTGGAAGACACAAGATTCAAATCCCATGCTAACGACGTATATTTATTTATTTATTGATTTGAGATATACCTAAATTATTTTATGTATTGAACTGGATTTATCTGCATTGCACAGACATAGATACATTTAATTTTTGTCTAGTAACGACTCGTAAGCATCGGAACACCTATCCTGCTTTCTTCCCAAGGGAGTTCACCTAACACTACATTATGTGAATGAAGATGCCTCTCGTCTCTGTTGAGGAAATTTATTTATTATTTCCCTGAACTATCTAAAAAAAATGGATTTTTTGATATTTTGTTTAATTTTTTATTGACTTATAATATGTTTTTCTATGCATGTTTCATTTTTTTTATTATAAAGGCATATATGGTCGTAAAAGTGTAATAAAAAAATAATTCAATACATAACGTTAAAGAGAGAAATGCTCACGTTTCCTAACGTCTTTCACCCTTACACTACTTTTGTCACCATGTCGTCTCTCAGTCCTATACATGACCAAACCATCTTAACTTTTAAACGAGACGTAGAATCATATTATACATACAGAGTTTATCTAAATAAACCCAAAAACAGTAAGCCTGAAAATCTTGTGTCGAGAAGCTGCGACGTAAGTCGACATCGGAGATAGAATTAACTGTTAACATATTTTTCGTTTTTTCAGGAGATGTCTTGCGACTGCCCCATGACGACCCCGGGCCCCACCCTGGCCTCAGCCTGTGGCGGGGGGGCCTATATGCTCTTCATGGGACTGCTGGAAGTATTCTTAAGAAGTCAATGTGATCTGGAAGACCCCTGCGGCAGACCACCGGTAAATTATTTCTTCTTCTTCTTATTTCTTTTGCATTAGATCTGGGGATCTGTTTCTTGCACAGGGGTCTCCTGGGACAGCGAACTCCGACTATCTCGCCACCTCTGTGCTACTGGTCTTCCTGGTTGGCGGTTGCCTTCTGGGATGTTATTAGCCACCACGTGTGGAAGTCTGTTATTGAGAATTTTCTCAACGAAAGGCGGCAGATATCAACATTCACATAATAACTTATGCGAACTCCCTTGGGGAGGGGAGCAGGATGGATGTTCCGACGCTTACGAGTCGGCTTTGGCTGGCTTAAGTGATCACTTTATGCCCAGGGCAACGTTCACCCATTCCACCACATCCTGCTACCAAAATGAAATTTTTTGGCCGTTGAGTATATAATACTCAACAACCTATTTCATATGCACCCAATTTCAGATACTACCGCCATCCGTTGAGGAGCGGTGTAACCTTTAGCAACCTATATTATAGTGAGATCTACCCACTTCTATAGGCGCCGGGAGCATTACAGCTTCCACCTTCCACCTCCCCAAGGGAGTTCGCATAAGTTATTATGTGAATGTTGATATCTGCCGCCTTTCGTTGAGAAAATTCTCAACATATGCCATCTGCGAGATGCAGACATGAAAAGCCAGTAATACCTAAATGATTTAGGTATCTTCCTCTCTGTTATTGTCTATTCTCTCCACGTGGTCGCGCCAGAATCTTCTTCTTTTCCTGCCCCATCTTACGACGTCTTCCGTGTTGCAGAGAGAACAGATCACCAGACTTTCCTATCCATACACACACTTCGTGCTTCCGTCACATTCATGCAATTTGTCATACACACTCTACGATATTAATACGTATTTTATAAGTCAATTTGGTAAAATATTAGGTTAGTCATAGGTAATAAATCAATAAAAAAAAACTGTTTTACGATGTAAAACCATAATCACGTATGTGCAAATTATAACCAAAGCACATTGCTCAAAGTCAACATCACGTACCAATCAAATTTATTTCAGACTATCGTGATATTAAAACAAATAAAATTATTTAAAAAAACGAGTATATTTATTGTAAGGAACTTAAAAAATATACCATTGTTTCATATTTTTATACTTGTAAAATAACGATTGTGAACCATCGACACGCGAGCCAAATATCCCTCTTATTTTAACGACCTTTTCCGGACAGCTCGCGCCGCTCGGATTGAGGCCCTATATTCTGATATTCTGTCCCTTTTTTACACAATAAGTCAAAATAGATTTTGTCGCCTATTTTGCACATTCCCATACTCTATTTGATAAAGTTTTTTATTTTTTTATTATTTTTTATTAGAAATACAAGCACAAAACAAATAACATGGAGATAAAACGATTAGTCCATTCATAGGTAATTCAGCTATCACCACAAGCATGCGCCACAGTTAAATTAAAACTTATAAGTTCATTCCGGTCGTCTCACACACTCACACACTCACACTCAATCTCGCTCAAATACCTACTAACCCATTTTTTACACCGAGTTTTTTACTCAGAGCACATCGCCATATTTAACCTATGTTCATAATCGTGTTTATAATAGATATTACATAATCAATGGTTGTCGATCCCTATCCTAATAATTCATTTTTTTTAATGAATTTAGGATATGTACAAAAAACTCACAAACTCACGTGCTAGAAAAACCCAAACACGAACAAAACTATTCATAGCTCAATCAAAAAATTATGCATAGCTGTGGATCCGGGATCAAAAATAGGTACCTGCCAGTACCTACACTCAACCAAATTATTCAAAAATAAAATTCAGATCGTAAGTCAAATTTTGTGCAACTCAAACCTTGGAAGACACCGAGCGATCGAGAGGATCCAGTCACCGCATACCGCCGTGTTTGATATCTCATGAAAGTTCTTCACGAGTAGAACTCATATCTTTTTACAAATTTTGATTCTGTCTATTCTTGGTGGGAGGCGCCGTTGGAATGAAGGAATCCAAGCACCTTGGAAGAGCATGTTCGGTATCTCACAAAAGTGCTTCACGAGGAGAACGCATATATTTTTACAAAATTGGATTATGTTTTTTCTTGGTGGGAGGCGCCGTTTGGAATCCAAGACTTGGAATCCAAGCGCCTCGGAAGGGCGTGTTTGGACGCGTTTGGAAGACCGCAAAAGTCAGTTTAATGTGTGCTGTGTGCTTCAATATTTGTAGCAGTACCTAGTATTAAAATATCTGTTACTAAGAGTAACAGATAATCAACGATTTGATAACATCGTGATTCCGTCATTAACTACATCGTGAGATAACTTCACGTATGTTGCAAATTCGCCAAACTAGATCTGTCAAAAATCATAGCGTGATACAATACCTATATGATCCGGTAATCTGTAACGCCGACCATGAGATCAGTAGCATAACTAAGAGGGGGGACCAAAGGGGCATCTGCCAAGGTGCCAAATCGTAATTTTTCGATCCCTTTACAAATCCTCGAGCGAAAGCCCTAAAGATTTTCGCTGCGCGGCTTTTTTCATTGCGCTCATCAATATTTGAGGAAAGTTCTGAAAATCTTCATTGGGCAGCTTTTTTCGAATGTCATTGCCAATTTTAAGGCAAATTATAAAAATTTTCGCCGAGATGCCTATTCTTCAGTGGCTACATTTATAAAATTTCAGGAAAAGTTCTAAAAATTATCAATGCGATGCTTTAATAAGTTTTTTGGATTTTGAGAACCAGGTGTGGATAATAATTTAACTCAGAGAGGGGGGGGCGCAGAAACAAACTATGTCCCCGGGCGCCGAAAACCCTATAGTTATGCCACTGCATGAGATATTGGCATAGATAATTGGATCACCTGTTATAAGTTGCGATCGACGAAGTAATCCACACCTGCTTAACTCACGCTAGTTATCCCACATTATGGAAAAGGCCGTGACGCTGTGGAACGATGAATTGACGGAAATTTTGGAAACTCATTGCTGTATCTTGCTTAATTATTTAATCTTAACTTGCATTACTTAATGCCCGTGGGTATTTCCGGGTTGTAGAATCCCCTCCCCCCCTTCTCACTCTTTTAAACCAGTTTCTGACTACTTAGAGACCTGAAACTTTGCAAACATACGTAAACACGGTGACATTACGATTTTGTAAAAAGACGAATTTCAGCCTTCTCCAGAGACAAAAAATAGTTATGCGTTTCAGGGGGATCCTCGAGGAGACGTGTGGGGTCATGTGTTGTATCGTATGAAAAGGCGTTGGAAAATTAATGCAGATCGTAAGATTTTACAAATTTTAATTCTGTCTATTCTTGGTGGAGGGCGCTATTGGTATGAAGGAATGCAAGTGCCTTGGAAGGTCGTGTTTGATATCGTTTGGAAAACATAAATTCTTGCTTTTTTTTAATCTTTACAATATTTAGAGATACCTTCCCGATATACCAATTCACTTGATAAATCTTGAAATAATTAAAAATACATTCTTCTTCTTCTTTCTCAGCCGTTTTAATTACAATGCTGGACATAGGCCTCCTCTTTGACTTTCCACAAATCCCTATCCTGGGCATGCTGCATCCACTAACCACTTGCTTCCTGCGATTCGCCTCACATCGTCAGACCATCTTGCCTGAGGTCTTCCTACGCTGCTTTTGCTTGTTCTAGGTTGCCACTCGAGAATATTTTTGGTCCATCTAGAATCTGAGCGCCTGGCAACGTGTCCCCTGCCCAACTCAATTTTAAGGCAGCTGCTCGTTTTACTACGTCGGTGATCTTGGATTTTTCTCGTATCCATACATAGATAATAATTAAAATTATTTATGAAAATCAAAATGTTCTTTGCGAGACCGTCGGAATTTTTCTACATGTCGTAGTTGAATTTAACAAGTAGTTATCTCTGGTGAATGTCACTTAAGTGTAAAGTGATCACATTAAGCCAGCCGACGATCAGTCATAAGCCTGATGGAAGGTCCATTATTTTCTGTATATCTGTTTAGGTTTTTTCAATTTTTCAATTTCAAAATTCTTTTTATTTTTCTTCAATATTTTACACATACAAATATGGTTCCTTAAACTATACATGTTTCGAGATACCTCCCCAATAGAGTCAAGTGTGTGGGGAGGGATCCTGCATCTATACTGTATACATAGCAAATTCATATGTATATAGCAAACACCATTCATTGCAACAAAGTTACATCCCGCGAAACAAATGAGCAAATTAGTGCCTCTATCACGTGTCTCTTAATTTCTTTTTCGAAGGCCACTCTGTCTCTAATATCCCTCATTCCGCCTGGTAACTCATTAAAATACTTTATACCCATATATGTGTTTTTTATATATGGGTTGGGTATAAAGATATAACTACGATATAACTACTTTTTAGATAAGATTGGTTTCTTCAAATCGGAAAGACGCTAATTACATACACTCAGTTGATAGAGTATTGTTACACATGCCACAAAATGTCCGATAAAACGATATTGTCTAAGTTATTAATTTTTTAGTTCTAATTTATTACGACTTCACGCGTTAATTGTTCGACCTTAGTTTTTATTAAGGTATTTATTTGCTCAAGGACATACGAAACAATACGTTTTATCTTTCTAAAAAAGTATATCTAGACAATAATTAACCTGACTAATGACAAAATCGTGGTCAAGTTAATTGCAGGTAGGAAATAATGAATAGGTACCTGTATGGAATTGGCCCCCACACTTTTTAGATATTTTATAGTGTGCTGTAAAATCTGGAGTTAGCTGACAGAGATAGCAGCACTGTGATAAGTTTCTCCTAGTAAACAAACCATGCAGCACATTTTGCATGATTGCACAACACGTGCTTACCCTGGTACCATTGACAGTGCTGCCAGCCTTTACCCTGAATTCCTCCAGTGGCTAGAGGCGCTGGATGGCAGACTTTAAAACGTTGTGAGAATACTTCGACGTTGCCAAACGATTGATAAATAAATTAATTAACAAAGATGTCAGCAAGGTTGCACGTTTTGTGGTCTACAATGAAAGAAAAATGGAAACACACAATTTCCTGCGGATATCACACCAAGAAACGTAGACTATATAATGTCATCAACACTGAGATTTGATACCGGAAGTCACACTGCGACAGCCCACCAACAATATAAAGGTCAAAATTTTTTGAATTTGACAATTTTTATTTTGTGAGAAACATCGGATTGTCTACATGTCCTAGTTGAAATAATAAGTAGTATCTCAACGGATGCACAGCAAAGGATGGACTTTCGATTTTCTTTTCGTTTGCTTCAGGTGTCCACAGTCACACTCATTCCCTACTTGTGGAGCATGTCACCGCAGCAGCCATGACCCGCCGTGAGTGCGGTCCACTGCCTGCGAGGCAGGTGGAAACCAGACTGCTAAAAGTGTTTGTTAATTAATATACCTACATAACAAATACAGTGATGGGACTTTTTGCCTTTCCCAGTTCAAAAGTCTGGAACTCGCTGCACACTGACTATTGCAATTATTTATTTTTGTACAACTTTTTTCCAGATACGACCAATTCAGGACTTGGAGTACGACTTCATTGTGGTTGGAGGAGGGTCAGCTGGGGCCGTAGTGGCCGCAAGACTATCTGAAATATCATCCTGGAGAGTTCTACTCATAGAAGCTGGTGAGTTCTAGAGAAATAATGCTATACAGATTGTAACTCACAATTTTAAAAGCTAAATTTCATACAAATAAAGATGTAATATTTTTTAGTCAGATAAATGGTTTAGGCGCTAGAGCGCACCAAAATTTGGCATGAAATTCACTCTCCATAAAAAATAATGTTCTTCTAATTCAATAATGATTTACTCAAATAATTGTTATCTAAATCGTTCATAAACTTGCAACGTAAATGTAGATCTTTTTATCGATCACTAACTGACTGAGATGGTTTTACTTTCATTTCCGAGGCCTTAGGTTAGATTCCCAACAAAGGAAAGGTCAGAATTTGAATGTTTAATGTACGTAGACCTATGACCCTGAGATATCTACCTAATCACTCTACCTAATACTTACCTATAGGTGAAATATACCTATTTCATTAGTATGTCGGAGGCACATACCCAGTGGCGGATTATCCATAAGGCAAAGTAGGCACGTGCCTAGGGGCGCGAGGTTACAAAGGGCGCGCGAGCCGCGCGATGAAGTTTTTAAACAAAAACAAAAAAATAGTTGTTAAGTAAGTATGCACTTACTTACACGATATAAAAAGTTATATAATTCTATAGAGATGTAGAGTTTCCGAAGCATGCTCCGCCTTCTTGATTATTTCTATATCGCATGATTTTATAATAAGTGTTGGTAAGATATGATCTGCAATGGTTGCGAGTTCGTCGCGTCGATTCGTTCGCGAGCATTTCTAGATTGTGGGGTAAAGGGTGCAGCGGGGAGATAGGAGCTAAGCAGCCGCCCCGGCCGCCACACGCTGGTCAGCTCGAGCAAATGCTTGCAAAAGTTTGAAAGAGTCATTTCCAGAAATTCACGATGCTTTGATTGCTGTCGAGAACAATCCTGAGCAAAAACGTTCTGTTGTATGTGAATCTAAAGGCATTGAAATTAGAACGACTAGAAACTGCTTTCATGATCGTGTTTTGTGGTTTTATGTTGGTTCACATGATCAAAACCAATAAAAAATTACAGTCCGTTGATATTGACATTTGTACAGTTATTTAAATGTATGACAATATAATTCACATACTTTCTGCAGAAAGGCAAAATTTTAATAAATATGAACAGCGAGCCTTGGAATTCTCATTAGTCAAAGAATATGAAAAAGACACAAAGAGGATACGGAAGAGAAAGCTCACAGCAGATGAATCTGCCGAAGATATTACTTCTTCATTATCTGGTCGGGAAACATTCAGAGTGACAGTGTATCTTGTAATTATAGACAGACTTGTGGTTGAACTTCAAAAGAGACGAGAGTCGTACCTACAGCAATTTTTACAGTAAATTTTCATTTTTGAGCAATTTGGTCAATTTGAACACTGAAGAAGTTTAAAATAGAGCTAATATGTTAGTAACGATGTACTCTGGTGATTTATAAAAGTGCTTTGTTGATGAATGTGTCCATCTACGTTCTTATTTAACAACGACAGCTCAAGGTGGAGATCTGCCCCGAACAACCAAAGCGATTTTACAGGTCCTAAGAAATAAAGAACTTGAAACAATTTACCCAAACATTGACATAGCCTTAAGAATGTGCGAATCGACGGCAGTCAGCAATTGCAGTGGTGAGAGGAGTTTTTATAGCAGATAAGAGATTAAATTCGTTAGCAATACTTAACATTGAATCAAACGTATTACAATCTTTAAAGTACTCGTATGACGATGTTATTGACAACTTCGCGAGAAAAAAATTTAGACGCGGATTTTTTTTTAACAGTTGTCATTCAATACCAATATTTAATAGATACCAATATTTAAATAAATAATTCATAACTATATTTTTTTTATTTATCAATCAATTAGGTAATCAAATATTTTATTAATTATCCCTACTAATATTATAACTGCGAAAGTGTGAATGTGTGTGTATAGATTACTTCTTCATGACCAAAAATACTACTAAACTGATTTTGATGAAACTTGGTACGAGTATGTACGAGTAGATTGCTGGAGACAAAGATTTACACATTTTATCCCAAAATTCCCACGGAATGGGACATCACGATGCACTAGCGGATCCAGGGGGTGGGCTAGGGGGCTGAAGCCCCCCCAAAACCATGAGTGACAGTACTTTATATACAACAAATCTAGGGGTTTCAGCCCCTTAGCCCCCCCCAAAACGTTAAGTGACAGTACTTTTTACTATGTGACGACATTTAGCCCCCCCCCAAAATTGAATCCTGGATCCGCCACTGTCACGATGGGTTAAACTGTGTGGCGCAGCATTAGTTATTATAGTATGTATAAGTGCTAGTTAAAATTTATACCTAATATAATATGGACGCTAGAGGGGCGCCGATGACGAGCTTGCCTAGGGGCGCTCTCAACACTTAATCCGTCTCTGCACATACCGTAACGTTGTATTGCCGCATATAGTTTTGCATCTTATTAATTTTTTATGAATTTCTACACATTTTGCCATGCATTTACATTTACAAGTTTTTACTTAATTTCACTCAGTTTATTTTTTTCTGCGACAAAATCTTGGATTCGATTTTTCAACCACTTCCTGACCACTTAGAGATCTGAAACTTTGCAAACGTACCTCCGTAAACTCGGTGACAATACATTTTTGTACAACATTTGATCATCCTTCTCCAGAGACAAAAAAGTTGTAAGGCGTTTCAGGGGATCCTACGGTCGCGTGGGGTTATGTGTGGTATCGTCTTAAAAGGCGTTGGAAAAGAAAACCAGATGTCATATCTTGTCCAACTCAAGCATCGGAAGACACTGAGCGATCGAGAGGATCCAGTCACCGCATACCGCCGTGTTTGGTATCATACGAAAGTGCTTCACGAATAGAACTCATATATTTTTACAAATTTTGATTCTGTCAATTCTTGGTGGGAGGCGCTATTGGAATGAAGGGATCCAAGCGCCTCGGAAGGACGTGTTTGATATAATTTGTAAGACCGCGAAAATTGGATATTGTTTTTGCAGAAAGTCCGCCTTTTGGCACACTATACCATTGTCTTGTTTTGTAACTATGCATATTATTATTTGGCCAATAAAGATTGGTGCGAATTAATGAAATTCTTGTCATGTAATGAAATTGACCATAAATGTAATGAGGTATATGGCGTCTGCTTACTTTTGACTGGTTAGTATCAAACATAATTAGGTCCCCATATTTTATCATACCATTTTTTTCATAAAGAGTGACACCCTCTCTTCTTACCGAAATCTCTATATATTATTATGATTAGCCTAAGGGCCGACCGTTTAAAATATGACACATCTGTTATTTGATCGAAATGTGATTTCAATGATAGCTTACCAATAGGGTTGCACATCGCACTAGGGTTGCCTATCAAAATCTTGCCTCAACCTCTTATGCATTATAGTCCTACAAAAAAATTTTTTTTGGAGAGAATTCAGTAAGGATTATTTTTGTCATTGATGACTTTTTCCTATCTCTTACCATATTCCTTAAAAATGCGAAAAACCGCGAAGGGGGACATTTTCGGGGGGGGGGGGCAAGGGGGGTTGCGGCAAGATTTTGATAGGCAACTCTAGTGTGATGTATTACCCTATTGGTAAGCTATCATTTATATCACATTTCGATCAAATCACAGATGCGTCAAATTTTTACGGCCCTGTCTTGGACAATGTGGCCAAAGGACTTTTTCACTAGCGTTGAATATGAATCATATTCTTACAATTGTGAGTATTATTGTTGCATTGTTATTTCTATGGGTTTTGAACCTAATTATGCGGAACTGGCTGTAAATCATAGATTATAGGAAATTTAAATATAAATTATCATAATAGGTGCATTCAGAATGGAAGGCAATATAATCATTGTTTTACAATCGAATAAATAAATAGGTATGTAACTTCTACGAGAAATCGACTTATACAGGGTGTCCCAAAAATAATGACCAAGGGGAAGGGCAGAGAAAATTATTAATAAGTGTATACAATTATTATAGTTATCTCAACAGATAGACAGCAAAGGATGGACCTTCCATCAGGCTTAAAGTGATTACATTAAAAGTATGCATATTGACATTTCAAAAATTTCTAAAAACGGGAGACCTTATAGATCTCGACAACCGTTACTAAATATGCTTTGGAAAAATATAGAGTTTATTGTTTATTGTTCATTATCGTCCCTAGGCCCTAATTTCGGGCACCTGGACTCGTCAAATTTACATAGTTATAACAATAAAAAGAGTAGATACATTGAACCTTTATCTAGGGAATAACCGTAAAGTATTTTTTATATCTTGTATGGATTTCTCAAAAAAAAAAGTGAAAAGCAATTCGACAATCAGTTATCAGCCTGATGGAAGGTCCATCCTTTGCTGTGTATCTGTTGAGATAACTAGAAAATACAATGTTCTCACAAAACACAAATTGTGATTTACAAAATTAATAATTATTCTTCTTCCTCTTATTGATCGATTCTATTCCATTGCTGTGGATCGTGTTCAGAACAATTACGCTCTCACGATGTTGTTGTAGTTGAGCATGATGATGAAAACATTGATGTTACTCCCATTTCTGAAGATCGTGACCGTCGTTCATTCTTCACTAAATTATTGCTTATTTCCAATACTAGTTACAATTACAATACGAATTAGGATCTCTGGTACAGTACGTCCTCGAAAATTTATTTTTACTGTACCTATTCAAAAACCTGGATTCGATTCCTCGTCGTATTTTTTAAAATATCATATATTTGTTTCAACTCCTCATTAAATTTTATAAATCTAGGTTATTAATAATAATAATAATAAAATCTTTTATTTTCCTTTACATTTTCACAATAGGTGCAAGTTAATACAATGTGACACCCCACTAGGCCATGGCCTGTGTCGGGGTGTCTATAATTAATTCATTCATTCATTTATTTGAATTCATCATTAAAATATTCAAAATCCTAGGTATTTATTTGAATTTATCGTGAAATTTTTCCATCCAATGTAGTACACTTAACAAAACAGTTTCACAATCAAAAATATGCGACTTGTTTTTTTTATTTTTTTTTATTTTCGACCCCAATAACATAGAACACCAATTTCAATAGCGATTTCAGAAACAGATACTTTTATTTTTGTAAAAGTTATAACTCAACTTTTGAGACTAAACTTTTGTATAGCGGAAAATATCACTATCCATTTTGATTTTCAAAAATCCTGACTTTTTACAAATCCAAGAAGAAAGGAAAGAAGAAATGAAATGAAAATATATTTTTCGAAATTGTAGAAAGATGACGTTTTCATGTAGAAATTTACAAAACTTACATTCTTTACAACTGAATTTGATTTTGAATGAAATTTTGGGTGGTCGGTAGCCTGATTGGTAACGCGCCCGACTGTTAATCCAGTGGGCGCGGGTTCAATCCCAGACTTACTTCACTTCACAACACAAGCTTTTAAGCTTTTGGTGAAGTGTACAAAGATGTATTTCGGTTTATTTCGATAAACACAGATTCATTAAAAAAATCGGAGAAAGATGTAGAGGGCATGATATTAAAAGCGTAAAGCGAAAAAAACGAAGATTCGTTAAGCGTGATCGTATTGTATTGCACCAGATGTATGCAATATTACGGTTAAGTACTCATGTAGGTATCTATTGGCATGATCCTTATTTAGTCTTATTGGATTACATTTGTTGCATCATCATTGTAACGAATTCCTTATGGTAACGTCACTATGACGCAATCTATTGAATATTGTATGGCATTGGAGAGACCAGAATCAGAGATTGAGAGTATGCATACTGACATTTCAAAAATTTCTAAAAACGGGAGACCTTATATCTCGACAACCGTTACTAAATATGCTTTGGAACAAAATAGGATAGATGCATTGAACCTTTATCTAGGGAATAACCGTAAAAGATTTTTTATATCTTGTATAGATTATTTTTTTGAAAAACACCTGTGATCTGTTTTCCGAAGGACGGAAACTCGTTTCCAGAAAGTCGCGTAGTAAATTTTTTTGCACTGACAATATGAATTAAAATATAGGGAATAACCGTAAAACTTTTTTGATAGACGCAAAATTAACCCAAAAAATGGAAAAAACGCTATTTTTACCATTTTATCTTGCGATTGTTCACGCGATTTTGAACCCTAATGCCGTGGGAAATTACTGTGACGTCATTCTTGTACCAAGCCCTCGTGAGAGCTCAGGTATTGAAGTGCCTCAGGAGACAAGATGTGAATGTCTTCCATTGTGCCGTTGAATCTTCTGAACTGGCATTCTCCCACCATACGGGCACTTAATTTTATTGTATCAATTCCTAAATATTTTGTGTTTCTATTTTTACAAATACTAACGCATAGTTTTAAAAGGGGTCTTCAAAACTCCTCCCAGGAACTTGGGAGAGTCACAAGCATTTGCCATATTTATAAGCTAAGCGCGAATCGAAACTGCAGCTAAAGAAGCTTAAAAAAATTGGTCCAGCAAAAAAACTAATAAATTGCGCCGCAGGGGAATGAAACATTTTTGAGTTAATGTATTTTCTCAATAAAAAAAATAATGTGGGTAATAATGATTCATGAAAAAACTATGAGGCAATATTGGGATTTTTGTGGGATTTGTATGATTTTGCAGGTAAATATAAATACTTCATCTAGGGGGGACAATTACCCCCCCCCCCTGTTTACGCCCATGGCTAGAAACAAAATGAAAGAGTATCCGATGGCTAGATCTGTGGCAACAGCAGATATCCCCAGAGGATATCTGGTGACCGACCCAACCCAACAACAGCCCGGGTTCTCTCTATCAAGAAGGAGTCGGCTGCTCGGCGGCAAACCTACACCAGTGGGGGATGGTTGATTTCTCCAACTGCCCATACTGGGAAGCCCAGAGCATGGATCATGTAATAGAACAGTGCCCCCTATATTCCTTTTGATGGGGGATTAAGTGAGCTGCATGACGCCTCGGAGGCAGCCGTACGATGGTTGGATGAGCTGGATGTGAGGGTTTAAGGCCGCAAGAAGAAGAAGTGGACATTATATAATTTATTTTCGTTTTATTTTTCCAGGCACGGACGAACCAACGGGCACTCAAGTTCCATCAATGTTCCTCAATTTCTTTGGCTCATCAATAGACTGGGGCTACCAGACGGAACCAGAAGGAACTGCTTGTCTTGGAACTCCAGATAAACGATGCTACTGGCCCAGAGGAAAGGTATGTAACAATTTTGGCACCCGCATCTGCGTTGACACCGTCCATCCACCGCAGCTTGGGTCTCCCTGTTCTTCTACGACCTTCGGGATGCGTGAGGGTTAAGCGTCTGGGCTGTGCCTCTTCGTTCATTCGTATTATGTGCCCAGCCCAGCGAAATCTAGCTATTTTGATTACTTGTATGACGTCGGGGTCTCGGTAGAGATCATACAGTATTAACAATTATACCTAGTCAGCATTTACTTCTATCTAGTTTTCTATCCATCCTCTCACGACGCGTCCCTTTTAGGGCATGCAGAAAGGACACAGAAAGCCATATCCTTCACACACTCCTAGTTTCCCACACATCCATGCAATTCGTCATGCACGCTTTCCGATTTCTTTTGCTCAGAACGCGTTCGTCCTTAAAATTCTGATCGTCATGATAGGCCCATGTTAGTTCTTTTCTTTTACTCGTGTATATCTTTTTAGTAATCCTGCCCTCATTCAATATCTCCACATGCCCAAACCGTCGCTAAGCTTGTTAACTTTTTTTTAGTCTAACAATCACTCGTCTCTCTAATAGCCTCATTTCTTATCTTGTCTCTCAGTGTTTTCCCACACATTCTTCCCAAAGACCTCAGTAGGAGGGCATTTACATAATTTGTTGTTATACATTTTTATTACCATTGTATTATTCATATTACCATTGTATCTGTTCGTTCAGTAAATAACTAAAAATAAATCAATCTTTATTCCAGGTTCTCGGAGGCACATCGACCATGAACGGCATGATGTATATCAGAGGCTCCCGACAAGATTACGACAGTTGGGCTGATTTGGGGGTCAACAACTGGACGTACAACGACGTCCTTCCGTACTTCCTGAAGTCTGAGGATAATAAACAGATAGAGATTGTGGACCCTGGATACCATGCGACTGGTGGACCTCTCACGGTACAACAGTTCCCATATCATCCACCGATGTCGTATGCTCTGCTTAAAGCCGCTGAAGAACTAGGTGAGTTTTAGAAGAGGCAGATCCCCCCATTACAGAAAAAAAATCAGACCTTGAATCTCGACAACTTTATTAAGCATGATTATTTTTGAAAATCACAATTTGTTTTTTGTGCGAACATCGGAATTTTCTACATGTCGCAGTTGAATAAAGCAAGTAGTTATATCAGCAGATATACAGCAAAGGATGGACCTTTCATCAGGTGGAATTGGTGAATGTTACTTAAGTATAAAGTGATCACATTAAGCCGACGATCAGTCATACTCCTTTTACTAATACATTCATATGACCCCTGTAAACTTCCAATAGGTATTTCACATATTAAGCCATTGATTTCGATGATGCCCCCTATGCAGTTTTAATTACTCATTTACATTACCTATCATTTGGGTTACATTTCGTTTGCGCCGGGCCTGGGTTTTTTCCACAATAAATAAGCATTCTCCTTTCTTTTTCTATATTTTGAATGTGATCAAATTCTTCCAGGCTATCCGAGCAGAGATGTCAACGGAGAGAGACATGACGGATTCGCCATTGCCCAAACCACAACCAGAAATGGTTCAAGACTCAGCAGCGCAAAGGCTTTCATAAGACCAGCCTCCAACAGACCCAACCTGGATGTGATGCTGAACACCACAGTTCTGAAGATCCTCATCAACCAGACAGACAAAACTGCTTATGGAGTCGAAGTCAATAACTCTTATGGAGAAAAACAAATTATAAGAGCGACCCAAGAAGTTGTCCTAAGGTAAATTTCAATATTGACCACTTTTGTCACCAAATTGTAGAATTAGCCCCAAACTCTTTTTCAGCGTGCTGTAAGAGTCAGGTATTGGAAATTTTATCCTGTCGGATCCCCCAACGTTGGCGATCACTTGAGCGAACTTGTCTCTGTCCTGCGCCGCTCGGAACAACTCCCCTACACTCCGGATGCCGGTCCATTCCCTTATATTCCGCATCCAGGATATCCGTCTTCTACCGGGCCCTCGGCGTCCCTCAATTTTCCCCTTCAATATCAGTTGGAGAAGGTGATATTTCTCTCCACCCAGCACGTGACCCAGATATGAAATCTTCCGGACCTTGATAGATGACAACAGCTCCCTGTCAACTCGAGCTCGCCTCAGGACTTCGGCATTAGAAACCATGTCTGTCCAGGGAACTCTGAGCATTCGGCGATGGAGCCACATTTCAAATGCTTCTAAATTGAAAAACATCACACCTTACTCTAAAGTTGTGTTCGTTACCCATTTTGAATATTATAGTACACCTTTGCTCAGAACTAATGTATCTTGTATTTTATACGCACAACCCGTACATAAAATTCATATACTTATTCTTTTCTATCCCATCAAGTTGTGCGTATCTTGTGGTGTTGGAAAAGAGAACAGAACGTCAGACATCTCTAGACTCACACACATTTCATACGATTCATTTTACTCAAAACACATCTGTCTTTGAGTATCAGATTCCGGTGACTCTTTGACGACCACGCTTCCTCACGCCCTTTCTTTCATAATTGCATATATATTTTCTTTATCATGCTTTCTTCAGATATTCTATCCACTTGCCCAAAACATTTCAAATTGTTTATTTTAACCCAGTCATATCAATCTAACCTGAAAGTATAAATTTTTAACTTTTCACATATAATTCTAGTGCCGGAGCTGTAGGATCACCACAGTTATTGTTACTGAGTGGCATCGGTCCTGCTGACGAGCTGCGCAGGGTTGGAGTCGCCCCGATACACAATCTACCCGGAGTGGGGAGGAATTTACATAACCACGTCTCGTTCACTTTGAGTTTTACTACAACTGACAATGACACAGCAGCACTGAACTGGGCGACAGCCACGGAGTATCTTCTGTTCAGGGATGGCCTTATGTCTGGAACAGGTATGAAGTATTCATAATATTTCAAAATGGAACAATAAAATTTGTAGTCTTCGGAACGCAACACAATATCGTCAGCGCAAGCGAACTTTCTGCATAGAAATTGAAAAACAGAGGTCCAAGAACAGATCCCTGTGGTAGTCCATTGTAGAGTTGTCAGTCATAACTAGGAATGGAATGGAAGAAGAGAAAGAATGCATGTATTGGCGAGTTTTTTGCGTTCAACCGTTTATTACTGATGATATTTTATGTCATCTAAAGTAAAGCATACGTTGGGCACCACTTTTCAAATTTTAGATCGCGTCCAAGATTGACGCTCAAACGTTGGCCGCTAGCGAGTATGTTATCGAGAACAGATTATTGGCATTACCCTTTGTGACAATTCAACACTCCGTTAAACTATATTTAACTTTTATTCCAGGTATTTCTGAAGTCACTGGTTTTGTCAGTTCAAAGTACAACAATGACCCCAGCGATCCAGATATACAATATTTCTTTGGAGGTTTCTTAGCAGACTGCGCAAAGACAGGACAGGTATAAACCTTTAATTTTGTGAACTTATTCACCTTTGATATAGTAATTTCCATTAGATAACAGAAATCGTCATTTAATTCCAGATTGGTGAATTGAGAAGCAGCAACAAAAGAACGATCACTATGTATCCTGTAAACCTGCATCCCAAGAGTCGTGGTTATCTTACACTAGCATCAAGCAATCCGCACGATCATCCCAAAATATTCGCCGGGTATGTAAAATTTCTTCCTAACTCATTTTGAGCGTTTCTTTTAGTGTACCAACCTTTAAAAAAATGTAATGAAACGAATCTAGCCAAGCATGTTTTTTCCAGCAGAATTTCTTAAAAATTAAACACATTAACAATTTAGTCCATTTTCAATTTCTTTCCAGATATTTCACTCATCCAGACGACATCAAAGTGCTGGTAGACGGGATCAAAATTGCCATCAGATTATCTGAAACCAAAGCTCTCAAGAATTACGGTTTCGCGTTAGACACTACACCTGTGCCTGGTTGTGAGAAAATTCAGTTTGGTACGGACGAGTACTGGGAATGTGCTATTAGATTTAACACAGCTCCTGAAAATCATCAAGTAGGATCTTGTAGGATGGGACGTTCTTCTGACCCAAATGCAGTCGTCAACAATAATCTTCAGGTACTTATCACTCTAATTCCAGGATTGTCAAGAGAGAACGGAGCAAATGGACATTATGAGCTCTAAATATAATATAGGTTTGTGGTTATTCCCTCACGCCATTCGAGAGAACAAAATGTCAGACCATAATATTATCCTTATACTCACTCCTTGCTTCCGTCACATTAATTACTTACTTTACGTGTCCGGGTGAGTCATACCGTGCCACTTCAATATGCGACGACATACATCGCCTCGTCATTTCCTATCAGGTCCCCAGGGGTGCAACTCTCTCCCATCAGGGGACATATTAGTAGGTGGCTGTTGTTCTGGGTCGCTCCGCAGTCACATTGGATGTTGTCATCAGGCAGGTACCTCCAACGTTGGAAATTCTTTTTACAGCGCGTAACACTTAGTCTGTTGAGGGTTAATTTAAAAACCATTGCCCAATGCAACGTCACACATTCCCCCACATTCTGCTGTCAAAAGTGCAAATTATTTAGTTATGTGTATACTACAGTTCAATAATGTTTCACAATGCACCAATTTCAGATTCTACCGCCATTTGTTGAGGATACTTTAAGGTTATAATCTACTCTACTAGACGGCGCCTGGAATAAATCATATTCCACTTTTGTTACTATCATCAATTTGTATCACAATTAACTTTTTTTTTTCAGGTTATTGGAATCGACAGACTACGCGTGGCAGATGCAAGCGTGATACCAAAGATAGTTTCAGGGAACACCCACGCCCCTTCCGTGATGATTGGAGAGAGGGTCGCTGACATGATCAAGGAAAGGTGGACTGGACCTCTGTCACGAGTTAGTGCCTTAAATATTTCATTGTGTTCTACATTTTATGGTTCTTCGAATGATTGACGACAGCAGTTTTTGTGAATCTAGAAGCATGCACTTTCGTGAAAACAATAAAGATGTTTAAGACTTCCCCATAAACCCTATCGGACGGCAAATCCTTAAAAAAGATCTTCTAAAACTCCCCTTTGTACAGCAAAAATTGCTCTTGTTATTTTTGCGTCCTTGAATTTAGCTTCTCAATTACAATTTTTTGTTATTTTTCGTGATTCTTGTTAGTTTTTTTTTTAAATGTGCTTAAAAATGAACCTGCTTGTCTTTCTATAGTAGGTAACGCAACTGCTTATATCGTATGAGGCGAGAGATAATCAAGCACAAACGATACATAACACAAGAACAGATTAATTAGAGCCGCAGGCAATTTTTCTTTTTCAAAACAGTGTAAGAAAATTCATGACATGATGAGAAAACGATTTGGAAATAATGTGATTTTTCAGAAACTAATTGTATATAAAGTACAGTGACCCAAGGGTTTGGAGGGCCGCAGCCCCCCTGAATCCGCTAGTGCCTCTTTATTTGTATTTTTTTCTTTTAAATAATAAATAAATAAAACATGATAATTATTTTTTATATTTTTCAGATTAAGAACTCCCACAGCTTCAATGGATTCCTAAACGGTTTACTCAACAAGAACGATATTGATCCAGTCGCCAGACAATGGAGAGAATATTGGGACAATTAATTAAGCATTTATATAAATTAATCATTTAGAAGAAAAGGAGTATTACTAATTATAATTATTATATGTTTAATTTATATATATTAAGTACTAGGGTGCTTCTTATACGGTCGAAAAAATTTTTTTTTTGAAATTTCGAGGGGACACCCCTGTTTTTTATTCTGTGCTATAAAAAAATTCTACAGATTTTTTTTTAGAATTTTTCAACAACTATTAGGGGTCGCTACCACTTGAAGAAAATTTAATAAGTATATGAAAAAAAAAATTTCAAACATTTTTTAGTTTTTTTTTTCTCTATATTTATATCCATCGAATACAGCAACAAACATAATACATTATTTCAGTTAGGTTTCTATTTCCCTAGGCGTACCCCAGCCAGGCCGGTGTATCAAACTGATTTTAATACTAATATAACTATGAAATTTTCAACACCGAGTAGCGACCCCTAAACCATGTTTAAAAATTCAGAAAAAAATAGTAGTTCCATTTTTTACATAGGAGAACAGAATAACAGGGTGTCCCGTTAACATTTCGAAATTTCAATTTTAAGAAGCACCCTATTAAGTACCCTAGACGTCTGACTCCATGTGTTTTCAATAGAAAGGAATATATATTAAGGTGACCATATTTTTAAAAATAAAAAGGAGGACAAAAAATGCGTAAATAGCGCCGCAGGCGAAATTTTTTTTGGGACAGTGAAGAAGGTTGCTACGTTGTTTGATTTATTTTCTTAAAAATGTTTTCCATAAAGGATGTATCCAAAAAATAGCGCCGCAGGTGAAATATTTGTCATAAGACATACCAAATTATATATACACAAAAGGCAAAGGTAATTAGCGCCGCAGGCAAATTTTTTTAAAAAACAATTGCATTTTAATGTATTTTTATACTATGGTACTAGTTAATTCATGGTATGATGAAAAAACGTGTGGTTTTGAGATTAACAGATAAGTTTTAAAATGTTAAAAAGTAAAAAAGGAGGACACTTTTGGAGGGAGGACAGAACCTAGAAAAGGAGGACTGTCCTTCCAAAAGGAGAACGGTTGGTCACCTTATATATATTAAAAGTGCCCTAGACGTCTGACTCCATGATTTTCAATAGAACGGAGGTGACGCAATTTCACCGTTGTACCGGGACGCATGTCAACCCTATTTTAGACCCATTTTTACCATTATTATGTGATGAACAAAGTTACCAATATTAGTATAAGATGAAATAATTGACTTTATACCAACTATATTATTATAAGTACTATAACACTTATGTTCCTATACTCTTTTTCTCTGTACCAAAACTTTTGAGTTCACCATGGATTTGTATAAAAACAATAAAACATTTTAAACATAAATCGTCTTTTTTATTTTATTTTAAGGGGCTAAATGCTGTCATTCTGCTTCAGCGCTATAAATTGTTTTCAGCCAATACTGAGTGCATCTTGGGCTACGGGTTAGCATAGTGTATCTCCGGGTCTGAAATTTTGACATTCTCCGGGTTTGTAATTTTAAAAAAAGGTTAATTACTACTTCGTTTTTTTCCGAAATCTCAGGGCCTACGCTCTTACAAAGGTGGCAGCCCTAAGTGCATCGTCTTGAGACTGAAGACAGTGATAGATGAAAGTATGGACTACAGATTGGCTGTTTTAAAATTACAATATTTGGAAATTCCTTGAACAAAAAAATATTCCGAAAATACCCCTGAAATCTACGGGATTTAAGTATTATCCGATAAAAGTGCATAGTTTAGATATTAAATATTTGTGACGCGCAACAAACGATTCAGTTGACAAAGCATTGACATCGGTTCGCTAGTAGTATGTTGAGTTCACTGTTTCTGTACTTTACTCTATGGTTCCACAATTCCATAGATTATCATCGGGACGCCTTACATACACTCGTTTATTTCACGGAGGATGGCGCCATTTTCAAATATGATACTGATAGTATTTTCGAGTTACTTACATTTTTATTTCTTACAGCATTAGGAACACACTTAAATGTTATGTTACAGTGTCTCCCGCATTATTTTTTTTACGAATCTCGAAATAAACCTAAGTACATATTTGTACACTTCGTAATAAATAAGCTTGAAAAGCTTTTGTTGTGGAGAAAGTCGCCATCGGGGATTGAACCCGCGCTTACTGGATCGAGTCGAGCGCTTTACCAACCTGGCTTCCGACCACCTCATTTGTACAGGTAACTTGAAAAGTGCAAAGTAAGATATGTATTTGTTATTTAAAATGTTACTACCTATCATTTAAATTTCTTTTTACAAACGAAACAGTGCTATGTTTACGATCGAAGTGAAATTAATGATAAAAGCTATTTATGAAGTTCGTAAACAATTGTTTTATGTATTTAGAGAGATAAGCGGCGTTATTTTGTTTTTACATTGCAATAATAATGTGTTCATGTAAATGTAATGTGTGCAATGTAAAAAAAAAAACTCCACAACAAAAGCTTTTCAAGCTTATTTATTACGAAGTGTACAAATATGTATTTAGGTTTATTTCGAGATTCGTAAAAAAATAATGCGGGAGACACTGTAACATAACATTTAAGTGTGTTCCTAATGCTGTAAGAAATAAAAATGTAAGTAGGTACCTCGAAAATACTATCAGTATCATATTTGAAAATGGCGCCATCCTCCGTGAAATAAACGAGTGTATGTAAGGCGTCCCATTATCATCTCAGTTCTGTCATGTCATTTGTCAATGTCATTTTGCGTGCAACGCCGACGCCCAGCGAGCTCCAGGGCCCCCAAACGGCGATACTTGAAAGAAGGGTAGATACTTGTAGGAAGGTGTCCATCCCGCTCCAAGAGATGGCGTAAGTTAAATGGTTTGTGACTCGGATAAAAATATCTTCGGTTCTGATATGTAGATGGGGTAAATTAAATGGTTCATGTAGGTACTAAACGCAATGACACAAAAACATTTTCAGTGTTTCCATATCGAAATAAATTCAGACTTCTGAGGTTCCCTTCGTAATATGGTTCATACAAACTCATCAAATCTTTCCCCAAATGCAGGTGATGATTAGAGTCTAGTAAATATATTATAGTCGATACGTTTTGTAAGTAGATACGCTAGAATACATTCTGACAGTCAAACAAAAAAACAGGAATTTAAGTACCTGCCTAAAATTATTAGCGAAAATATTTTTTATGTGTAAACCCTGATACCTATGTTCTGTGGATTTCCAATTTGATTTCCATTATTTGTTCATTTGTTCAAAAAAAGGAACTCGCTGAAAATTTTTGACAGGTTTTTGTGTGAAATTATAAATTATAATATTTTAAGTATTTTTTAGACATTAATTACCTTTTATGGAGTGAAATGAGTATTAACCTTAAAAATAATCCCTAGATAAACAAATAGTTACCGCACAATGTTCTTAAACTTCTATATTTGATGCCTATAGTCAAGTAAGTATACCATGCCATGTGTGTATGGTATCAATTTTATCATATTTTATTTAATGCTGTCTGCTGAATAAAAAGTACCACGTCATTACGTATCTTGATGCAATGATTGTGTTATTTGCAGTTTGGAGATTGTTGGAGAGAAATAAAAAAGTACACAAGTACTGTGATGATGGATATGTACAGCGCAATATTGAAGGAAGCTACATAATATGTGAAATTATATAGGATAATCTTTCCAATAGAACCCTCAGAAACAGAATTAGAAACTCTGTCATAAGCGAAACTTGCGAAACTGAGGATATCGTGCAGTGGAGCCGGAAGAGGAGGCGGTTCTGGCGAGATCATGTTAATAGAATGGATGGAACAAGACTAGCCCACGTTGCTATGAATGAAATCCCCATAGGTCAAAGGCTGCCAGGAAGACCACCAAAAAGATGGAGAGATAGCTGGTCTTCCACATTCCAAGAAGGAGCAACAAACGTCTATAGTAACAGATCCCAGATCTAACATAAGCAGAAGGAGAAGAAGAATCTTTCCATATATTAAGTAGGTAAAAAACTAATCAATAAAATATGTATCTACATAACACAATATTATGCCAATAAAAATAGAAGACGGTTTGATCAAACACATCTATGCTTTCATTATACGAATGAAGTCAAGATTTTTAATCATGTAAAGCCCTTGCAAAAGTAACATGAAAAGGTAAATAATAACCCCCACCTGTGCAATTTACACGGTGTGAAAGATATTAATTTTGATATTTTTATGACCATTATTCCATACATATAATAAAGTCATATAACAATATCGCAAAAAATAATATCCTTCTCGATGTTTTGTAATTTTATGCCTGTATTAACCTTCTAATTAACTAATTAAAGTCAATGTAAAAGTATCACACATTTTTGATATTGTATAACACATTTATGTAATTGAAGTAACTTGTTTATAAAACAGGCAAAAAATTCAAAAGTTGCGTGCTAATTACAAGGTAGGTGGGAGAGGAGGAACAATAATTGATTTTGAAATTCCCGCTCTAAGAATATTTACTACCCAAGTCACAGAGATGGCGCATTTTGGTCCGGCTTGCTAGTATGGGCGATTGGTTTCTATAGGTACTATATATTATTATTCTGTGGCGAGCTCGTCGTGACTCGTGTTATTAAATAATTAGTAAAAATCCGCGAATCCACGGATAAGAGCTCATTCAAATAACCTAAGGTATTTATTACCATAAATTCTAAGGGTCGATTTAAATGCGTTACGTTTGAAACCAACACATTGAAGGAAATAGTTTGCATGTCAAACTTATTACGAAACTGGATAGAATTTCAAGTTGTCCTGCTATTACAGAGAATCAAAAGTAAATATTAAATAATAAGAGTTGAATTCTTATATTTAAATAACTAAGACTGTTATTTAATAATTAATAAGATTTTATTGTTATTAAACAACACATTATTTTTTTTAGGTTATTAATGTTATTCTTCATTCCATAGAAAAGGAATGGAATAGAACTGAAAAGCAAGACAGCTTTTGCTCAAGAATACGCCAGTCCTTCGCATATTTTGTCAGTGAAGCCAATTATCATAAAACCAAGAATACTTACTCTATCGATTCTTCGAATCCAAAGCTGATTGTTATGTCAGCATATTCATGTTTGTTGATAATATATTACAAATAATAAACAAATCCAAGATCGATTTGAATCCGCTTCAAGGTTAAATTTAAAAGATTGTGTGTGCAATTTTTATATAGAATTACACTTGCTGTGGCATTTTAGTGAACAGTAAAATGCTTTGAGATGAGGCCACGTACGTCAAAATCTTTGAATCAATGTTGGATCACTACCAAAACTAACAAATAAAAGTCTGTGTGAGGAAAATATTTTGGATTCAGAAAAATCTGAAGATATTATTGCACCCAATGAGAGAAGAACCGATGACGTACTGTTTTCTTTTTGAAAAATATTTTGAATATGGAACTCTTAATTGGCAAATCAGATTACTTGACCTGTCAAAATATATTCTTCATGCAAATATTACACTCAAATGATTTATACCAATAATATGCTTAAAAATGCTGTTAATTGTATGTTTTTTTTAAATAAAGTAGCAACGTAATAAACATTTTTGTTTTATTTCATAGTTAAGTCATAGTTTGCGTCATACGATAATTTTAAGCAATGCGTTCATTGAAAGCGAGCTGTATGTGAATTTTGTTAGTGTTACCAGAACGGCTCATAAAATTCATATCTACAAAAACAATCCGACAACATATAAAAAAAAACAGGTGGGTAAAAAATAACGGACAATTTTTCTACACAATATTTATTAATTATTTAAGCAGACATTACATACAATGTGTCTCGGCAAGAGAAGGTACACAGTTATAGTAATTATAAGTAGATAATACTAGGGTGAACTTATCGTTATTACGAGTAGGTACTATGAACCTAAAATGTTATTGTTACAATAATATTTCACAGTGCAAACTATCCCATGTGATCAGGGCCGGATTTAGGGGAGGGCGGCCGGGGCCTCCACAAAAGAGGGGGCCCCACAATGGAGACTTTCAGCGAAATCATCAAAGATTTATCGGGGGGAAAAGCTCGGAAGATTCCATTCGTTGACGCTAAAATTTAATTTCAGATCATTCCCATTTTATTTGGAAAACTATTTGGGGCCATTGGGCCTCCACTCCTGTGTTGCCCCGAGGCCTCCACCATGCCTCCACACCTCTAAATCCGGCCCTGCATGTGATCTCTAAATTAAACATGAAATGTAAAATATAAACAACAAATCACAATAAAAATTAAACACTAACACTGTTTAAAGTTAAATACGGTTAATCGGTAATAAGACAATCCATCAATCGATGTAATTCTATCCCATAGGTCTTAGGATGTTAGTTTGTTTATTTGTTACACATGGAACAGATACAGTCACAAAAACAAACATTGACAGGTGCAGTAGTTCAAAAATATCAATACACAAGACCAATAACATCCGTTCACAATTAGCACACATGCAAAACAAATTGATTACATTACATATAGTTAAAAATAGATATCTTATATCTATAAAACATATTATGGTAGGGAAGGAGGAAGCATGGGAAGAGGAAGAAAGGAGGGGAAAATGAAGGAAGCAACGAAAGAAAAGTTAAGAACTGATATCAAGAACAATAAGATAATTTGTTAAGAGTAATTACCAATCATTAAATATTAATCATTAACAAAGCAACAAGATTACATTACCAACATCATAAGTACATACATACGTAAGGTTACAGACATCAATAAAAAGTCAATGTATTTGACTGATAGATAAAGATGATTTCCCGACTCGCGCCTTTCCCTTTATACTAGAGACCGACCGAAGTTTCGGTTTCGGTTACGGCCAAATTCGCCGGTTTCGGCCCAAGTTTCGGTTACGGCCAAAAAGTGGCCGAATCTTCGGCTAAACCGAAACTAGCATCCATATTATCTCGGGAATATTCGGAACAGATTCACACTTTATGTTATGTATTCTGTACGCTAGTCCTTTTTTACTTCACAAAAGTGAACTCGATTTATATCACTAAATCACTATTCCTTTTTATACACATCATTTATGTCTTTTGACAAAATATTTCGCCTGCGGCACTTAGGCGGCTTACTTAGGCGGCCGTTTCCCTGATACATTATAACCAAGCGTTTTACTAACCTACAACAAGATTCATCACTTCACCCAGTTTTCAAAAAAACGAATTTGCCTCCGGCGCTACTTCTTCGTGAATTTTAAGGGAAAACACTCATAATAATAATAATAATATAATAATAATAAATTTTATTTACCGTAAATATCTATGTACAATATAATTAAAATATAATCAATATGATATTATTTTGCACAATATGTTCTAGTCCCCAGACAGCAACTATCGTGCTGGTATAAGGGGACACACAAATATATACGAGTACATATAAGTAGCACTAACACTTTGACACGTTGCTTAAGGCTTGGGGAACAAAACCTGGTCCTCGGTTCAGTTCCCAGTGTCAATAACTACTACTTTTTTCTGTGCTACCTGAGGGCTGTTTGTCTTGGAAGAGTGAAAACAATGAATAGCAATTTATACATTTATTTACAAATCAGAAAAACTTAAAACTAGGTACTTACTCTATGATGCTATACAATAAACACTACACACTAATTGTCCGAAATTGTCTATGTACGTACACACACTACACGAATTACGCAATTACGAACACTGACGCAACGTCCCTCGATGGTGGAAAAGGCGCACAGCCCTTCCGATGCTCCAACGGTGATGGCAGGACACAGGCCTGCGAAGATCTCGGCGGTGATGATAGAGAGGCTGTCCAGCCCTCCCTATGACGGCGTGATAATGTGAGGGAGGCTGAGTGAGTAGCCCTCCTTGTGATGATGCAAGAACTCTGTCCTCGCGTTATGCAATGGTGCAAGGCGTATAATGTGAATTTACGCAACTCGAGATAATCACACCTATAGCAGATAATAATGGTAATAGTTCAAACACTCAATAAACAGTTCGTCACACAATGAATTAGATAGCATGAGTAATAATAGTTTGCGCACTCAATGAATTACTTAACAATTCAGTTCGTTCACTCAATACATTAAACACAGTCTCTACGATGTGATGGATTACGCAATGAAACAATATGCACACAGAATAAGTACACGCTCGCCGAGGCGAGGCTTGGATACAGAATTAAATGTCCATTCTTTTGACTTCGCGATTACAATTTTAATTCGACTGACTGTGACAAAAGCTCAAGGAAGACTGATCCAAAACAACTATGCAAGGATCTTACTTGAAGACTATTCTTATCTGTATGCACTTACATATCTACCCCGAAACCAATTATTTAAACAATGAACCCCAAATATTACAATAGACCCCTATACCGTTATATGTACCTGATCGTGTTGTTAGCCTAATGGAAAAAATTCTTAGAAAGTTGTCAGACAATAAGACCACTAAAACAATACCTCTACCCGTCTGCCTACTAACAATAGATGTGGAATGTGCAAACATACCTGGGTGTGTTACAAACGTTATTTTTGAAGCGATAGTAATTTTAAAAATTAAATGAAATAATATTTTTTTTTTGGCATCTAGGTATTTACTACTAGGTGTATATCAAAACGCCCCTCCTCTTTTGGCAATAAAAAATATTTGTTGCTGTAAATCTAAACTATGAACAATGGGAAAACTTATGGACTAATTACAATCTTAACCTAAGTACACCTAATCAAACATACATGGATAGGGCGCCAGGATATTTTTATGATTAATATCCAAACCGTGCAATGACCCTAGCTAGATAATACAAACAATTAAAAAGCCTACACTACAGAACTTACATCTAGAACATCTTACAGCTAATACAATGAACGAAATATACAATGCATGAGTCACGCTCCCATGCGCCGAAGATGAGGATGACATTTTATCCTACGACGTTTCCAGTCCCTCTGGATTACCTCACTGTCTATGTACCCCCTAGCTACGTCTGAACTCCTCACGAAGTGAGATAAATCCTCAAGTGTCCCCTCATATTCAACTATTACGTCACACTTAGGGTATACATCCACTGATGTATCATCTCTGCTAGGTTGATACGTGGCGAGTAAACAGCAGAGAAGGTTGCACTCGGCCACACTCATTCTCTCAGTCACAGCATCCTTTCTCATCCAACACCTATCACTATCATCTATCACATCTACGATCGTGTTCTCATACGCACACTTTCTGTCTTTCTCTTCGCTAGCAATCGTTTCTTCTGTCAGGCACCCAGTTTCAACTTCGCTATCATTCGTCTCATAGCAGTCTACACTTGTGATTTCGCTCGACATACACTCATCTGGCTCAGCTGTTTGGTGAGGGAAGTCCTCCACTCGAACCTCCGGGATTGGCAACGCGTCCTCTCCCTGACACACCACCACTGAGCAGGAGCTTTCTGTCACTCCATTCCGAATGCAACCCTCATCCGTCGTTGTATCGCCCGATACATCTACGCTAACTACCTCGACGTAATTCACCACACTCGACGCATTATCCTGTTCTTCAGGATGCTGGAAAGCAATTCCAGGCGCTGGTGAGTCACCCCCTACTTTCTCTACCTCCCCGCCAACTGACCTACCTCTGGAAAAACGATTTCTACGCTGTCTATCCTCCCAAGTTCTACCTTTGCGTAATCCTGAGTCGGTCCTATTCCGATCTATCGCGATCTCAGGTCGCATGAGTTTAAATTACTCGATCGTGTGTAATTGTGATAGTCATATCCCCTCTCTTCGTGCCTATCATAGACTGTTTTGAACTCAATGTCCATTCTCATTACAATTTTATAAACCTCGTCATATGAGTAATCTCCTGCAAACAATATATTCCTATACCTGCGAGACATCAGTCTAACAAACGTTGTACACTCTGTATTAATGTCCTTGTCCCCAAATAAACGTTGAAAGAGGGCTTTTTTCCTCTGAAGGAATATACAGCCGAGTTCGTTGACCTCCTGTCTGTCCCCATATAGATGAGCAACCAGTGACCCATATTGGTTTTCGACCCCATGTGCTAATAAGAATATTCCCTTAAACCAATCCCAATCTATTATTCCAATATCCCTACCAATTTCAACCTGCCAAAATTCCCTTGCCTTTCCAATTAGTCTCTTATAAGCTTCCCGTACCTTCCCTTGCTCACTATACTTTTCCTTTGCAAAGAATTCTTCGCCTCCACGAATAAAATTCTCTGCAGACTCCTCTGGTCTTCCCGAGTATTGCCCCAACCACTCAGCTCGTGCATAACAGCACGCATGAGAGAAGTGAACGGTCTCTTTCGCCACAGTTTTCTCTACGTCTACACCACCCACACTATCAGGCTGTGACTCCGTAGTTACGCTGGTATCTCTACCCTTGCCATCCTCAACCTTGCGGTTCGCAAAGAAGCGCAACAAAATCAACCCCAACACTCCTCCAAAACAAAACTCAAGCACAACAGAAAACATCTCGAAAAAAAAACAAACATTAGATCTCAGGGTGATGAGTCCTTCCAGCACACTTACTGAAAATAGCCACACGTTGGCGAGCCAGATTGACACGTTGCTTAAGGCTTGGGGAACAAAACCTGGTCCTCGGTTCAGTTCCCAGTGTCAATAACTACTACTTTTTTCTGTGCTACCTGAGGGCTGTTTGTCTTGGAAGAGTGAAAACAATGAATAGCAATTTATACATTTATTTACAAATCAGAAAAACTTAAAACTAGGTACTTACTCTATGATGCTATACAATAAACACTACACACTAATTGTCCGAAATTGTCTATGTACGTACACACACTACACGAATTACGCAATTACGAACACTGACGCAACGTCCCTCGATGGTGGAAAAGGCGCACAGCCCTTCCGATGCTCCAACGGTGATGGCAGGACACAGGCCTGCGAAGATCTCGGCGGTGATGATAGAGAGGCTGTCCAGCCCTCCCTATGACGGCGTGATAATGTGAGGGAGGCTGAGTGAGTAGCCCTCCTTGTGATGATGCAAGAACTCTGTCCTCGCGTTATGCAATGGTGCAAGGCGTATAATGTGAATTTACGCAACTCGAGATAATCACACCTATAGCAGATAATAATGGTAATAGTTCAAACACTCAATAAACAGTTCGTCACACAATGAATTAGATAGCATGAGTAATAATAGTTTGCGCACTCAATGAATTACTTAACAATTCAGTTCGTTCACTCAATACATTAAACACAGTCTCTACGATGTGATGGATTACGCAATGAAACAATATGCACACAGAATAAGTACACGCTCGCCGAGGCGAGGCTTGGATACAGAATTAAATGTCCATTCTTTTGACTTCGCGATTACAATTTTAATTCGACTGACTGTGACAAAAGCTCAAGGAAGACTGATCCAAAACAACTATGCAAGGATCTTACTTGAAGACTATTCTTATCTGTATGCACTTACATATCTACCCCGAAACCAATTATTTAAACAATGAACCCCAAATATTACAATAGACCCCTATACCGTTATATGTACCTGATCGTGTTGTTAGCCTAATGGAAAAAATTCTTAGAAAGTTGTCAGACAATAAGACCACTAAAACAATACCTCTACCCGTCTGCCTACTAACAATAGATGTGGAATGTGCAAACATACCTGGGTGTGTTACAAACGTTATTTTTGAAGCGATAGTAATTTTAAAAATTAAATGAAATAATATTTTTTTTTGGCATCTAGGTATTTACTACTAGGTGTATATCAACTTTACTTTATTTTCACTATAACATTTTACTTCTCATGTGATGTCTCTTTTTGTAAAAACATTATTATTATATTAATATTACCAAACTACACCACAACTTCCGTTACTAAACCTCCCGAAAAAAACATGTTTTATGCCCCCTCCTAGATTTAGCGATGCCCATGCAGCCCATAAATACATAACTGAGAAGGCTGATGTACTCATACATAAGTTGTAGTTGAATGGGTTCCTTTCTTTTGTACTTAGATTGAGTTACAAAAATGAAGTGATATCCTAATAAGTCTCATAGGGAAACACTAGATATCAGGGTACCTGCCTAAAATCATTTTTTTTTTCTAAATTATAACCGAAATTCCTTAATGTACGAAGGCTTTCACGGGCGGTGTCACGATCTATAATATCGTTTTCCGGGCTTGTAGGCCGTGGTCTTGTGTGGGTTGATGTTCCCAAACAAGACCATGGCCTACAAGCCCGGAAAACGAAATTATAGAATAAAATTCCTAAGTTTCGGTTTCGGCAGAAACCAGAAGGGGAGACAAATATTCGGTTACGGTTTCGGCTAAAAATCCAGTTTCGGTCGGACACTACTTTATACAGAGGACAAAATGACTGCTGACTAGTTAAAGACCTATACAATATTCAGTTCAAGTTCATACGCAAACAAGCACCTAATTCCTCGCAATTGTTTATTGTATTTACCTATTTGTAATATGTCTAAGCCAATATTCTAACTGTACTACACGGTGCATTAGTTAATGTTTGCTTTAATATTATGTCGCCTGACTGAATGTCTTCGCCAGTATGAATTCGTATATATCTGTTGAAATTTGATCTGTACTTAATTGCTTGCAAATTTTGAAATCAAAAGTTTTTTCACCAATGTGGATTCGTTTATAACTTCATAATTTTTTCGCCCGTGTGAATGTTTTCATACAATATTACACTAGAAAGGTTTTTCGCCAGTGTGCTTTCGTTTATGACGTATTAAATGAATCGACTGTGCGAATGTCTTCGTACAAATATTACACTCAAAAGGTTTATCGCCAGTGTGAATGCGTTTATGCGCTTTTAAATTTGACACAATACTGAATGTCTTCATACAAATATTACACTTAAAAGGTTTTTCGCCTGTGTGAATTCGTTTATGTGCATTCAAAGATGCACCTTGCATGAATGTCTTCATGCAAATATTACACTCAAAAGGTTTTTCGCCAGTGTGAATTCGTTTATGTGCGTTTAACTTTGACACAAAACTGAATGTTTTCATACAAATGTTACACTCAAAAGGTTTTTCACCAGTGTGAATGCGTTTATGTGTGTTTAAATTATACACAATACTGAATGTCTTCATACAAATATTACACACAAATGGTTTTTTGCCAGTGTGAGTGCGTTTATGTGCTTTTAATTTTGACATAATACTGAATGTCTTCATACAAATATTACACTCAAAAGGTTTTTCACCAGTATGAGTTCGTTTATGTATGTTTAGGGACGATCGTTGGCTGAATGTCTTTATGCAAATATTACACTCAAAAGGTTTCTCGCCAGTGTGAATGCGTTTATGTTCATCTAAATTTGACATCGTACTGAATGTCTTCATACAAATATTACACTCAAAAGGCTTTTCGTCAATGTGAGTTCGTTTATGTTTGACCAAAGACGATCGTTGGCTGAATGTCTTCGTGCAAATGTTACACTCAAAAGGTTTTTCGCCAGTGTGAGTTAGTTTATGTCTGTCCAAAGAGAATCTTTGGCTGAATGTCTTCATGCAAATGATACACTCAAAAGGTTTTTCGCCAGTGTGAGTGCGTTTGTGTGTGTTTAAATTTGACACAACACTGAATGTCTTCATACAAACATTACACTCAAAAGGTTTTTCGCCAGTGTGAATTCGTTTATGCGTGTTCAGAGCAGACGCTAGATTGAACTCCTTCATGCAAATATTGCAGCTATATCTTAGTTTACACTTGTTCGTATCGTTCTTTTGAATCCGTTTAGAAACTGCATTTCTCGTTTTACACTTAGAAGATGAACTGGCTGTTGAAATGAGATTGTTTTCTCTACTAGCTCTCTCACACTCTTGTTTGATATCAGGTTCGTAGATATCAATATCTCCATAACTAATAGTATGTCCAGCATCGGCCTCACTCTCCTCCTCAGCAGGCTCTTGTTTCACAGTGACATTCTTTAAAAAGTCCTCAATGTCTTCATCAGTTATTATATCAGTGATTACACATTGTTCTCCTTCATCGTGTACACTAGTACTAGTATTAGCTTCATCCATAATGATTGTACAACTACTATGTTCGTGTTTTTGTTAATTAATTGTTAAAGACACCTCCGGTGGAGATTGAAACACTATAACAGAACACTAGCTTCACACACAGAACTGACAGAACACATATGGTATGGTAACTTTCCGAATTAGCTTTGTGAGCACTGTTTAGTGTTTAGCCTTCCATATTATACAAGCAGCAAACACAGATTGTGTGCGAGTCCATTTGAAGTTACTGACCAATATGTGTTCTGTGTTACTGACTAACTACGCTCATTTAATTTAAGTTATGCCACAGACTATTAGGTTATCGCTGTGAGTAGCGCGGTGTGTCTGGGACCTGAGTCATAAATGATAAAATGAAGGCAACGTGACAATTTGGACGTTGTTTCCATGGCAGCAACGTATTGTCGAGGAACGGTGTGAAAATTCGTAGTCATAAATTTAAAAAAATGACAATCGTTGACCGCATAACCGTATCCGGACACGTCACGGTCGTCCCGTTTTCCTTTGTATGGAAATGCGGCGTCGCAACGTTAACTTCCGAGTCATAAGCAATTTAAAACTCACGTTGCTCTATAAAACGTGCCGTTATCGTTGTTTTTCGTGACGTTCTTAACCATCACCAAAATAGGTGCTGTTACACGTCACGTTGCCATCGCTGCTTGCAATTCTCCATTATATCAAAGCCAAATAAGGTAATAATCGATTGGTTTTTTAATGTGTTATTAGGGCTTGTGTTTATTATTAGATGAATATTCGAGTAGTTTATAAAAATACAAAAATATCATTAAAAATATACAATAGATAAAACAGCGCGTATTTGAGGTTAAATATATTCTCTCGACAAAATTAGAATATATTCATCTTTTTTAATGTGTTATTAGGGCTTGTGTTTATTATTAGATGAATATTCGAGTAGTTTATAAAAATACAAAAATATCATTAAAAATATACAATAGATAAAACAGCGCGTATTTGAGGTTAAATATATTCTCTCGACAAAATTAGAATATATTCATCTTTTTTAATGTGTTATTAGAGCTTGTGTTTATTATTAGATGAATATTCGAGTAGTTTATAAAAATACAAAAATATCATTAAAAATATACAATAGATAAAACAGCGCGTATTTGAGGTTAAATATATTCTCTCGACAAAATTAGAATATATTCATCTAATAATACATTAAAAACCAGTCACTTACTATTATTTTACGTAGTTGGCTTTTATATAATCTAAAATTGTCGATAGTACCTATTCCACAACACACAGGATGCACATAGTAGACGACTGATTTCTAACAAGAGAATAATTGTAATTGTTACTAGTTAGGAATTTGTATTTGCACTTATGAAATATGTGAACGACACAATAAGACAAAGATATATTTGTATGTGGATTTCATAGTTTGAACAGAAAATACTACATAGCGCGAAATCTTTCTCTAAGTCCGCGACACACTCGAGTTAGATATATTCTCTCCGCTACTCATCTGTTTCTGACGCCATGTTGACATATATGTGTTCTGTGGTTGACATAGTCGATGAATGATGTTTGTTGTGACAGTACGTAGTACCTACCGAGGTACAGCTAGTTTGTTTACATTATTTGATACACGGGCGCATGCGCGCGCAGGCACACCAACATAAAATGAGAATAATGTTGCCATTTTCCAGAAAAAAACCATAGACAAGCGCCTATCGAAGGCGTCGTAATGTGCCGATAACAAGAGCGTTTGACGACCCAACGTGTAGCTTATTAAACAACTTTGACTACGAAATATGTGACCGTCACCGACTGTCGCGTTCTCACTTTTTCGTTGGTGCACGGATCGTTGTTGGTATTATTTAAATTTATGACTCAGGCTCCTGGAAAGGGACACCTTACATACACTCGTTTATTTCACGGAGGATGGCGCCATTTTCAAATATGATATTGATAGTATTTTCGAGGTACTTACATTTTTATTTCTTACAGCATTAGGAACACACTTAAATGTAATGTTGCAGTGTCTCCCGCATTATTTTTTTACGAATCTCGAAATAAACCTAAATACATATTTGTACACTTCGTAATAAATAAGCTTGAAAAGCTTTTGTTGTGGAGTAAGTCGCCATCGGGGATTGAACCCGCACCTACTGGATTGAGTCGAGCGCTTTACCAACCTGGCTTCCGACCACCTCATTTGCGTTATTTTGTTTTTACATTGCAATAATGAACACATTATTATTGCAATGTAAAAACAAAATAACGCCGCTTATCTCTCTAAATACATAATACTTTTTAGTAAATAAATAAAATAAATAGCTTTTATCATTAATTTCACTTCGATCGTAAACATAGCACTGTTTTGATTGTAAAAAGAAATTTAAATGATAGGTAGTAACATTTTAAATAATAAATATATATCTTACTTTGCACTATTCAAGTTACCTGTACAAATGAGGTGGTCGAAAGCCAGGTTGGTTTCAGTTTGTCTTGCGACAATACTGCACATTTGCATTGTTATAGAGTTGCAAAATATAAACACTTTAGAGACCTGAAACAAATAATAATAATGGGGTCTCCAGAAGACCCCCACAGCTACATAGAGCGGGCGGAGATGGAAGTCACTGCCCTCCTCACACTGATAGATGAGAATACAACAAAGATTAATAAAGAAATACAAGGAAGAATAATGAAAAAAATAAGCAAATTCATGGGATTAATTTCTCACACTTCAATAGAGATGACTAAGCTAGTCGAGGCTACGAAGAACAAAGATGAGATCATCAAAGAACTGAAAATCAGGCTGGAGAAATGCGAGGAGGAAGTGAAAACGAGTAAACCGGTAACATACGCAGCAGCGCTTATTAAAAATACGAGTGAGCCAATCATGAAGCCAGTCAACACCTACAAGATATTAGTCAAGAGTAGCAAAGAGGGTGAAAAAGTCAAAGAAAGCATACAGAGAAACATCAAGATTGCAAAACTGGGAATTGGTGTTAACGGTATAAGAAAAATAAAGGAAGATAAAATAATTATAACATGTAACGAAAAGAAACATATGGAAAAATTGAAGAATGAAATAAATGGAATGCCTGGAGATATAACGGCAGAAGAAATCAAGAAAAAACGACCCTGCATGATCTTCAAAAACATAGAACTATCATACTCAAAGGAAGATTTCAAGGAAGACCTTATTCTCCAAAATGAGGACTTAGCGCTGCAGTACGAGCGGGATGGAGCGGGATCACTAATCGTCAAGGCAGAAACTAAAACAAAAAGAGGATCCAAAAATTATATCGTAGAAGTAAGTCCGAAAATGAGAAGGACATTACTAAATAAGGAAAAAGTCAACTTGGGATATCATCAGATTAGAGTGGAGGACTGCTTCCCCTTGATGCAGTGCTTTCACTGCTTAAAATATGGGCATACTGCAAAAAGATGTGCTTCAAGTATGAACCCAGCGACGTGCCTCCACTGTGCCGGAGAACATAGAACTACCGAATGCAAAAAGCTGGAGGAGACCCCTCAGTGCGCCAACTGCAAGAGAAGTAACTCACACTCACCTACTTCACTGAATACTGAGCATGAAGCTAACAACGAGGTATGTAAAATTAGAACTCGAATGTTGTATTTGGCTAGGCAAAATATACAATACGAAGATCTAGATGGATGATTTTATGACAACTAATATAGATCAAACCTGCCAGATGAAAGAGATGACATGTGCTGCGTATGAGGATTGTAATAGTGTTCTGCCGGATTCTGTATCTGGACTTAGTGTACTGACTATGAACATACGTAGCATAAACGGGAACTTTGATCAATTTTTATTATATTTGAATAAAATGAACCACAGTCCGGTAGTTATAGTGTTAACAGAAACTCAATCTAACAATGATACTAACTATGTTATACCTAATTATCACACCTGCTTTGTAACAAATAATTTTATTAACGTCTGCACGGGTATAGCGGTGTTTTTGAAGAATGACTATCATTATTTAAATAGAGAGGAAATATTGATGCACAATGTAAATTGTTTAAAAATTATGATTGCCAAAAATAATAAAACATTTCAATTGTTTTGTGTATACAGGACTCACGCATCTGTTCCTAGTATGTTCTTTGGTGAATTGAGAGGTATATTGACCGGTTCTAGGCGATATTTTACAGTTGTTGTGGGTGATATAAACATTGATATTAGCAATAATAATAAATCTAGCGTGAAAGAGGAGTATATTAACCTTATGACGGAATTTAATTACAAGTCCTGTATAAATGGATACACGCGTGTAGTAGAAAATCAGAAGCCATCCTGTATTGATCACATATGGGTCAATACGAATCATACAGAGAACATATTGTCGTGTATTATACAATCTAGCATCACGGACCATTATACGTGTGTTATGGCATATCATGATATTAAATCTAACTGCCAGCATTCGCCGTGTAGTCCTATTACGGTACGTAAAATTAATCATGATCTCCTAAAACAGAGCCTACAACAAGAAACCTGGATGAGTACTTTGTTGACTGACGATAGTGATGTTTGTGCCCAAAACTTCGAGAATACTCTAAAACAGCATATCATTTCTAGTACGACAACAAAAATAATACATATTAATTCACGCCGTAAAATGATCAAACCCTGGATTACCACTGGACTGTTAATATCTGCTCGCAAAAAACAAAAATTATTTATTGAAACAAAAAAATTCCCTTTCAACGAAAGTCTGAAAAGATATTATATACTATACAGAAATAACTTGACCTCTCTTATCAGAACAACAAAAAATAAATATTATAGTACTAAAATAGAGAAAGACGGTAATAATCCTAAATTAGTATGGAATACACTTAATCAAATTATGGGTAGAAATAAAACTTATTCTGGTGTGGCTGTTTTACATGACGAAAACGAAAGAATCGATGCAAAGAATGAACCGCTTAGGTGTGCGGATCTGTTTTGCAATTTTTTTGTGAACGTTGCAAAACAATTAGCGGAAAGAATAGGGGATCAGAACTCGGTATGGGATTCGGATACTACTGAGGATGCGAATGGCGAGTATTCTTTTTGTGACTTTAAATTAACAAATGAAACTGAAGTAATTAAAACAATCATGGATCTGAAAAGCGGCTCATCTCCGGGTTATGACGAGATCGATGACGCGTTACTAAAGAACTGCAGAGAACTACTCAGTAAACCTATTGCCCATATCATAAATGTCAGTTTGAAAACAGGAAGGTTTCCCTCTATATACAAAAAAACCATCATTACTCCTATATACAAGTCAGGCGACGCTGAAGATATAAATAACTATAGGCCAATATCTTTGATCTCCAGCATCGCTAAAATATACGAAAAAATAGTGAAAAAACAATTGGTACAGTATTTGGAGACGCACGCACTACTAGCAGGAAATCAGTATGGATTTAGACCGAATATGGGAACAGAGGATGCTATTGCCAGGGTTTCATCGATCATAATGAAAAATCTTGACCGGGGACACAAATGCCTGGGTATATTTGTAGATCTGCGCAAAGCCTTTGACAGCGTCTCTCACGGTAAATTGATTAAAAAACTGAAGTCCTTTGGTGTCTCAGGTAGAATAATGACGTGGCTTCAGAGTTATTTGTCGTGTAGACCCCAGAGTGTAAAAATATACAATTCTTTGAGCGAACCAAGGGTCTCAGAATACGGAATCCCGCAAGGAACGGTGATCGGTCCTGTGTTGTTTATAATGTACGTCAACGAAATGCTGAGACTGAGTACCGAGGGTGAGGTTGTGTCATACGCCGATGATACCGTTATCATTATCAGTAAACCTACATGGAACGAATTAAATTCAGCAGCAAATAGTGATGTTAATCTGCTTAAGGGATGGTTCGATAAAAATCTTCTGTCATTGAATACTGATAAAACCAATTATTTAGTATTTTCCCTAAAGAAACCTGCTCCACAAAATATAGATATCAAAATCTGTAACGCTAACTGTAAACATTCCCCTTGTGATTGTAAAAAACTTCAGAAAGTAGACAGTGTAAAATATTTGGGGATCCTAATTGAAGGGAATATGAAATGGAAAAAACAAATTGAAAACGTTACCAAAAGAATAAGAAAAACCATATACATAATTATTAGATTAAGAGATATTGTTAACTTAAGAATAATTAAAATAATATATTTTGCTTTGATTCAATCACTCTTGCAGTACGGTATAATAGCATGGGGAGGGACGTATAAAACGAACCTGGAAAACTTGGCGATTGCACAAAGATTAATTATTAAAATAATCCTCAGAAAACCCACAGATTTTGCCACAATAGAATTATTCAAGCTATTCCCGGTGATGAGCGTCGGTAAGCTGTTTACGTACTGCGGACTGAAACATATAAAAAAAGAACTAGCAAAAAACTTATATGAAATAAGTGGTAGGCCCCGTACACGTGGTAACATAGTTAGGCCAAGGCTCAACACATCAGCTGCCCAGCATCACTATGTCTATATCTGCTTGAAGATATACAACTCTCTGCCTCCGGACATTAAGTCCGAACAAAACAAAAACAGCTATAAAAATAAAGTAAAAAAATATTTGCTACGGATCAACTCAGTTACCGGTTAGATTCACCTACTTAATAATATTGTCAATATTCTTTGAATGTTTATATATAGATAAATATATGTATATCAATGTTGCAAAAATTTATATAATTATGTACTGTTATGTTATGTATAGATAAATTGTATGTACATGCAGAATTAGTTTTGTTGCATTGTCGGTATGCTACTAGATAATTTCTGGGTACCGGCGATGTGACGTGCCTATTCGAATAAACATAGATAGACTGTGTGCAATGTATATGTTGTGTGTAGTTGTAGTTTGGTATTATATTATTTTTAAGTTATTGTAGTAATACTTTGGTTAAATTAAAAACTGAACACTTCTCCCACACACAAGTCTTGCTTTAGTGGGGGAATATTAATGAAATCTTATTGTATGTATTAGTTATAAGAAACATTGTACCACTATATTATGTTTCATAAATAAATAAATTGAAAATAAATAAATTGAAATTGGTAAAGCGCTCGACTCGATCCAGTAGGCGCGGGTTCAATCCCCGATGGCGACTTACTCCACAACACAAGCTTTTCAAGCTTATTTATTACGAAGTGTACAAATATGTATTTAGGTTTATTTCGAGATTCGTAAAAAAATAATGCGGGAGACACTGTAACATAACATTTAAGTGTGTTCCTAATGCTGTAAGAAATAAAAATGTACCTCGAAAATACTATCAATATCATATTTGAAAATGGCGCCATCCTCCGTGAAATAAACGAGTGTATGTAAGGTGTCCCATCTGGAAACTGGTAGAAACGTCAGTGTCAGAAGCGAGCTGGTCACAGTGTTGCCAACCCGACAAAGCCAAATGTCCCTAAGCGGAGGTTCAAAAGTCGCCAGATGTCGCCAGATTCGTTTTTCATTATAAGTTTTGCAAGAATGTTGATTCGACGGGGGAGGGGAGGTGATTACTAGGTTAATACCACAAAATGACATTATAAATTCTATGCTTTCTTCCGATAACTTCCGTCTTTCGGAAGAAAGAGTTGATGAATTTGCTTTGATTAATTTGTAGCTGCAAATTTTGCTATAGTAACAGTGGAATTTCTATTAAAATACTACAAGCGAAACCAAAAAGCGCCATAGACCTAAAAGGCGCTAGAAAAGTCGCTAGAATATTTTGTCGCTAAATGAAAATTAAAAGTCGTTTTCCATGTCCAAATGTCGCTAGATTAAGTTGGCAGCACTGGAGCTGGATATAAATTCTCCATAGATTTTGAAGTTTATTACAATTCCATGTCTATTTCCAATTGACGCAGATAGTATGTCATAAGTCAATAGGATCCTTGCATTTTTTTTATTTTGGTTTTCGGTACTTCCATTAACTATAAATTAAGGTTTTCCATAAATTCGAGATTTTAATTTTTCGTCTTTGTGGATATATTTATAGAATAAAGTCTCAAATTTGATTCCAGCGCAAAAATAGGTTTTTGACTGGCCGCCATATTGTGACGTCACGTTACCCAACTCGTCCATGAATTTCATGGGGATCATGACGTCACAACCACGTTAACCTTAGCGCCTGATAAATATGGGTCAAATTAACATTTTCAATTAATTATTAAAAATTAGCGGTGAATTAAAATTACATTTCATAATTTTATTTGTAATTCTAGTAAGTAGAACTTAGTATCGATCGATACAGCGTATGGAGGAAGCCTGGAGGATTTCTTTACACTAAATGAATCAGCGACTGATTATTTAAAAAACAATACTTTTAATTTTTAATTTCCGACAATCAAACATGAGCTATTATTGTAAATTGATATTAATTGTAATTGATGTAAATTGATATAAAGCATACGATAAATAAATAAATACTACCGATTTAATATATTTTTCTAATTTGTGACTGTATTTTTTTTTATAATTTGTTACTATACGACTCATATGAATTGTAACCAACTGACGTCTCCAAGTGCCCGAATCAGGGCCTAGGGATGAAAAAGAACAATAAAACAATATGAATTATAAACAAATAATAAAAAAATAGTTATAAGTACAATCTTATTTATTTATTCTCAAGCAAAGATTACATCTACAATATGATTTGACAAGTTAGAACACAGTTATATGTAGTAGTAATAAGTAATGCTCACAAGGGCAAACTATTCGCTATACGGTGACCTCTTCCAACTAACCCAACCCATGCATACACCTTACTACTACTTATTATACAATCTAATTATTACACCTAATATTAAAACTATGGAAACAGAGATATTTACAGCCAACGCTGGATCTGGTAGTCGTGAGTTTTTGGTATGCTGTATAGGTCGAAGGGTAGTGAGGAATACAAACTTGGTCATTTTTCCTTTTCTTTAACATAAAATACAAACATCAAATCAAAATAAAAAATTAAACACCAACTGTGCACAGTTCAATGCAATTACTCAGGAATAAGACATTCCACGAATCGATTTATTTAGGCCTTTAGGCGCCATCTGCCTAGCGAACGGGTAGTCAGCGACACGACCAGGAGAATCGCAAAGATTCTCCTGGCCTCAAAAACCAAAGAAAGACCAGGCCCAATTTATGAATATTATTTATTTATTTATTTATTTATGTTGTTCTACGCAACAAAGTTGCATTTACATTTCCATTATAAACACAAGTACTTATATTATACATGGGAAATATACTAAGAGAGAAAAAAAAACAAAATAATTCATTAACGACAGAGCAAATAGCAAATGATATTTGTCCAAGGAGCAATCACAAAGACCGCGAATCAAACAAGAAGACATTCAAAACGTAAGAAAGTATAAACAATTCATTATATATTTCACCAGTGCATCGGATGATTAGGCATTACTGCAACAAAACACAGAGAAAATACATACATCAATTCACACACACGCACCGCCATCCACACCACACAAATACACACCATATACATTCATACAATATACTCTCCAAAGACAGTCAGCACACACATACAATAAACCAACCAATCCAAGATAGTAACGTCAATCGAACAACATGAAACATCATACAGGAAGTTCGGATTAACCGTATTTTTTATTTAGTAAATTTTTTAAGCATTTTGTACTTGTAGAAAATATATCAATATCATCTAGATCGTTCGCTTCCCTGAGCAGACGCTGCACAGGCGCATTATAGGAGTAGTTGGTCGTACAATTTGCCGTATTAAATGTGATCATGCTGCGCGTGCTTCTTTGCGGAACTCGCAGTTCTATTCTTTCCAGCAGCCGGGGCGCATACTGAAATATTTGCTCCCCGAAGACACCTATGTTTTACTATATGGTACACAAATAGTAATAGTAGTAATAACAGTAGCCCTCTACCATCCGTCGTGACCGCACGTGTTTCTTCTCGATATTGTCGTTAATACTATTTCGTGTATTCCACCTTCTGTGTCGTTCCTTCAGTGATTTTCCAGTCAAAATCGTGTTTGTGTGTCTTCGAGTGCTTTTACTCAAAACCCACTCAGTGCCGGAATTAATAAGCTTTTTCCCCTAGTATTACTGGTTTTTGCCTTCGTACGCCATCTTGTCCTCTGTTTTTCAGACGCCATTTTATCATACTATTCCATACGCGTGGTCCCCAGGCGTCCACTGAACGCAAAATCAGTAGCCCTCTACCATCCGTCGTGACCGCACGTGTTTCTTCTCGATATTGTCGTTAATACTATTTCGTGTATTCCACCTTCTGTGTCGTTCCTTCAGTGATTTTCCAGTCAAAATCGTGTTTGTGTGTCTTCGAGTGCTTTTACTCAAAACCCACTCAGTGCCGGAATTAATAAGCTTTTTCCCCTAGTATTACTGGTTTTTGCCTTCGTACGCCATCTTGTCCTCTGTTTTTCAGACGCCATTTTATCATACTATTCCATACGCGTGGTCCCCAGGCGTCCACTGAACGCAAAATCAGTAGCCCTCTACCATCCGTCGTGACCGCACGTGTTTCTTCTCGATATTGTCGTTAATACTATTTCGTGTATTCCACCTTCTGTGTCGTTCCTTCAGTGATTTTCCAGTCAAAATCGTGTTTGTGTGTCTTCGAGTGCTTTTACTCAAAACCCACTCAGTGCCGGAATTAATAAGCTTTTTCCCCTAGTATTACTGGTTTTTGCCTTCGTACGCCATCTTGTCCTCTGTTTTTCAGACGCCATTTTATCATACTATTCCATACGCGTGGTCCCCAGGCGTCCACTGAACGCAAAATCAGTAGCCCTCTACCATCCGTCGTGACCGCACGTGTTTCTTCTCGATATTGTCGTTAATACTATTTCGTGTATTCCACCTTCTGTGTCGTTCCTTCAGTGATTTTCCAGTCAAAATCGTGTTTGTGTGTCTTCGAGTGCTTTTACTCAAAACCCACTCAGTGCCGGAATTAATAAGCTTTTTCCCCTAGTATTACTGGTTTTTGCCTTCGTACGCCATCTTGTCCTCTGTTTTTCAGACGCCATTTTATCATACTATTCCATACGCGTGGTCCCCAGGCGTCCACTGAACGCAAAATCAGTTGCCCTCTACCATCCGTCGTGACCGCACGTGTTTCTTCTCGATATTGTCGTTAATACTATTTCGTGTATTCCACCTTCTGTGTCGTTCCTTCAGTGATTTTCCAGTCAAAATCGTGTTTGTGTGTCTTCGAGTGCTTTTACTCAAAACCCACTCAGTGCCGGAATTAATAAGCTTTTTCCCCTAGTATTACTGGTTTTTGCCTTCGTACGCCATCTTGTCCTCTGTTTTTCAGACGCCATTTTATCATACTATTCCATACGCGTGGTCCCCAGGCGTCCACTGAACGCAAAATCAGTAGCCCTCTACCATCCGTCGTGACCGCACGTGTTTCTTCTCGATATTGTCGTTAATACTATTTCGTGTATTCCACCTTCTGTGTCGTTCCTTCAGTGATTTTCCAGTCAAAATCGTGTTTGTGTGTCTTCGAGTGCTTTTACTCAAAACCCACTCAGTGCCGGAATTAATAAGCTTTTTCCCCTAGTATTACTGGTTTTTGCCTTCGTACGCCATCTTGTCCTCTGTTTTTCAGACGCCATTTTATCATACTATTCCATACGCGTGGTCCCCAGGCGTCCACTGAACGCAAAATCAGTAGCCCTCTACCATCCGTCGTGACCGCACGTGTTTCTTCTCGATATTGTCGTTAATACTATTTCGTGTATTCCACCTTCTGTGTCGTTCCTTCAGTGATTTTCCAGTCAAAATCGTGTTTATGTGTCTTCGAGTGCTTTTACTCAAAACCCACTCAGTGCCGGAATTAATAAGCTTTTTCCCCCGAAAACGCTGACCTTGAGGACTTTCAACGGCTGGTAGTGGGATACTTCTGGTGGTGGTAGTTCTATTTATTCTATTTATATTTCTATTCTTATTATATTATTTTGTATATATATACATTTCTACTAACATGGTGGAGGGAAACCAAGACACGGGACCTATAGGTCCTAAGATGTAAGAAATTAGGTGGTGGTCTTGACGCATGGAGTCGATGAGGCTCGCCACCCATCACGCCGCGTCAAGTACCAGGGAGGGCGCAAAGAGGAGGGCAGAATGCCGGATTGGTGTGTGGAATATAAGAGGAGATATGGAAGGTAAGATGAATGAATTGCGTGATGTTTTGCATGAGAGGAACTTAGATATATTGTGTTTATGTGAGACGAAAAGAAAGGATAGAGATTGTGATGTGGTGAATGGAATGGCAGAGATGTGGTCTGGAGTGCCTGAAAATGAACATGGACGTCAGGGAGTGGGTGCTATATTATCAAAAAGAATGACTGAATGTATGGTGAAGCGTAATGGGTATGGACTGGTAGGACCGAGACTCATCTGGATTCGTTTCAAGGTAGGCATGACCAGGCTGTTCCTTATTATAGGTTACGGTCCAGGGAATGATGCCTTGGATGATGAGAAGGATGAGTTTTGGAACTTAGTGCGGGAGACAGCGGATAAAAGAAGAGCGAATGAAAAAGTAATATTGGCAGGTGATCTGAATGGTTGGGTCGGTGTCAGAAGGAAGAATTTTGAGAGAGTGTTGGGATTGCATGGCGATGATAGGGTGAATGATAACGGGAAAAGAGTGTTAGAAGTATGTTTGGAGTTGGATCTCTTTGTGGCGAACACATTCTTCGCACACAAGGAGATCCACCAGTACACTTGGCAAAGAGAGAGAGTTGATCGTATTGAAAGGTCGATGATTGACTTTGTATGTGTGGACTCTGAGCTCCGGAAGGCGACAAAGGACACCCGGGCATTTCGGGGCGCCGGACTGTGGACGGATCACTTCCTTGTGATAACAAGGATTGATCTTTTCTCCGGTTGGCGCTCGAGGGCTCGGAAGTTGGAGCCTGTCCGGAGAATCAGGGTCGAAAAACTGAAAGAGACGAATGTTAGGGATGAATATGAAAGACTGACTAACGAAAGGCTAGAAGTACATGATGATGAGGAACGCTCAACGAGTGAACTATGGAATGTTATGAAGGAGGTGCTAGTAAAGAGTGCAAGAGAAGTATGTGGAGAAGCGTTGGTAGGAAGGAAAAAAGGTGATGCGTGGTGGGATGATGAGGTGAAGGATGCTGTAGTGAGGAAAAAGAAAGCGTGGAATGATGTGCTTGGTGCGAAACCAGATGATGGAGGTGAGAAAGAAAGAAAGAAGAATATATATAAAGCGTGTAGGAAAGAAGTGAAAGAAATGGTTTGCCAGAAAAAGAGAAAACTCGAGGAAGAGGAATGTATGAAATTATCGAGGAACGCCGAGGAGAATTTGAAAATATTCTGGAAGGAAGTAAAAAGAAAGAGATCTGGAAGTGAGAAAAACAGTATGAATTGCATCAAAGATAAGAATGGTGATTTAGTGATGAATGGAGAAGAAGTTGTTGAAAGATGGAAAGAATACTTCGAAGAATTGTATGAAAGTGGTACTAGTACAAACCAGACGAATGTAGCAGATAGTATGAATGTAAATATTGCTGAGGACGAGGAAATACGTATGAATGAAGTTGTGCTTGCATTGAAAAAAGCAAAGAATGGTAAAGCTGCGCGACATGACTGTGTGGCCATAGAGTTCATCAAGCAAGGTGGCCCGAAGATTCTCGAGTGGTGCCTGAGGCTCTTCAACTTGTGCTGGGAGAGTGGCTGCACTCCTGAGGATTGGAGGAGGGCAGTCATCTGCCCTTTGTACAAGGGGAAAGGCTCAAGGTTGGAATGCGGCAGTTATCGGGCTATCAGTTTGCTGAGCTCTGTGGGCAAACTGTATGGAAAGGTATTGATTGAAAGAGTAAGAAAAGTGACTGAAAGTAAAGTATGGGATGTGCAGGGTGCTTTCATGAGTGGCAGGGGGTGCACCGATCAGATCTTCTCCCTACGGATGGTCGTGGAGAAGCTTCTGGCTAAACACCAGAGGCTCTTCTGCGCGTTCGTGGATCTGGAGAAGGCATACGATCGTGTGGACCGAGAAAGACTGTGGCGTGTACTGTCGGAATATGGGGTGAGCGACCGACTGATTGGCGCAATCGCGTCTCTATATACGGAGAGCTCTGCTTGTGTCAGGGTGAATGCTGCGTTGTCGCAGTGGTTCACTCTCACAAAAGGGGTTAAACAGGGTTGCGTCATGTCGCCTTGGTTGTTCAACCTGTTCTTCGACTACTGCATGCGTCCTCTGAATGAGCTGAATGTTGGTGTGGACCTAAATGGAGTGAAAGTATGTGCGTTAATGTTTGCAGATGATTTAGTGTTGATGGCTGATGATGAATGTGAGTTACAACGGATAGTATCCTGTGTGTACGAAAGCTGCGATATGAATGGTATGAAAATGAATGTAAATAAAACGAAAGTATTAGTGTTCGAAAGAGAGGAAATAAGGACAAATTGTGTGATAAAGGTTGGTAATGACTGTCTGGAGCAAGTGGATGAGTATGTATATCTGGGAAGTTTGTTTACTAGAGATGGACGCTGTGATGGAGACATTGAAAGAAGGAAGCTGGCCGGTACTAGGACGAATGGTGCGCTCGGTCCGATTGTTAGTAGTAGCAATGTGTCTATGAAAGCAAAAGTGCTAGTGCACAATGCTGTCTTGGTGCCGACCCTGATGTATGCTAGTGAGACGTGGACGTGGATGAAGAAGGATGAATCAGGGTTGAATGCAGTAGAAATGAGGTCATTAAGAAGAATGTGCGGGAAAACGCGGAGAGATAAGATAAGGAATGAGGTTATTAGGGAAATGAGTGACTGCAAGACTGGTGTAGTCACAAGAATGAAAGTAAACAAACTAAGATGGTTTGGGCATGTTGAGAGAATGAATGATGACAGGATGACAAAAAAGATATATCTGAATGAGCGAAGAGGGGTGAGAAAGCGCGGCCGTCCGAGACTGACCTGGTCCGATCATGTCGACCAGATCCTCAAGGATGGACGCGTTTTGAGTAAAAGGAATCGGAGAGCGTGTATGAATAATTGCATGAATGTGACGGAAGCTAGGAGTGTGTGTAAGGATAGGGCTGTCTGGCGCTCTGTCCTCTCTGCCTACCCTGCAAGGGATGTGGCGTGAGGGTATAGATAGATAGATAGATACACAAATAGAAAGGTGGATGCACATTGCACACTCTCCTTTATGTAAATAAATCATATCCTGGGCTCTAACGAAAAATTACACTCTTAATATGTTTTTCTATAAAGGGCGCTATTCCAATATTTAGCATAAGGCGTCAAGATTACTCGGGATGGCGCTACCTTTAAGACATTGTAGACTTCAAGAAGTCAATGATAGATAGAGACAATTACCCGACTCACGACTTTCCCTTTATACAGAGTACAAATGACCACTGACTAGTAAAAGGCCAATATACAATATTCAGTTCAGATTCAGACGCAAACAGGCACCTAATTCTATGTAATTGTTCCTTGTATTGTATTTATTTATAATCTGTCTAAGCCAGTGTTCCTGTACGGTGTATTAGTTTATGTTTCCTACAATGTGTCGCCTGACTGAATGTCTTCATACAAATATTACACTGAAAAGGTTTTTCGCCAGTGTGAATTCTTTTATGACGTCTTAAAGTTTGCGAGTGTGTAAATGTCTTCATGCAAATATTGCACTCAAAAGGTTTTTCGCCAGTGTGAATTCGTTTATGTGAGTTTAAACTTGACACATCAGTGAATGTCTTCATGCAAATATTACACTGAAAAGGTTTTTCACCAGTGTGGATTTGTTTATGGCGTCTTAAATTTGCCACAGTAATGAATGTTTTCATGCAAATATTGCACTCAAAAGGTTTTTCGCCAGTGTGAATTCGTTTATGTGAGTTTAAACTTGACACAGTAGTGAATGTCTTCATGCAAATATTACATTCAAAAGGTTTTTCGCCAGTGTGGATTCGTTTATGTTCTTCCAAAGATGATCCACGGGTGAATGTCTTCGTGCAAACATTACACTCAAAAGGTTTTTCGCCAGTATGGATTCGTTTATGTACTTTCAAAGATGATCCATGGATGAATGTCTTCGTGCAAACATTACACTCAAAAAGTTTTTCGCCAGTGTGGATTCGCTTATGTGCTTCCAAAGATGATCCATGGATAAATGTCTTCGTGCAAATATTACACTCAAAATGTTTTTCGCCAGTGTGAACGCGTTTATGCTTGTTCAGAGCAGACGCTTGATTGAATGCCTTCATGCAAATATTGCAGCTATATCTTAATTTACACTTGTTCGTATCTTTCTTTTGAATCCGTTTAGAAACTGCATTTCTCGTTTTACACTTAGAAGATGAACTGGCTGTTGAAATTAAATTGTTTTCTCTACTAGCTCTCTCACACTCTTGTTTGATATCAGGTTCGTAGATATCAATATCTCCATAACTAATAGTATGTCCAGCATCGGCCTCACTCTCCTCCTCAGCAGGCTCTTGTTTCACAGTGACATTCTTTACAAAGTCCTCGATGTCTTCATCAGTTATTATATCAGTGATTACACATTGTTCTCTTTCATCATGTACACTAGTACTAGTATTAGCTTCATCCATAATGATTGTACAACTACTATATTCGTGTTTTTGTTAATTAATTGTTAAAGACACCTCCGATGGAGATTGAAACACTATAACAGAACACTAGCTTCACACACAGAAGTGACTTACCGAATTAGCTTTGTGAGCACTGTTTAGTGTTTAGCCTTCCATATTATACAAGCAGCAAACACAGATTGTGTGCGAGTCCATTTGAGGTTACTGACTAACTACGCTCATTTAATTTAAGTAGTGCCACAGACTATTAGGTTATCGCTGTGAGTAGCGCGGTGTGTCTGGAACAGTGTTGCCACACTTTTAAAATCTAAATCTGTATTTCAAAGTCTAGAAATCTGTATAAATCTGTATGCAGTATGAGATTATAATAAGCCAAAATCTGTATTAAAAGGCATAAATAGCCAAAAAATCTGTATGAATGAAATTAAAAAAAAAAAAAAAAAAAAAAAAATTGTAATTTATTGAAAAACTAACCTTTGTGGTGCCTTTTTGAGAAAATAACAGTACTCGTGCTTAGATAAAATATTCTTCTTCTTCTTTCATCGTTTCCTCATTGCTGAGGGTCGTGATTTGTGGAGCCACCCACGGACAAAACAAGACGCCTCCAGTCCTCTCTATTATTCTCCGCAGTCCGCATACACTCACACTCTTAATATGTTTTTCTATAAAGGGCGCTATTCCAATATTTAGCATAAGGCGTCAAGATTACTCGGGATGGCGCTACCTTTAAGACATTAGGTTGTAGACTTCAAGAAGTCAATGATAGATAGAGACAATTACCCCACTCACGACTTTCCCTTTATACAGAGGACAAATGACCACTGACTAGTAAAAGGCCAATATACAATATTCAGTTCAGATTCAGACGCAAACAGGCACCTAATTCTATGTAATTGTTCCTTGTATTGTATTTATTTATAATCTGTCTAAGCCAGTGTTCCTGTACGGTGTATTAGTTTATGTTTCCTACAATGTGTCGCCTGACTGAATGTCTTCATACAAATATTACACTGAAAAGGTTTTTCGCCAGTGTGAATTCGTTTATGACGTCTTAAAGTTTGCGAGTATGTGAATGTCTTCATGCAAATATTACACTCAAAAGGTTTTTCGCCACTGTGGATTCGTTCATGGCATCTTAGATTTGTCATTTGTGTGAATGTCTTCATGCAAATATTACCCTCAAAAGGTTTTTCGCCAGTGTGAGTGCGTTTGTGTGCGTTTAAATTTGTCACAATACTGAATGTCTTCATACAAATATTACACTCAAAAGGTTTTTCACCAGTGTGGATTCGTTTATGGCGTCTTAAATTTGCCGCAGTAGTGAATGTCTTCATGCAAATATTGCAATCAAAAGGTTTTTCGCCAGTATGGATTCGTTTATGTTCTTCCAAAGATGATCCACTAAGGAATGTCTTCATGCAAACATTACACTCAAAAGGTTTTTCGCCAGTGTGGATTCGTTTATGTACTTTCAAAGATGATCCATGAATGAATGTCTTCGTGCAAACATTACACTCAAAAAGTTTTTCGTCAGTGTGGATTCGCTTATGTGCTTCCAAAGATGATCCATGGATAAATGTCTTCGAACAAACATTACACTCAAAAGGTTTTTCGCCAGTGTGGATGCGTTTATGTGCTTCCAAAGATGATCCACGAATGAATGTCTTCATGCAAATTTTACAGTCAAAGGGTTTTTCGCCAGTGTGGTGCACTTGTTTATGTCTTTTCAAGTGTGATCTTTGTTTGAATATCTTCATGCAAATATTACACTCAAAAGGCTCAATGTGAATGCGTTTATGCGCTTTTAAATTTGACACAACACTGAATGTCTGCATGCAAATATTACACTGAAAACGTTTTTCGCCAGTGTGGATTCGTTTATGTTCATTCAAAGATTTACCCTGCAAGAATATCTTCATACAAATATTACAGGCAAAGGGTTTTTCGCCAGTGTGCGCTCGTTTAATGTGTATGTTCAAGTATGATCTTCGTTTGAATTTCTTCATGCAAATATTACACTCTTGAATTTTCTTTTTACGTTTGGGAGATGAACTGGCCGTTGAAATTAAATTGTTTTCTCTACTAGCCCTCTCACACTCTTGTTTGATATCAGGTTCGTAGATATCAATATCTCCATAACTAATAGTATGTCCAGCATCGGCCTCACTCTCCTCCTCAGCAGGCTCTTGTTTCACAGTGACATTCTTTAAAAAGTCCTCGATGTCTTCATCAGTTATTATATCAGTGATTACACATTGTTCTCTTTCATCATGTACACTAGTACTAGTATTAGCTTCATCCATAATGATTGTACAACTACTATGTTCGTGTTTTTGTTACTTAATTGTTAAAGCCACCTCCGATGGAGATTGAAACACTATAACAGAACACTAGCTTCACACACAGAACTGACAGAACACACATGTTATGGTGACTTTCTGAATTAGCTTTGTGAGCACTGTTTAGTGTTTAGCCTTCCATATTATACAAGCAGCAAACACAGATTGTGTGCGAGTCCATTTGAGGTTACTGACTAACTACGCTCATTTAATTTAAGTAGTGCCACAGACTATTAGGTTATCGCTGTGAGTAGCGCGGTGTGTCTGGAAACTGGTAGAAACGTCAGTGTCAGAAGCAAGCTGGATATAAATTCTCCATAGATTTTGAAGTTTATTACAATTCCATGTCTATGATTATTCCATATGGCGTAGAGATGTCATAATAGGATCCTTACATATTTTATTTATTTTGGTTTTCGGTGCCTACATTAAGTATAAATTAAGGTTTTCCATAAATTTGAGATTTTAATGTTGTTTCTTTGTGGATATATTTATAAAATAAAGCCTCATATTCGATTCCAGAGCAAAAACAGGTTTTTGACTTGCCGCCATATTGTGACGTCACGTTCCCAACTCGTCCATACATAACCTACAATTCTGACTATGAATTTCATGGGGGTCATGACGTCACAATCGCGTTAACCTTTGAGCGCTCCTTTCAGAGCTCCTGAGAAAAATTGGTCAAATTAACATTTTCATTTAATTATTAAAAATTAAGGTGAATTAAAATTACATGAACATAATTGTATTTGTAATTCTAGTAAGTAGAACTGTCGATTTAATATATTTTTCTATCGATAAAAAATGCTAGTACCCTATTCAATTGCCTTCGAGAAGTTTAATACAAGTGGGTAAAGATGCAAAATGAAGTCAATTTTATGGACACAAGAAAAATCATTAGATTTTTATATCTCTCATTTCACCAACTGATCTTAATTGTTATAATACATATAATAATGTTAACAACACCTTTTATACCCATTTCAGACAATATTATTGTATATTAATCTTTTAATATTACTACATACTTTACTCGTACCTAGACACAAATTATTTTAATGCTCTTTTTTCCTCATGGTTCACCTCTTGTAGATAGGAGGGCTGTTTGTTCAATACTCAAGGAAATGTTCAATAAAACACAAAAATAAAATATGTTTGCAAGCGGAATCAAGATAAGCATAGGTATGAATTATAAATAAATAATTAAAAAATAGAATAAAAATAGTTATTATAAGTACAATCTTATTTATTTATTCTCAAGCAAAGATTACATCTACAATATGATTTGACAAGTTAGAACACAGTTATATGTAGTAGTAATAAGTAATGCTCACAAGGGCAAACTATTCGCTATACAGTGACCTCTTCCAACTAACCCAACGCATGCATACACCTTACTACTACTTATTATACAATCTAATTATTACCTACACCAACATTCTCCTCCGTGGTTTTTCTTAATTTTGGTTACATTTTTCATAGTTTTAACGATAGATGTATTAATAAATTAGTGTTTGTTTTTCCCACCGAGACTTTCTGGTCTAAGCCTGCATTAGTGCATTAGTTTGTTTGCTTTAATGTGTCGCCTAACTGAATGTCTTCACCAGTATGAATTCGTTTATGTTTGTGTAAATTTGATCCGTACTTTATTGTCTTCATGCAAATTTTACAATCAAGTTTTTTTACCAGTGTGGATATATTTATGCCTATTTAATTTTTTCGCCCGTTCGAATGTTTTCATACAAATATTACATTCGAAAAGTTTTTCGCCAATGTGGATTCGTTTATGTGTGTCCAAAGACGATTTTCGGCTGAATGTCTTAATACAAATATTACACTCAAAAGGTTTTTCGCCACTGTGGATTCGTTCATGACGTCTTAGATTTGTCATTTGTGTGAATGTCTTCATGCAAATATTACACTCAAAAGGTTTTTCGCCAGTGTGCGTTGGCTTATGTTTCTCCAAAGACGATTGTTGGCTGAATGTCTTCATGCAAATATTACACTCAAAAGGTTTTTCGCCAGTGTGAATGCGTTTATGTTCTTTTAAATATGACTCAACACTGAATGTCTTCATGCAAATATTACACTCAAATGGTTTTTCGCCACTGTGGATTCGTTCATGGCGTCTTAGATTTGTCATTTGTGTGAATGTCTTCGTGCAAATATTACACTCAAAAGGTTTTTGGCCAGTGTGAATTCGTTTATGTACATTCAAAGATGCACCATGCATGAATGTCTTCATGCAAATATTACACTCAAAAGGTTTTTGGCCAGTGTGATTTCGTTTATGTACATTCAAAGATGCACCATGCATGAATGTCTTCATGCAAATATTACACTCAAAAGGTTTTTGGCCAGTGTGAATGCGTTTATGTTTGTCCAAAGACGATTGTAGGCTGAATTTCTTCATACAAATATTACACTCAAAAGGTTTTTGGCCAGTGTGAATTCGTTTATGTACATTCAAAGATGCACCATGCATGAATGTCTTCATACAAATATTACACTCAAAAGGTTTTTCGCCAGTGTGAATGCGTTTATGTGTGTCCAAAGACGATTGTTGGCTGAATTTCTTCATACAAATATTACACTCAAAAGGTTTTTCGCCAGTGTGAATTCGTTTATGTGTGTTTAAATTTGACACAATACTGAATTTCTTCATACAAACATTACACTCAAAAGGTTTTTCGCCAGTGTGAACGCGTTTATGCTTGTTTAGATCAGACGTTTTATTGAATGCCTTCATGCAAATATTGCAGCTATATCTTAGTTTACACTTGTTCGTATCGTTCTTTTGAATCTGTTTAGAAACTACACTTCTCGTTTGAAATTTAGAAGATGAACTGGCTCTTGATATTAAATTGTTTTCTCTACTAGCCCTCTCACACTCTTCTTTGATATCAGGTTCGTAGATATCAATATCTCCATAACTAATAGTATGTCCAGCATCGGCCTCACTCTCCTCCTCAGCAGGCTCTTGTTTCACAGCGACATTCTTTAAAAAGTCCTCGATGTCTTCATCAGTTATTATATCAGTGATTATACATTGTTCTCCTTCATCATGTACACTAGTACTAGTATTAGCTTCATCCATAATGATTGTAGGTATAACAACGTTCGTGTTTTTGTTAATTAATTGTTAAAGACACCTCCGATAGAGATTTAAACACGGGACCTGAGTCATAAATGATAAAATGAAGGCAACGTGACAATTTGGACGTTGTTTCCATGGCAGCAACGTATTGTCGAGGAACGGTGTGAAAATTCGTAGTCATAAATTTAAAAAAATGACAATCGTTGACCGCATAACCGTATCCGGACACGTCACGGTCGTCCCGTTTTCCTTTGTATGGAAATGCGGCGTCGCAACGTTAACTTCCGAGTCATAAGCAATTTAAAACTCACGTTGCTCTATAAAACGTGCCGTTATCGTTGTTTTTCGTGACGTTCTTAACCATCACCAAAATAGGTGCTGTTACACGTCACGTTGCCATCGCTGCTTGCAATTCTCCATTATATCAAAGCCAAATAAGGTAATAATCGATTGGTTTTTTAATGTGTTATTAGGGCTTGTGTTTATTATTAGATGAATATTCGAGTAGTTTATAAAATTACAAAAATATTATTAAAAATATACAATAGATAAAACAGCGCGTATTTGAGGTTAAATATATTCTCTCGACAAAATTAGCGAATATTCATCTAATAATACATTAAAAACCAGTCACTTACTATTATTTTACGTAGTTGGCTTTTATATAATGAAAAATTGTCGATAGTACCTATTCCACAACACACAGGTGCACCTATGTAAACTGATTTCTATCAAGAGAATGCACTTATGAAATATGTGAACGACACAATAAGACAAAAATATATTTTTTTGTGGATTTCATAGTTTGAACAGAAAATACTACATAGCGCGAAATCTTTCCCAAAGTCCGCGACACACTTGAGTTAGGTATATCTCTCCGCTACTCATCTGTTTAGGCGCCATGTTGACATAGTCGATGAATGATGTTTTTGTTGTGACAGTACGTAGTACCTACCGAGGTACAGCTAGTTTGTTTCGTTTGTTTACATTATTTGATACACGGGCGCATGCGCGTGCAGGCACACCAACATAAAATGAGAATAATGTTGCCATTTGCCAGAAAAAAACCATAGACAAGCGCCTATCGAAGGCGTCGCAATGTGCCGATAACAAGAGCGTTTGACGACCCAACGTGAAGCTTATTAAACAACTTTGACTACGAAATATGTGACCGTCACCGACTGTCGCGTTCTCACTTTTTCGTTGGTGCACGGATCGTTGTTGGTATTATTTAAATTTATGACTCAGGCTCCAGAACACTCGCTTCCCGATTCATACACGGGCATAGATAAATTTAATATACGAAAACTGACGAAAACCATGAAATCCAAAGACGTTGTACTTAATGGTGTCTAAATCAACGTCATCCCGTGGAGTGAGGAACCAGTAAAGGCGAAGATACACACGAGAGATTTTGGCCTCCCGGATACCAAAATGACAGGTCTCTTGTGTGTAAACACATCGGAGACGCGAGATATCTCTCGATACCGCGCGCCTCCTGAGACGGTCTGCGCACGCAAGTCTCGCGTCGTGTATTTTACATTTTTTCGTCTCAGGGGACGCGTCTCCGGTCTTTTGACATGTTCAATTTTAATCTGAGGTCTCTTGGAGATGTTTGCAACTGAATTGGATTGGCGCGCGTGGGCACGTGGTTTTTGTATTGATATATAATTTTAAACATTCCTGCGATTGTGACGATATTAGTACATTGTTAATAATAAAATTGTTAGTTGATTATAATTATAATATTATTTTTAAATAATGGCGGATTAATAACAGAGTTGCATTTGCATTTGAAATATGAATACAGTTGTGAAAAATACATTAACATTACGTGTTTTGTTATTCCCTTCATGTCCTACAACATTTATAGCAAACTATGTAGTTACCATTTCACCCTTTAATATTCATCGAAGGAACATAAGGAGGAAACAAAATTTCGCTACTCACAACGGTTTCGGGTATGTAGTGCATACCGATACTTGCTTTGGCTTATGTCACTGATGTCATAGGAATGGTGTACATTAAAAGAATGTCTAATTAAGTATTCTATTTCATTTACTAACGCAGAAAAGGAAATATACACATACGCATGTAAGTAAAGTACCGACCGACATTATGTAGTACATTACTGAATCGATAAATAATTTCAAAGCGGTGTATAATTATATTTTTTAATCACAATACTCGTAAATACATGACACTAGAGTATGTACACAAAACCAAACGCCATTATGGCGCCAAAAATACTAATAGAATGAATGCAGCAACAGACCAAAGTCTCGCGTCTCGAGATAGTCCCGTGTATTTTAGAATTTGATGACAGGAGGCGATTGTCGGCCATTTTTACTAGAGATGCCGTCTCTAGAGACGAAAATCTCCCGTCGTGTATTTCACTGAAGAGACTGACGCCATTTTGTCAGTGCCTGGAGGCGCGTCTCCTGAGACCCCGTATATCCACACCTTAACCTTGCAAGCACCTTGTAAAGAACCTATCCGTGGAGTGGATTGACCAGAATGTCGAAATATGACCTTAGTAAAAAATCGCTCATTCTCGAGATATCGGCACTTTTTTGTTTTTCGTGAAATTCGACACCTTTGATCAGTTTTTCAATAACCACGGTCACAAAATTCAATATTCTAGGATTATAATTTTTGATACGTAATTCTAAATAATCCAGCTATTTGATTGTAGCAAATTATAGTCCTAAATAAAACTTATTATGCCCCAATTTTGAAAAAAAGAACATCGTTTCCGGCTTTCTAGTTTTTTTTGTTTTTTATTAGCAAATTTCGACTCCTTCACACTGTAAAAAAAAATGTACCTAGGTATCATATTAAAAGCTGACAAATTATTTTTAAAACTTCCTCATTTAGTTTAGTTTTTAAAAAGATTCAAATAATGATATACCTACCTATAGTTCCCGTTAAAAAAAACAATTTCCGGTTTTACTTCAAAATGAGCTCATTATAAGAAAAAACAAATGCAGGGTCATAGGTTCTTTTTTCTTTATGTCCAATTTGGCGGTTCCATGACAAAATCTCACCTGTCAAAAGGGTAACCTACTATTGACAGAATCGCAACTCAACACCGGAAAATCTGATGCCGTTGGTTCTTTTTGGTTTGTTTTTGTGTGCAAAAAAAAAACAACCTAATGAACCTAACCCAACAATATTGAAATTATCGGCAACAGGTTTTCCGGTGTTGAGTTACGATTCTGTCAATAGTAGGTTACCCTTTTGACAGTTGAGATTTTGTCATTGAGAGATTCTGTCTGGTTACCCAATTTGGCAGTGATAGAAAATGAAAAAAGATGTAAAAAAAATTGTAAATGTATGTAAAAAAATCAACCATTTTTGAGTTTTTGGAGCCTTTTGCAAATTGAGGAATATGAAAATTTCTCATTTGGGTTTTAGGCAATAATTACTCACAAACTACTAACCCGATTTTGACAAAATAAACTAAAAATCATGTACCTACTTAATAATGTAGACTTTCGATGATTTCTAAAGAACCTAATTTGTGGCCTTTTCCTTAGAATTTGGCGAATTAACTGTTAAGAAACCTGTTATTCAGTCATTCGTATTCTCCATAAACATAATAGGTAGGTATATTAATTATATTACCTATGGTATTCTTTGATTTGATATTATATTATTTTTATTTTCTCACTGCTCCGCGGGCCGCATTTAAACACCCAGAGGGCCGCATGCGGCCCGCGGGCTGCGAGTTGGCCTCCCAAGCCTTAAAGTCTATGGAAATTGGAAATATGACAGCATTGACAGCTGCCTTGCCTTGTGTGTGCCTTGTGTGCTTGTGTCGTGCTGTTCCGAATTCGCTGCCGGTAAATTTTAGTGCAATAAATTAAAATTGTATTCGCGTATCACCGCATTATTATATTACACAGTGACAGTGTAAAAACAGTGCATCGAAATGACGGCGTTCGAGGAGTTTGGAGTTTTGCCTGAAATAGGCAAAGCTGTGGATGAAATGGATTGGACATTGCCAACAGACGTCCAAGCCGAAGCTATACCTCTCATATTGGGAGGTGGAGATGTATTGATGGCTGCTGAAACTGGCAGCGGAAAGACTGGTGCGTTCTGTCTGCCAATTCTTCAAATTGTTTGGGAAACTTTAAAAGATTTGGCTGAAGGCAAAGGCAGTAAGATTATACAATCTGCAGCAATGAATTGGACGTTGAGTTTCTTTGATCGTGGCGAGGCGTTGGCTGTGACTCCTGATGGCTTGCGGTGTCAATCCAGAGAATTCAAGGAGTGGCACGGCTGCAGGGCCACCAAGGGAGTGTATGGTAAAGGGAAATACTATTACGAAGCGACTGTCACCGACGAAGGATTATGCAGAGTGGGGTGGTCCACACAAATGGTTAGTAAAATCTATCTATCTGGGAACTATTACGCTGTTGGGGCCCTCGACTGCGGGTGGGGCCGGACGTACGCACTGAAAGTCAGAATGTGTTTATTTTTTAAATATCGATGGATCCTAGAAGTTCTTTATAATTCCTGTAAATTTTCGAGAATTTAGGATTTGTACGACTAAATAAGGGGGGTGGCGAAAAAGGACCTGAGCTTGCATACACAATCCCAAATTCTTTTCTGCACAACTTGCACGAGGCTAAAAGCCTGTATCGCAAAGTGTGAAATACATCGCCACCGCCGGGATTCGAACCTGGCACCTCCCGCTTGAGAGACTGCCGCCTCAACCAACTGCGCCAACCATGTACTCGCACATGTACATTTGTTACGTTATATTAATAAGATTATTGTTCCAGGCTTCGCTCGATCTCGGCACGGACAGATTTGGTTTTGGCTTCGGAGGAACAGGAAAGAAGTCCAACTCCAAGCAGTTTGATAATTACGGTGAAGCGTTTGGGATGCACGATGTCATCGGTGAGTCACATATTTAAAAATAACCTCCTCAAACATGTACAGCAAAAGACCTCGGAGAGAGGTGAAAAAGTACCTTGTCCATAAATCTTACTATTCTATTGAAGAGATATTGTCTGACTCATCGTAATTATTGTATTAGTATTATTTATTGTTGACCAAATGCAGTTTTGAACCATTTGCATCCAGACCTGCATTGAATAATAATATGTCTCTGTTTTATACTGATTTCTCTCTCAAATTCTGTTGTCATTGACGTAATGTAGTTCTGGACAATTTACACCCAGACCTGCATTGAATTAAACCACACCTGTTTTAAGTTTTGTTTTGTCACCATGTGTTTATTGATTGTATTATTTTCTGCCGTAACTGTTTATTGATGTATCGCATTTTATTATGTTTGTTTAATATGTAAACCTGACGATTCCGATTGCCTTAAAAGGGGCCTACGGATGATTAGAGAACACTAAACAATAAGTTTTTCCCCTCAACAGAGACGAGAGGCATCTTCATTCACATAATGCAGCATTATGTGAACTCCCGTAGGGAGGAAGCAAGATGGGTGTTCCGACGCTTACGAGTCGGCTTTGGCTGGCTTAAGTGATCACTTTATGCCCAGGGCAACGTTCACCCATTCCACCACATCCTGCTGTCAATCGTGTAATTTTTGAAAGTTGTATATATGCTGCGGTTGGAAACTGTTTCACAATTAACCTAATTTTCGATGCTAACGCCATCTGTTGAGAAGTAGATGCAACATTTGCAACCACCTTTTTTGTGTGTGAGATGGAGTTGAACACTGTGGTTCATCTACTCCACTCTAGGCGGCGCAGGGAATACTGTGATTCCACTTTGTCGTTGCTGTTACCGGCTGGCAGTTTGAAACAAATTTTGCATGCAAAAACATGCCCTCGATTTTTTTTTGCTGGTCCGTCCTTAAGGATCTGATCGACATGACTGATCCAGGTCAGTCTCATATCTTCTTTCGTTCACGTTTCCTCAACAGAGACGAGAAGCATCTTCATTCACATAATATAGTGTTAGTGTGTATAGAGTCGGCTTTGGCTGGCTTGAGTGATCACTGCCCAGGGCAACGTTCACACATTCCACCACATCCTGCTGTCAATTGTGTAATTTTTGGGAGTTGTATATATGCTACAACTAGAAATTATTTCATATTGACCCAATGTTTCCGATGCTAACGCCATCTGCTGAGGAGTGGATGCAACATTTGCAACCTACTTTTTATTGTGACGTGGAGTAGGAAAACTATGGTTCCATCTACTCCAGGAGGCGCTGGGAATACTATGATCCCACTTCTGTTTGTCTCCATTAAATTATTGTCACTTTTCTTCCAGGCTGTCTTTTAAACTTGGACAAGGGGGAAATAAGGTTCTGGAAGAACGGAGTGGACCTTGGAGTGGCCTTCACCCTTAACGCCGATCAGAAGAGAGATTGTTATTTCCCCGCCGTGGTCCTGAAGAATGCCGAAATGAGTTTCAATTTTGGCGACACTACATTCAAGGTAAGCAACATGATTTCGTATCACCATATTCGAGTATTTTAGAAGATTACTCAGCTAATACTGAAGATATCAACCTAAGACATAAAACATGGATAAATGAGAATATGTTTAGTGACTCTAGCGGGTAGAACTCTAGACTCTAGATTTGATTTTTATGAATTTTCTCCGTAAAAAATAATTAGGGAAATGAGTGACTTCAAGACTGGTGTTGTAACAAGAATGAAAGTAAACAAACTAAGATGGTTTGGGCATGTTGAGAGAATGAATGATGACAAAAAAGATATATTTGAGTGAGCGAAGAGGGATGAGGAAGCGCGGCCGCCCGAGACTGGCCTGGTCCGATCATGTCGACCAGATCCTCAAGGATGGACTTGTTTTGAGTAAAAGGAATCGGAGAGCATGTATGGACAAATTGCATGAATGTGACGGAAGCTAGGAGTGTGCGTAAGGATAGGGCTGTCTGGCGCTCTGTCCTCTCTTCCTACCCTGCAAGGGACGTGGCGTGAGGGTATAGATAGATAGAAAAATAATTACTTATCTCTGAAATTTACTGACTGCAATTTGATTGATAAGATGCAGTGACAGAAACAATTTTTAGCACCCCATCGACATCACAGAATTGGAGGAGAAAATTCATTGCTGAAAAAAATGTGTAACGTCCATGTCCAGTATGTGGTTTTTTTTTTTTTTTTTTATCCTTCTAGCGGGGGCATAGCTTATGCTATTGTGGCATCTCGACCCTTGGGATCTATTATACCTTCCCCCTCCTTATCCAAAGATGGACCTTAGGTAGCCCAATGTGCAACCCTGTGTGAATGAGACCACTTCTTCTGGTCTTGGATATCCATTACCCAGCATCATTAGTCTCTTCCTTGCCAGAGCGTTGCAGTCACATAGAATGTGCTCCATTGACTCATCACTCTCGCCGCAAAAATGGCATCTTGGGTCCTCAGCAAGTCCCATTTTGAATAGGATTTTGTTGACCCCATAGTGCCCTGTGAGTACACCAATCATCGTTCGGGTGTGCTCTCTGCCAGAATTCCAGATTTTGTCTATTCGGCTTACGTTCACATCTGTGATGAACCTTTTGGAGTGTTTTAGTCCTGGTGTGGATTTCCACTCTTTTAGCAGTCTGTCATTTGTGTACTCGCGTATTGCTTGTTTGACAGATGCATATGGTAGTCTCAAGACCGGTTCTGGTCCTATAAATATGGATTCTGACCCTTGTCTTGCTAGTTCGTCAGCCTTCTCGTTTCCCTCTATGCCCATGTGCCCAGGGACCCACACCAGCCTGACTTTGTTCCAGCGCCCCAACTTGTTGAGTGCATGTGTACAATTCAGTATCAGTGTTGAGTTTATCCTGTGTGCACAAAGTGCCTTGAGGACCGCTTGGCTGTCGCTGAGGATATAAACAGTCATATTTTTGGTATTCCTGTTTAATATCTCTTGTGCACATGTCAGTATGGCACATGCTTCCGCCTGGAATACTGTTGCACAGTGACCCAGGCTCAGGCTTATTGAGCAGTTTCTTGAGTAGATGCCTGCTCCTGTTCCAGATGACATCTTCGAGCCATCTGTGAACCATATGAGGCTATTTTCCTCTTTGGGGTTGAAATTATGTCTCCATTCATCCCTCGAGGGGATGTGGATTTTATAATTTCTTTTAGTTACTAGTTTGGTTGACATTCTGTCGCATTCCATGTCTAGTATCCTTTCGAGTTCTCTTGTGGACTCCATATTGGTGTGTCTAGTCCCGAGCTTGGATTTGTCCCATAGTCCGGTTCTGGACAGCCTATGGATAGCCTTCCTTGCTTCGGTTTCTATCACCAGGTGTAATGGTTTTAACCCCAATATGGATTCCATGGCTCTTGTTGGTGTCGTTCTGAACGCTCCCGTGACGGCCATGCAAGCGTATCTCTGCAGAGTTGTCAGAGTCCTCCTGCATGTATCAAGAGAGGTTCTAGGCCACCAGACGATGCTACCGTAGGTGAGTGTTGGAATCACCATCTGCCAGCTCTTTGGTCCACCATGGGACTTTCTTTGCTATAACACTCTTTTCTGGGCAGTTCATTGTCCATGCCTTGGTTATAGCCCTTTCGATGTTGTCAGCCTCAAATTCTATATCGGTTATAGAGTTGAGACTCCCTTTTGCATCTCCTAATATCCGTCCCACATTGTGTTCCTAGGGTTCCTCCTACTGGTCGTCTCAGTTTTGTGATGTGCCCTGTAGGAGAAGCAGATGTAGCGATGGTCCGAGAGAGTTATCTCATCTGACACCTGCCAGTTAATGATATTCCTGCTTGCAAAATTGCTAGCAAGTGTTATATCAATCACTTCTCTCCTCCTTTTATTAACAAAGGTGGGTTTGTTGCCTTTGTTCATTATTTGCAGCGGGGAGCTTGCCAGATATTCTAGTAATTTCTCCCCACGCTTGTTGATGTCTGTGCTTCCCCAGATTTTATGATGGGAATTAGCATCACATCCTATTATCAGATCCAGGTTTTGTGACTTACTGTAATCTACGAGATCCCTCAGTTTCTGATGAACTGGGTCTCTCTCTTCATATGGTAGGTATGCAGAGGTAAGAATGAGTGCTCTTTTTTCCGCTCCCTTATTCATGTGAAAATTCACAGCTGTCATGTCCCTGAAGTTGTATGTTTGCAAGGGCCATGCATCTATACCATTTCTGACGTAAATGCATGTCCTCGCATCCTTTGCAGACCCAGTGATTATGATACCATTGGTTCCTCCGAGACCCCTTATAGCTTCTTTGTAGATATAGGGTTCCTGTATGATGGCTATGTCATATTTACCATCTTTTAGCCCCTTGGCCATTATCGCAGTGGCCGCCTTGTTGTGTTGCAGGTTTGCCTGCACCACTTTAATGTTGGCCATTTGGGGGGGGTCTGGTTTGTGTGGATTGCCTCTTAGAGTCACTCCTCACTCCCAGACCCCGGGTCTGTTAGACATGTGTCCGAGTCCTCCACTCCATCCGAGTCGGTGGATTGGAGGCCCTGGGCGGTCCCTTTGTTCTCGAATATGGAGAAGGCTTCTAGGTCCGCGCAGAGCGTTTCGCTCCTGCCCCCCTCGCTCCCTCCCGCCTTTTCAAGCGGTCTGGAGTTCGGACTTGGGCCGGACGATCGCCCGCACCCCCCTTCAGCCCCCCCCATACCCGAGGCCGTGTCCATGGGTTCAGGTACAGAGCCGCCACCCCCCAGCGCACCCTCCAACATCCGTGCATCAGGTGCGGAGAGCTCCGCCCCCCCCCGGTCCCCCTCTGTTGGGACCTCCGTTGTGGAAATTTCCTCCCCCCTGGGCTCCTCACCGATGGTGGTGGGCCCAGGTTCGGAGGGTTCCTTGTCGGTGTCTGTCTTTTCCAGCACTTTGAAAGTGCTGGAATCCAGTCCCGCATGGAGGGTGTAGCCGGCGGCCTTTATCACATCCGCTGAGGCTCTGTCCATGAGGACGATCCTCCTTACGGACCTGGCATCGACCTCCGTGCTTAGCACCCTCCATTCTTGTGTGCGAAGCTCTGGGTTCTTCCTCTGAAGCATCCCCAGGCTTCGACTTGCCTCTTTGCAGGCAGTGTTTCTGGACTTCCAGGCCATCTTGACTGGTCTTGGGATATCCCTGGTTTCGACCACTTTCACCTTAAAGGCTCCAATGGTCTTACCATCCAGGGTCTCCCTCAGCCAGTCGACGGCCCTTCCGTCCTCACACGTGACGTGGAAGATCCCTGTCATCAGGGTTCCCACCGTCACTGTCGGAAGTGGATCCGGGGCGGCTTCCAAGGCCCTAAACAGTAGGTCCATGATGGGTTCCGCCATTTCACCTGAGAGGGGTTTCTCTGTGTGATTCTCGGCTATGATAGCCATCCTCACGCCAGAAAGAGCCTCCTTGTATGACCCCTGTATTTTAGCCTTTTTTGGCTTATTTTGAGCTTCGAGGGTGTCCTCGTTGCTCAAGGGCCGGGTCCTTTTGTTCAGAGGGACCGCTTTCGCAGTACCCTCCATGGCGCCTTGTCTTGTCAGTTGCCTGACCTTGCGCCTTTGTGCTCCACTCCGCTTCTTTTTGGAGCCCTTCCTCTCTCCTTCAGGTTCTGCGTTTGCACCCCTGGAGGGCATGTCGGTTGACCTATCGGGTGTCCTTCTAGGTATTACTGTTGTATCCCTAGAGGTCCCCGGTAGGTCTGTTTTGTTTTGGGCTAGGTCGGTCTTGCTGCAGTGTTTCTTTCGACCCACCACAGACCAGCCCGACCCTGCCCCGCTTTCTTTTTGACCACTGCTTGATCCCCCGATGTGTTCCTTGCGGTCCACATTGGTACAACCTTGCAGTGGCATGGTTTTTGTTGTGGTCCCCTTTGCAGGGTCCCACCTCTTCTTCTTGCTCTCTTTTACGAGAGCCTCTTTGGTCTTTTGAATATTCTCATTCATTGGACTGAAAATTTTTCATCCACCATACTCCCCACCCGCCACGGAGCCCTCAAAGTGGGGATGCTATATAGCACCAGGGCTATATGGTGGATATAGCCCCCCCAGGTGCGTTCTCCACGAGACCGCACGACACAGAGTCTGCCACGCGACCACGTGACCTCCCATGCGCCGCCGTCTGCAGAGCCCATCACCCAGGGTGGCTCGCCTAGTGGCCGCTTAGCGGACACCACAGCCGATTGATCGTGGCTGGCTATTCCACGACCTCCCGTTTGAGAGGAAATCCAGGCCAAAGTGATGTGTTGCCGGCCTGACTGGCTCAGCTCAATCACCAGGATCCCTTCATCCCCCCGTACGGGTCACCGCGCACGGCACAAACACGCAGGTGGATCTGTCTCGCCCCTGCTGATTGGGAAGGGAAGAGGGAGAGGTTGGGGAGAGACACCCCACCCTACAGCTGTCTGACGCTGAGGAGTAGGGCGCAGGGAGAGATCCACATTCTCCCTGCATGGATAAGGAGGAGGTAGGAAATAGGGGGTAGGAAATGACCACTACTAGTTGGATTGGGAGGGGATTGGGCTTAGTAGTGGTCAGCAAGGTACCTCGGGCTTGCCACACCCGTAGCTCACCGGACAGGTGAGCCCCCTGAGGGACCAGTATGTGGTTAGCGCAGTTGGTTAAACCATACACTTCAAATCGGGAGGTGCCTGGTTTAATTCTCAGTGCTGACGATGTATTCTGCACTTCACGACACAAGCTTTAGCTTACTACTATAAAAAACTACTTTCGTGCACACTTCACAATAAGCTTGTGTCGCGAAGTCCAGAATACATGGTCAACACCAGGATTTGAACCCGGCACCTCCAGATTAAAAGTTCGTACTTCAACCAGCTGCGCCAACCATGCGCATAAAACATTCTCTTATGCCATTTAAGATTGTTTTTTTATTTTAAATGTTGCCAGCATTCCCCGCCTGATGACTTCGTGGCCGTATCCTCCACTCCTAAGGACTGCACTAAAGTGAACAGTGCCTCGGGCAGTGCAGCGTCATCCACTTCCTCTAAGCCTGTCAACAATGCACCACAAGCCATCATTATTGAGGTAGGTACCCCCTTTATTGTTTACAATATTTTTTTTCTTCTTAAACTGTGTCTAGACTCAGCGAGTCTGTATTGACAGGATTGTTCTCCTGTGATGTGGAACTCCAGCTGTCTCTCCATCGCTTCGGTGGTCTTCCTGGAGGGCGTTGAGCATCAGGCACCCCATGCAATGCGATGTATGGGAGTCTGCGTTGTTCATTCTTGACACATGTTGGTACCAGAATCTCCGCCGCTGTCGTCCCCATCTGACTACATCTTGGACTACATCTTTTTTAATCGTATAATTTTTTTTCTGAATAACCAGATTTTCTACATTTATTTATTTATTTAAACTTGAAATTACACCGAGCAACATTACAGCTTTAGCCTTTGCGTCGCTCGGTGTAGATGTCGTAGTTAAATATAATAAGTAGTTATCTCAACAGATACACAGCAAAGGATGGACTTTCCATCAGGCTTATGACTAGCATTGCCAATTCAAAAATTAGAAAGCCGGACATTTGGGACCCGGGGCTAGACGGTTGAAAAAACGTTTTTTGACTAAAAAATCAGATGAAACACAAAATTGTTATCTCGATGTATTCAACCGTTGGTACTTGGTGGAAGTCAATTTTTAGGGTAAAATTAAATTTCTTGTGGATTTTTTAGTTTTTTTTTCATTTTTTCCTTACAAAATTGTACAACTGCATCAACCAACTCATTTGTTAATATATTTTATTTCCAGCCATCCAGAGAGTTAGCGGAACAGACCTTCAACCAGATCATTAAATTCAAGAAGTTCATCGAATCGCCCAAAGTCAGGGAGCTGTTGGTCATCGGCGGAGTGAATGTCAAAGAACAGATTGCCGTGCTGAATAGCGGTGTGGATATTGTAGTCGGAACACCGGGCAGGCTGGAGGACCTCATACAAGGAGGTGAGTTCTGTCATCTATTTATAAAAAATTTCAAAATGATGTCATGTTTACCTATACCAGCGACACCTTGACATTTCTCTAGCCATGATGTAGGATTTATTTATTTATTTATTTCATTTTATTACAGGTATAAGTGCAAAACAGATAACAACTATAGATATAAGTAATTGAAGATTAGTTCATTCATAATTCACCTGTCACCCACAAGCATGCACCACAGTTAAATTAAAACATATAAGTTCATTCCGGTCATCTCACACACCCTTACAGTCCCTTAACAACGAGTATGATGGACCATGTATTATATTCTGTTAGGAGATTTGACAGGAGTGGTGGTCCCGTTTATCATTATGCTATGTTGCCAACTGTTACAGCACGGCTAGAGTACCTACTCTAGGAGGCGGTGCCTATACTCAAAGTTATTATGATGATCACCCACTATCTACAACTTAAGTCGGCGGTTCCCAAACTTTATTCGTTCATGGACCCCTTTTCATAGTCAGTAAAAACTTGCCACAGACCCCCAAATGTAAAAATTATTAATCAATACTCAAAAAGTAGATAAATAAATAAAAAAAATAGCGCCATACGGCGTTTTATTTTTATCCAAAATTTATTGTTTGTGTTAAAATGTGTTATACTTACTTATTTCTTCTTCTGATATTTTTCCCTTGTGATTTTATTATATCACGTTTTTCTTTGTCCTCCAGGTTATCTGTCGCTCACTCACTGCAGATTCTTTGTGCTGGATGAAGCGGACGGACTCCTCAAGGCCGGCTACACGGACCTCATCGAGCGGCTCCACAAACAGATACCAAAGATAACTTCAGACGGGAGACGCCTACAGATGATTGTGTGTTCTGCCACGTTGCATGCATTCGAAGTGAAAAAGATGGCGGTGAGTTAAATTGTAATTGTTTTCCTTCAGGTCTTGCTGATAATTGACATAATTTTATAGCTTGACAATTATTATCATGATATTTATACCTTGGCAATTATTATCATGATGGCAATTATTGTCATGATATTTACACCTTGGCAATTATCATGATATTATTATTATTATTAGCTTTTGGGCAAGCACCCTAGGCTGATGGGCCCAAATCAATGTCTGTGCTATCCCTCGTTCTGAGAAAGTCATCCAATCTGTTCATAAAAACCTTAACCGTGTACTCCGTTCTTAAAAACGTTCACCTTATATCTTGACAATTATTATAATGATATTGATTCCTTGTCAATTATTATCATGATATTTATACCTTGGCAGTTATTGTCACGATATTTATACCTTGGCAATTATTATCACGATATTTATACCTTGGCAATTATTACGATATTTATACATTGGCAATTATTGTCCTGATATTTATACCTTGGCAGTTATTGTCACGATATTTATACCTTGGCAATTATTATAACGATATTTAAACCTTGGCAATGATTATCACAATATTTACACCTTGGCAATTATTATGATATTTATACCTTGATAAATGCAGGAAGCAATGGGTAGGACACAGAGTAGGTGTTTTAGAATCACAAATAGATTTTGACTGGTTTGAGGAATCACTTTATCCCCAAAGCAATATTCACTGATTCCGCCATGTCCCGCTGTCAAATATGTAATTTCCAAGTTTATACTCTTCAATTTCACATTACACCTCTTTTTCTATACCATCGACATCTGTTGAGATTATTTTAAAGTATAAATTATTACCTAATATTGTTTCTTTCCTTCAGGAGAAACTGATGCACTTCCCTACATGGGTGGATTTGAAAGGAGAAGATGCCGTACCGGAGACCGTGCATCACTGTGTTGTGATGGTGGACCCTCAGAAGGACAGATCGTGGGAGAGTCTAAGCAGGTACCATTATATTTGCCATAGATACAGATTGCATGATGAACAACACATTTCTTTTCAATTTCCCGTTACCAAATTTTTAATTTTTTTTAATCAAAAATGAATCTGGGTTTGTCGAAATAAACCCAAATACATCTTTGTACACTTCACAGAAAGCTTAAAAGCTTGTGTTGTGAAGTGGAGTAAGTCAGGGATTAAACCTGCGCCCACTGGATTAACAGTCGAGCGCGTTACCAACCAGGCTACCGACCACCTCTGTATGGAAATTTGCTTAAATTAGTAACGGACATCTTTTTAAGTTATTGTATCGTATTTTTATGAAACTAATGTTTTTTATGATGTTTTGTATATCATTTGAAAGAGCATGAACCAGGGATGTTTTTTCCAGATTTCTGAATCTTTAGGCAATTTTTTTCTTATCGTAAATCCCATATTCTCACTTCCCTGAATGCAAAGGGCGGTCTAGACAAACTAAAATAATTAATAAAACAATAAACCGTGGTACTTTTCAGGCGTATTCAAACTGACGGCGTCCACTCCAAAGACAATGTGCGTCCCGGTGTGAACAGTGCAGAATGTCTGTCGGAAGCCGTGAAGATACTCAAGGGGGAGTATTGCAAGAGGGCAATCGATGAGCACAAGATGGACAGGTAGGATAATAGTTAATGGATTTTTCACTAACTTTCCAACCAAATGGAGTTATGTAATTTTTAACAATCAAATATTACCCCCCCCCCCCATTTTACCTAACCCCTTATACTCATACAGTTCCAAAAGTGTCGCTATTCATCCCATCTATACCGAAAACTATGGATTCGACACTAATATCGATTTTTGCATTCCACCCCCACTGCTTCAGGTGCCGGACCTGTCACTATCCATCCCATCTATACCGAAAACTATGGATTAGATACTAATATCGATTTTTGTATTTCAACCCCTCCTATCCTACCTGTACGCTCCTCCGGGTGCCGGGAGTGTTACGATTCATCCCATCTATACTGAAAACTATGGATTTGACTTTGCAAAATTGACACATTGATGTTTTTTGATACTTTACGACTCTTAAGTACTATTTTATGTTACTTGTTTGTTCACAGGGCCATAATATTCTGTCGCACGAAGGTGGATTGCGACAATTTAGAAAAATACTTAAAGAACTTTGGTCGCGATTACTCATGTGTCTGTCTCCACGGTGACCGCAAGCCTCCGGAACGTAAGGCCAATCTTCAGGCGTTCAAGGACAACAAAGCCAAGTTCCTCATCTGCACAGACGTGGCTGCAAGAGGACTCGATATCTCAGGACTGCCATTCAGTGAGTAGCCAATCATTCGCTTTATTACATTCAATAAACAAAGGTAGACTCTTATTAAAGGACGATACTCTCCGATAAAAATCTTTATATCAAGTTTTTTCCTCAACAGAGACGAGAGGCATGTTCATTCACATAATGCAGCGTTATGTGAACTCCCTTAGGGAGGAAGCAGGACGACGCTAGAATTTGTAGAAAGAACAACTTTCAAAAATTACACGATTGACAGCAGGATGTGGTGGAATGGGTGAACGTTGCCCTGGGCATAAAGTGATCACTTAAGCCAGCCAAAACCGACTCGTAAGCGTCGGAACACCCATCCTGCTTCCTCCCAAGGGAGTTCACATAGCGCTGCATTATGTGAATAAAGATGCCTCTCGTCACATAAATCCGGTTCCATACCTAAATAATTTAGGTACTATCTCAAATCATTAATTATATTATCACTTCAACTTTTCCATCTGGCACGTCTTTGATCTCTCAGCCTTTTGTTCTTGTTTGTATTTCAGTGATTAACGTTACTCTTCCCGATGAGAAATCAAACTACGTTCACAGAATCGGTCGTGTAGGACGAGCTGAAAGGATGGGACTTGCAATCAGCCTCGTAGCTTCAGTACCAGAGAAGGTAAAACGTTATTAGTATTTGGTATTGTGTCGCAGTTAGTATGTGTTTATATGCTTATATCCCTTGTATTGTTGTATGTGCAGAGTTGGTGTATAGTATGGAGATGTATGGAGGTACAACTGCCAGCTCTATTGGTTGTGTGGTGTGTTGGATGTGTAGGTATAATGTTGTCTATAGCTTCAGTTGATGTCCTCTCAGGTGCACATTAGAGCTCATGGTGAACATAGCTGGTAGTATCTCACAGGACTACCTAGTGCTCATTATACATCGGGAGATTCAATGCTCTAGGTACCTGGAACTAATAGATGTGCAGGGACTTAGAGTGAACAAAAATATTACACAGTTTATTTACTTGTATAATACTACCTGCATAATGCACGCAGATACAAGTTACGTGGAATTTGTTGTTTACACTTCGCTTATTGTTTTATTCCCCTATAGATATTGATGGTTGTACGGAATTCAGGTAAAGATGGAAACCCCCGTAATTTAAATACAAAGAAAAAAATACTTTTGCTGACGAGCCGTCTATGAAATTAGAGAATTAGTACGGTTTTATTGCACCTCATCAGGCAAGTGGCATCCGAATTCCCGATGTATAGTGCTCATACATACACACCTTGTATATCTCTATCTTTCTATCTATACCCTCATGCCACATCCGTTGCAGGGTAGGCAGAGAGAACAAAGCGCCAGACATCCCTATCCTTACACACACTCCTAGCTTCCGTCACATTCATACAGTTTGTCATACACGCTCTCCGGTTCCTTTACTCATAACGTGCCCATCCTTGAGGATCTGGTCGACATGATCGGAACAGGCCAGTCTAGAGCCGCGCTTCCTCACACCTCTTCGTTCACTCAAATATATTTTTTTTGTCATCCTTCATTCTCTCAACGTGCCCTGCACATCTTAGTTTGTTCACTTTCATTCTAGTTACAACGCCATACTTGCAGTCACTCATTTCCCTAATAACCTCATTCCTTATCTATCTTTCAGCGTTTTCCCACACATTCTTCTTAACGACCTCATATCTCGATTGTTATATTTTCTTTTGTTCAAGGTATGGTACCACGGTGAGTGGTGTTCGTCTCGCGGACGCAACTGTTGGAATACCAACCTGACTGACGTGAAGGGCTGCTGCATGTGGTACAACGAGCCCCGGTACCTGGGAGACATAGAGGAGCACCTCAACATCACCATCCAGCAGGTGGATAAAGACATGAAGGTGCCGTGCAATGACTTTGACGGGAAAGTCGTCTACGGAGAGAAAAAACTCAATACGGGATCAGGATATAAGGTATGATACATAAATTTAAAGAGAGTGCTGGATTTCACCAACTCTTTAGGTGAGGAATAGTGGAGATAGGAGCCACTTTGTTTTTTTTTTTCAAACAAAATTGTGTTAGGTGACTCCTATCTCCGCTATTCCTCACCTAAAAAGTTGGTGAAATCCAGCATACACCTGAAAATGAGTGTCCCATTTTATAAGTGATACTTTGATCTTTCTTATATTTCAAATAAAATTGTATGTACGAAATCAAAATGCTTTAATGCTGTAATGCGTATAAATACGCATCAAATATTACGACAGTATGGTATATTTTAGCAGATAGTGTGTACTTATAATAAAAAAAATATTGTTTTCTGCAAAGAGTTCCAACTTTTTGTTCCGTTTTGTAATGCAGATCACTGGGGATTCTGCGTTACAAAATGGTTAATTAGAAATATAGAGGTACAGAAAAAATGGCAATGTCTCGGCTTGTTAGATCATTTTAATTTAATAGTGACATTCTACAAAATACATATCTCATCAATTAATATATAATGCAGTATTCCTACAACAGTGCAGAAAAATTAAGGGTGAACATTGTCGGGTTTACGACCTACCTTGGCTGTCTTAAGTGATCACTTTACGCTCGAGAAACATTTGCCATTTCAGTTCACCCCGGCTGGGATTCGAACCCAGACCTTCGTCTCGCATATTAGGGATCTTATCCACTACACCACGAGGAGCGTCATCTGTGTTGTCGAATTTCGTATGAATCAAATACCTACGTATTGTTGCCATTCACACTGTTGCAGGGAGAGGTGGTATTTTTATACACACACCCGCCATCTATTATTGCCGAGTCAAAGAACGCTTGTTCACTACGGAATGTAGAAAAATCCAACGCTTTACAAGGATAATTTGTAAAACAAAAATAATTCAAGTATAAATTAGTATGTTTTTGTTTGTTTGTCCGCAGGATCACGTGACTCAACTAATCCCAGTGGTGAGACAGTTGGGAGACTTGGAATCTCAGGCGCAGCTCTATTATCTTAAGAATTACCATCACACTCCAGTAGTTCTGTAAAGTAAAATGTCATCCATTAAGTCATACAGATGATGTGGTCTCAAAATGATCTTTTAAAAATATGCTGGCATCTTTACGATATTGATAAATACTGATATTACTACATGTAAGATTGCTTTGGAATTAAGTCTGTCCTTGCACACAAGAGAGAGATGGTCTCGGATTAAGGGCTTATATGCACTGAGCAAAAATCATTCTACTATTTTTGCTTCAACTTTTTCAAATTTTGTATGAGAATGTTAGTGCTCGGGAAGAATAACATAAGCGGCAAACTGAATTATACCTTTTTAAAAGAAACCTGGGAAAAAAATTAAAAATCTAAAACAGCAGGTTTGTTAAGATTACCTATAATTACCAGTATTTTGGCTAAATTATACTTTTACATCTGAAAAATTGAACGGAAATTCTTCAGAAATCATAAATTTTACGAGTGCTTTCCGAAGACTTATTTATTCAGGAATTTCCAAATCCTGTAATTCTAAAACAGCAGACCTGTAGTCCATACTTCCATCTATCACTGTTTTCAGTTTCAAGACGATTCCCTCAGTATTGGCTGAGTAAGATTCAGGGCGCCGAAGCCCCCTGACAGCATATAGGGCCTTAATTGAGGACCACAATTTTGTTTGCTAACAACAATGACATTTCTATTAAATTTCTACAAGTGTTGCCACTATGTCGCCATAAAGCTACAAGTAGCGCCCTCATCAAGAACCAACTCTTTATTAATGATAGAACGTCCATTCCCGCGTCCTTCCGGCAGGTCCCCACGTCTTATACTTGCAGCCATTTCGGCCAGAGTGATCGTAGAGATATGATTCAAAGACTCGCATAGAGAGAAAGAGCTATGTGCTCATCAAAACTGCGTCCTTCTAGCAGTATTAGAAATCCTCATATTATGACTAAGAAAATGTGCATCCTACTGGTAGGACGTAAGGTCCTGCTGGCAGGATTCTGGACGTTCTATCATTAACATTGTCTTGTTTTGTAACTTTCGAAGATTTTTTGAAATTGATTTATTTACCTTTTTAATATTTTTACAACTGAACTGAACAGTATAGTGAAGATGTATTGGGGTTAGCTGGAAGAGATCGCAGCATTGCGACAAGCTCATGTCATGGTTTATTATTGCGTGATTTTTAAGATATTTCTGTGTTTAGTTTACTTGAAGTATAAATAAATGTAAATGTCATAATTTATGTGTAATATTATTTATAATAAATAAATGTGTAATATTATAATAAATATTATTTCCACGTGGTGTAAATATGTGTTTTTTTTATACATTACCCAAATAGAACCTACCAGTGGCGTATATACTTAGGTTTTTATTTCGGAGGGGGCAGATGTAGTATTTGACTTTGGGGAAGAGGGAAATGAAAACTAAACTTGGCTAGTAAATATGAACTGGCAAAAATTTTGTGTGAAAAATAATGATAAGTGGCTCCTATCTCCGTTATTCCTCACTTAAGAAGTTGGTGAAATCCAGCTTGAATGTCTTAACACAAACGTACTTCAAAGGCATCAGTGATTTGCTTATAATTTCTTCAAGTTGACAAATCACAAGATGTTAATTGGATTTTGTCTATTGCTGATCTTAGCCCATGAATAATAATAAATGTTTTCGTGCAAGCTTATCGCCAGTGTGAATTCGCCTACGTAATTTTAAATTTCCAAGGTGGTTATATGTCTTCATGCAAATATTACACTGAAAGAGTTTTTCGCCAGTGTAAATGCGTTTATGTGCATTTAAAATTGCCAGTCGATTAAATGTCTTCATTCAAATGTTACACTCAGGAGGTTTTTTGCCAGTGTGAATTCGTTCATGTACCTAATTTTAAATTTCCAAGCTGATTAAATGTCTTCGTGCAAATATTAACTCAAAGGGTTTTTCGCCAGTGTGAATGCGTTTAATAAAGAAGTGTAAAGAAGGTCGTAATCTAAATCTGGTTATGTTTTAAAAATAAAATTATGAACAATGAGCCACAAAATAATGCGTATGAAAATAGATTTATTATTTCAAATATGAAACATGATAGAAATTCTTCATGCACAAATTTCACTCGAAACGTTTTTCTCCACTGTGAATTCGCTTATTATGCCTAAGCACAGATGATTTATGGCCGAATGTCTTCATGCAAATATTACACTCAAAAGGTTTTTCGCCAGTATGAATTCGTTTATGCGCGTTTAAATATGCCACTTGCCTGAATGTCTTCGTGCAAATATTACACTCAAAGGGTTTTTCGCCAGTGTGAATTCGTTTATGTGCGTTTAAATTTCCCCCTAGTCTGAATGTCTTCATGCAGATATTACACTCAAAGGGTTTTTCGCCAGTGTGAATTCGTTTATGTGCGTTTAAATTCGACACAATACTGAATGTCTTCATACAAACATTACACTCGAAAGGTTTTTCGCCAGTGTGAGTTCGTTTATGTTTGTCCAAAGACGATCGTTGTCTGAATGTCTTCATGCAAATATTACACCCAAAAGATTTTTTGCCAGTGTGAATGTGTTTATGTGCATTTAATAAAAAAGCTCTACTGAATATTTTAAAGCAAACATCACAAGTAAAACGTGCTACTTTTTCATCATGTTCGATAGATGAACGTGTCGGCGAACATAATTCTTCATCATTGCTGCCAGCTTCCATGCATTCGGATTTAATATCAGTTTCGTGTATATCAATATCTCCATAACTAATAGCATAACCGATATCATATTCACTGTTGTCCTCAGCAGGTTCTTGTTTCACACTAGCATTTAGGATGCCCTCGATGTCTTTATCATGTAAACTAGCACTATTCTGATCTGATCCCAAGGCCGTACTAGATTTTTCCTCATTGAACGATTGAGCACTCTTCTTAATATCAACCTTCGTGCGAATCCTGGATGCGCTGGGAGCTGAACTGAGATATTCGGAGACATTTGGGAATATTGTAGGGAATGAGCCCTCCTTTAGCTTGGGAATTTTTCTTTCATACTCGTCAAGTTCACCATTTATAGTGCATGTATTTGTTCGAATGATGGAGCTCTCGTCAAAATGCTTAATGCACACGATGGGATTCTTCATCTGACTTAGGTCTCTCGGAATCTTACCGAACCACAAACTCCTGAGAGGTTCTTCTTTGGGGACGGCAAATGTAGAGACTCTTTCCTGTTGCGACCGATAATTTGATTTACAACCTGCTACGTTGCAACATCGGGGCATCGTGAACTATATGCATACGCAGAGGCCTAGAAAAAAGTAAACACTAATCTAAGTTTATGTTCAAGGTAGGTATAACAAACATACTAAAAAGACAAACAAAACTCACATTATTTGAGGTTATGTTTACAAATAAAAATAGTGTTTCAAATATATAGAAACAACACGATATTCACCGTAATTATTTATGTTTTAGGTCGTTTTGTAAATAATATTTAAGTTAATAAAGGCATTTTGTCATGTTTTACACAAAATAATCAGTGCCAAATGTACGGTACAGGTGGTCGACAAGTAAGTTGAAATAACCATTCAATACTTTATTATACTTACCGTTGAATATTCCAAAGGCAAAATATGGATTTATTCCTTCACAACTACAATTTTAAGAATGTTTAGTACACTTCTTTAAGGTTTTAAACATTTTAAACTTAAAAAAACAGCAGAGCATAAACGCGAACAAAATGGATGACGTTCCATTACATAAATAAATGTCAGTTAGCTTACCTACTCAACGATGACACTACCTGTGTCACGTGACCGACAAACCATAGTAAAGAAACAGTTTTCATGCCAAATTATCTTGTAGGCTTTCGTAGCGTGATGAATCCATATATTTAACTAGCTGAGTTACCCGTACTTCGTAACGGCAAATTTGATTTGTGAAGTAAATCGACAGTATGACACACACATACATTCAGCAATGTTCGATTAATCCACAACTTTCTTCAAGGTCCTAAAAAGTTCGTTTCTCCTTCCAGAAGGTTCGAATTCTATTCATTCTTAGAAGTTTCTAGAAGGTTCTGCAGTGTTGGAAATTTCCAGATGGTTTCATTTCCACAACCTTCCAGAAGGTTCGAATTGTCACAACTTTCTAGAAGATTCCACAATGTTCGATTAATTTCCACGACTTTCTAGAAGGTTCTGCAATGTTCGATTAACCTCTACAATTTTCTAGAAGGTTCTACAAAGTTCGCCTTGTTTCCACAGCCTTCTAGAAGATTCTACGTAATTCTCTGGGCGCTTGGATTCCTTCGTTCTGATAGAGCCTCCCACTATCACTTGCCCGATTCAAAATTTGATAAAAGATCTGTGTTCTGCTCGTGAAGATCTTTCATGAGCCACCAAACACGGTGGTATGCGGTGACCGGATCCTCTCAATCACATGGGTGTCTCCCTATGCCATGAGCTGGACAAAATATAACTTGCAATCTGAATTTCTTTTCCAATGCCCTTTCATACGATACCACACACGGCCCCATACAACCCTTGGATCCCCTCATCAGCAAAATTTCTCAGAAGGTTCTGGATTTCCAGAAGTTTCTACCACACAGTATTTGTTTCCAGATAGCAAGGTATGTGTATACCAAGTTTGGTCAAAATTGCCCCAGGCGTTCCAGAGTTATGGTGGAACAAACATACCCACATACATACATACATCCATTTTTATTATATGTAAGATTGTTGGTTCTTCGGGTTTCCTTACTGCGTGGGGAGGAGTTGCCCGAACCCGAAGAACCAACGGAAGATATGAATTTTCATGCCTTCTGAACTGAACCACCAATATACAAAGTAGGTATTTTTAAAGGGTTTTTCTTGGGGAAGGGGGACGAGGTGTCCCGGTCGGTAGTCGAATAATTATGGCAGCCCTAAACTAGATGCACGTTTTTTCGCTAATATCTCAGTTTCAGCTTTTTGGGTTATGAGCGGTTCTTAGGTCGACAGTAGGTATATTGTAGATACATCTTTATAATTGATGCCTTGATTATACAATAGGTATTTTATAGGTGTACATAGTTAGTAAAATTATTCAGGTAAACGCTTCTATCTACGAGTGTCGAGTATGTATCTACTTAATGACAATAATGTACCTACAAGTAGGTACATAAATAAGTAATTGTACCTAAACCTAATAATTAGACAAAAAGACACGCAGAGGTTAATGTACTGAATTAAATAATTATATTTTAATTGACATCACAGTAGGTATCTAACTTTGAAGGAGTATGCAGATACCTATGTAGGTAATAGGTATACTTTACCCATTTTGGTGTCATTAGCAAGAACCACGCATATAATCCAAAAAGTTGTACGTAATCGTAAAAAGCATCTATCTGGATTTGTTCACTGACGATTTCAATTGTCAGGCGGACTTAAGGATGATAGATATATTAAATAAATAAATAAAATTATTATAACTTCGTGCCTAAGCGTGCATAGGTGGTTGGAAAATAGGGGTTGAGTATGGAAATTACTAAAAAGATGTAACTATCTTTGAATATCCATTTCGAGAAAAAATATGGTTAATAAACATTATGTCTGGGAACTTTCTGCCTGGAGACGATATTTTATCGCGGTAACATTTTATCTGGAGACTATCCGTTGTGTTTGTCTGTAGACGATTCGTCGTGGAACCACCTGGTACATACACGAAATTAGGGCGATCCTAGATGATTTTCGCGGTTATCCCGTTTTGAAACGAAAAATCTTTCTTTCACAAAATCATTTGTTAGTGACTAAGCATGTTTCTTCCATTCTTCCGTCCACTCTTTAGTTCTTCCTTGTATCAACGACACTCGAATCTTTCTCCGATACACAGCCCTTAAATGGTTAAACTATTGACTTGGTTATGGTTAGAGTGATCATAGGGAACTCACACGCACCGTGAGATAGTTATATGTCATAATAACTTGATGATATAATAAATCTTGGTGACTTTTTATTTTATTGTCGATAATTTGTCACAAGAGCGGCTAGTTCAAGGTGCCGGTTCCGCCTGATCGACTCAAGGCTTCCTAATGCTGCATCAAAACATTTAAACAATGATAACTCAATTGTATATGAAACGCCCGGATGTGAAAAAACGACATTAAAAATAATAATATATATCCAACTATACGGTAGGTTAGTACTGGTACATCCTCCCTCAAATCTAGTCAGTGAAAAAACGATAAAATAATGAGTAGTTATCTCAACAGATACACAGCAAAGGATGGACCTTCCATGGCTTATGACTGATTGTCGGCTGGCTGAATGTGATAACTTTACACTTATGTAACATTCACCAATTCTAGTCCATCCATCTGCCGCGGCCGGGAATCGAACCCAGACCTTCAACCTGACAAGCCGGTACCTACTCTACCGCTCTGCTACAAAGGCTGATAGTTGAGTCGAGATGAAACGTGTATAATAAATATTGCACACGGCCCTCTATTGAGATATTTTTTTGGTATTTTAATGTACGTTAATTCCAACCATTTTTATCCTTCCCTGAAGTCTTAGACAATATCAGGGTAGATGGCGGTAGATAAATTGTGATTTTCAAAATTAATCTAATAAAATAATACTTGGATAGTTATTTCAACTGTGTCTTTAGTAAGAAAGAACCATTAAAGTTTAAACTGAGGTAATCGCGAAAAACATTTATCACCCATATAATTTCGTGCATATTCTCGTACTTATGTGTGCTAATAGGGGTTGCGTATGTAAATTCGGACTTTTTGTGGTTAAAGTAGATCTATGTATCTAAGGTTGAAATACCCATCAATTTTAAATCCATCATTATTTCTTTACCCAGCATAAATTAAATAATTACCCATCTTTTCTATCATACCCTTTCATCCATCACTAGGGCTGCCACCTCTCCGGGTTTTACCCAGAGTCTACGGGTTTGAGTGGTGTTCTCCGGGCTCCGGGTTAGCATAGTGTATCTCCGGGTCTGAAATTTTTGTCAGGACTAAAAAAAAAAAAAAAGGAAAATACTCGGGGTCCCGGTCCCCCCCCCCATAGAAAAACTGGGTCTCCGGGTCAGCATAGTAAATCTCCGGGTTTGGAATAATGGTGTGGACCAAAAAAAAAAACTATCAACTATGGTCACAAATTCGTTTTTTCCGAATCTCCGGGTCTACGCTCTTACAAAGGTGGCAGCCCTATCCATCACCCATCAGTGTCAAACCATCACCTTTTCTATCCATCATTTCTTTATCCATCACCTTTTCGGGCTTTCCTATCCATAGTTTCTTTACAATCACCCTTTTTTTACTCATCACTTTTTATACATCCTCGTTTTTTACCCACCATTTTAGTGCGTTGGACATTTTGAAATCATTGATTTATCAAAAAACAGCGTAAGGAATAGTCAATTAATAAAATAATAGGTATTACTTACCTACTTATCTATAAATTAAATTGTCGCACTTCAACAAAAAATCGCACAATTATAATTGTTTCTGTCATGGCTCCATGATTTGATAAACACATAGAATTACACTAATAAAAACATTTCCTGCGATTTTTTTTAATAATTAGTAATTAGTCTCTGGCTGATATAACTAGCTGTTCCCGAAAAAAACTACTACTACACCATCACGGTAGTCGGTACATCCCAAATTATTTATTTTTTATTTTATTTATTACACATGGAACAGATACAGTCACAAAAACAAACATTGACAGGTACATTAGTACAAAATATCAATACACAAGACCAATAACATCCGTTCACAATTAGCACACACGCACACGCAAAATAAATTGATTACATTACATACATATTACATATAATAATGGCTGAAAGACTTCGTTTCCCGAAAGTCGCGGAGAATTATGCCAATAGAACACTTCACATTCTAATGGCATGGATTTTATTTCATTATTTAATACTGCATGATATGTAATTAATATGAATTGTAACCATCTGACGTGTCCAAGTGCCCGAATCAGGGCCTAGGGATGAAAAAGAACAATAAACAATAAACAATTTTTTCTGTATTGATAATATGCATTAAAATCTAATAAATGAGGTAAATTTTTATTGAATGGACGAAATTAACTCCAAAAAGAAAAAAAAACGTTTTTTCATGCGATCGTTCAAGCGATTTTCAACCTTGATGCCGCAGGAAATGACCGTGATGTCATAGTTGGGGTCCAAGCTTTAAGTGTAGAGTGATCAAAATAAACCAGCCAGCGATCAGTCATAAGTTTAATAAAAAGTTCATCTTTCACTATATCTATTGAGATAATCTCGAGGTTTTTGACCGTCGGTACATGGTGGATGTCCATTTTTAAAAATCCTCAAAAATATTTAGTCTTTAATTTTACCCTATTGAGATAACTACTTACTTTTGAATCCGCACGGGGAGGACCCAAGCAATATTCTTATGTATTTTTCCGGTCACGTAAAATTACTTTTGCGCACGTGTTAACAATTAATATAACTAGAATTATAATTATAATTAGATTTAGATATTTGTAGTACAATATTAATAATATTTAATTATAATATTCATAACAAATTAGAATCATTCTATAATCCGCAGTCAATCACACATTCAGTACAGTCTGCCCTCTCTTAGCGACAAACTAACTGGTTCATCATTTCCTATTGATGTGGTTCCACTTAACGGATTCCTAAATTTATAATATCTTCATGTGTTTTTCTACTAATTTCTATCATTGCAATAAAAAGAGTGTTTCTTTCAGGGGGTTGCTTCCCGGAGCCTAACCTCATCTTGTTAGACACAGGGAGTATGCCAAAGGGCGAACTTATTGCAAAAGTAATGTCTTACATCAGTTAACCCGAGAAAAGAAAAGAAAATCTGTACATTCTCAAATGAATAAATACATACATATGTACACACAAATATATATAAATAAATACATATTACCATCAGGCAACCCGAGAAAAGAAAAGAAAACCCGTACATTCTCAAATGAATAAATACATACATATGTACACACAAATATATATAAATAAATAACATACATATTACCATATGAAGAAGGGGATAATAAGAGAGGACTGGAGGGGGAGGAAGTATGGAAAGGGGATGCTCGAGAAAAATTAAAGCAGAAATAACAATAGACAGTAGTGGATACATTGAAGACTAGCGACCATCAGTAGGTAATAATTGTTGAGAACAAAAATGTCCCCTGGAGCGATTTGTTTGAATGGAGCATTGAATAAAAAGCTTGCTGTCTGTATTGTGTCCAATTGTTCTTGTTCTATTGCTGTATTTTGATACCAATTCACTTTTTATATTTAAAACATTATAATGAGTTATGTTACGGCAAATTTTGTCACTTTTTTGCCATGTTCATATTTTTAAATAGTGTTGTTTTAGAATGGAAACATTTGCACACACATCACATTCTTTTCACGTTCTTGACTCAATTTACGCAAGATCGACGTATTGCTTTTTTTTAAACTATCCGGCTAAGTAACCGCCGAATGGAAAGAACGCTTTTTAAAATATACAGGTACCTACTATTCCCAAAAGTCCTTCGCCCTCTACAATTATTATGAAAATAACGATGTGCGGACTGGCAATAAACAGGGCCGTATTGTATTCATATTTTTCAGATGCAGTAATTGAGTCGTGATATCCAGTAGGTACCTACCTACATTTAATTATAGAATAACCCAGTAGTACTATGTACTATGATAAGAAAAATAAAACAAAAACAAAAATGTAAATCCAGTTTCTCGCAGAAAAACAACAACATATGGACAGGGACTGGAAAATAGTTTTGGAAAAAACAGGTGTTTTTTTTACAAGTTTTACTCGGCGCCGATGTCTCCAGTAGCGTAGCGTGGAGGGGGGGCAATGGGGGTGGTCCGCCCCGGGCGGCAGAAACCCACGCTACGCCACTGGTTGTCTCCAAATCTTACAATCGAATTTTAATACATTTTCAAACTCGATTTATTTATTTCAACTACGATTTACTTTATAATCTGTATTGTGTTAAATTTTTATATGTGTATGTTTATACTTTGTTTACTTAAAATATAAATAAATAAATAAACTTTACGTACAGTTATTAATGTTTTAATTATGATTTTTTCAAAGTAACAATATCAATTCGCGTTATTCTTGTAAAAAATTCAGATTTCACAGAATTTTCTTAAATTTTGAATTTGAATTTCGTATTTTTTTTACGGTAATAACGCGATTTTTTATATTTTCTCGAGAGTAATTAGAATTTTTACATTTTCTCGAGAATAACGCAAATATTGGCATATTTGAGTTATTCTCGAGAAATCTGCAAATATACATATAGTCATAGTCATCAAACAAAATAATCATTTTATCTCTATTGCAAAATTTTCCCGTCCCCTGCATGTGGGTAATTTTATTGACAACTTAATATTATTAGCTTATGTAATTTTATTTCAGATCTTATCATAGGATGTGCAGGAAAATGCAAAATGATTATTCTACGACAGGTATTACCCACTATATAACCCAGTCCCAGTAATCACTAATCAATTTCCAACTATAGGTTTACCATCAAATAATTATTTCTAAGACGGGACAAAAGTATTTATTTTTTAGATACCTAGCAGGCGCACTCTCATCGAGTTACCTTTTGGATTAAATGATATAATAATGTGTAATCTGACGTAATCCAATAAGAAATGTTAGCCCCGGCTTCCCTTCTGCAGAAATCCACCCTTCGCTACTGATACCTAGATACATCTTTATTCATTCAGGGCCTGCCCTACTAATAGGCAAGTTAGAAAAAAGCCTAAGACGGGATTTTTATTTTTCAAAAAAAGGTGAACCTGGTTGTCATTGAATGCATCTAGATATATTTTTGGGTTACACCAGGACAAACTACTAGCGCCGCAGGCGAAATTTTGTCATAAAACTTAAAATGGTATAGAAATAAAAACTGCAAAGCCAAATAGATTAGCGAAATTAGATTTTTTTTTCAAAAATTGTCGAATCGATGAACTTGTCTTTCAGTAGTAACGCATCTATCTATCCTTATTCCTTATATATTTCTGGGTTAAAAACATGGTAAACGACTAGCGAAAATTTTGACATCGTAAGACATGTAAGAAGGGAAATAACACAGGTTTATTTTTTGGAAACAAGCGTTACTTCAACTAGAATAGCGCCGCAAGCAATTTTTTTTAAGAAACAACTGTAATTTAATGGATTTTCACAATAGCTGAACCCCCAAAACTCCCACTGGCTAAGTGCAAGGTGTGCAGGAAAGTATTTGGGTTTGTGTATGCAAACCCAGGTCCTTTTTAAAAAAAAATACACAAACCCAAATACTTTCCTGCACACCTTGCACTAGGCTAAAAGCCTGTATCGCAAAGTGTGGAATACATCGCCAGCGCCGGGGTATGAACCTGGCACCTCCCGCTCGAGAGACTGCCGCCTCAACCAACTGCGCCAACCATGTACCCATTGGGTTTGCCCCACCACTGTTGGGACGTATGGTGAACCTATACAACCTGATGGATCGGGAAATGATGGTAGGGAGGCGAGAGAGCACAGTGTACCGAATGTTGTGATGCATATTGGTTACATTACATTACGATAAGTCATCTGCCACTCGTCATGCGAGTACAAGAGTGCCATCCTGTGTAGTAATATCACGAGTAATACCTTTATTTACTGTTTCAAGTGAACAATTAAATAAATTATACATAAAACAGCAATAAAATAACAGTAAGTAAGTCTATTTCTGTATTTTTATTAGTTATTTAATGTGCTCTAAAAAGGTACAAAACCTGATATAGTAGCCTTTACAAAAAAAGATATTCCTGTTTAATTTCAAAAGGAGCTCATTATAAAAAAAAATCAAACGCAGGGTCGCAGGTTCCTTATGTCCAAAATTTGGTGAAGTGATAGATGATAAGTGTAAAGTGATCACATTAAGCCAGCCGACGATCAGTAATAAGCCTGATGGAAGGTCCATCCTTTGCTGTATATCTGTTGAGATAACTACTTGCTAAAGAAAACTAATAAAAGAAATATTAAAAAACTTTTTAAAAACCGCGTTTATAATCAATGTGCTCTAAAAGGGTAAAATAATTTTAAAAACAAAAAACCAAAAGGGTGGGGGCTTCCTGCATTATATACCCTTTAATTTCTCAGTCTTCTGCAAAATAAGATCAAATATATGCTCTCTGTATACTATCATTATTCTACATAAGTAGCCGAATATGTAGATACAAAAAAAAGAAGAAGCTCCCATGGTTTCGTTTTTTTTTTTCAAATTTATTTTACCCTTTTTAGAGCACTTTGATTATAAGCGCGGTTTTTAAAAGGTTTTTTATTATTTTTTTTGTTAGTTTTCTTTAACAAGTAGTTATCTCGATAGATACACCGCAAAGGATGGACTTCCCATCAGGCTTATGACTGATCGTCGGCTGGTTTAATGTGATCACTTTACACTCAAGTAACATTCACCAATTCCAGTCCGTCCTTTGCTGTGTACCTGTTGAGATTTACTTGTTATATTCAACTACGACATGTAGAAAATTCCGATGTTCTCACAAAAGATAAATTGTGATTTTCAAAATTACCTAATCTAGTTTTTTTATTTTTTATTTTAAGTACTTTTTTTATTTAGTTTTACAAAAGTATAATTTACATATTGTTTTACATAATCGACAACCTTACTAAATATGCTTAAAAAAATTGAAATGAAAATACGTAAAACATGAAAACTCAAATTTTTACCCCCTTTTAAAAAAATGAATCTGGGTTTATCGAAATAAACTTAAATACACCTTTGTACAGTAAGCTTGAAAAGCTTGTGTCGTGAAGTGGAGTAGGTCGGCATCGGGATCGAACCCGCGCCCAATTAACCAGTCTACCGACCACCTCGGGGTGGAGCAGATACAAACTCGCACCACAGCCTCATAGCCTGAAAAAGAATTCATTTTATTTTCTTATTTTCACAGGGTTTCGTAAAACATCGTCATCATGGCAGGCGTCTACGTTGCAGCTGAGGTAAGTCCACGAAATCTTTGCAATATCTATCATGTGGTCACAACTCACAATCAAATAGATTGGTTTGTACCAAGCATTTTAGCTCTTTCTCTCCACGCCGTCCTGTCACTCGCCAATCTCTTCACTTCCGTGTAGGTGCTACAGCGCACGCTCTCAATAATCTGGTTCATATAACTGCTTCTTGGGCGACCTCTCACATTACTGCCCTCTACCATTCCTTCTGCTATGGTGATGAGCAGGCCGGGGTGCCTGATGTTATGATTGATGGATTGCGTTCTCTGTTGGGCAATCTTACTCAAGATTCATCTTGCCTCTCCGGTCCAGCGAGGTGTTGAGTTCTCTCTTCTCTGCACCATATCCCATTTATTTGGGGTCAGCGGCTCGGATCCTCTCTCTCCATCTGCTCCGATCGAGGCAGTCTTCTGGAGTAAGCTCCAGGTGTTCCATGTCCCCTCTGATGGTCTCCTTAACGGACTTCTTTGGTCGTCCTCTCTTTCTTGGTATTTTAGCGAGGTGTTGAGTAAGACCAATAATAGAAATATGTGTTTTAATTTTTTGTCTTCTCCAGGCTTGCGGCTGCCCTATGGAACCCACCAGTCTAACAATGGGAGAGTACTGCGGAGCTGGCACGTATCTTATCTTTATGAGTATTCTGGAGCGGTACATCAACTCCAGGTGCTTCCTGACTGAACCCTGCAGAAGGATCAAAGCTAAGGAGGGTATAGATTCAGAGTATGACTTCATTGTGGTTGGAGGAGGGACGGCTGGTGCTGTTGTGGCCTCCAGGTTATCGGAGAACAACAATTGGAAGGTAAGAAGTCTTAAAATATGTTGTTACAAAAGCCGTATAGTAAATTGGTAAATGTTGTCCTCTAGATTAAGATTTAGTACGTAGTAATACGTAATTGTAAGATGCTTCCAAAATTCTCGAAAATTTACAGGAATTATAAAGAACTTCTAGGCTGGAGTGGGACAACTAAAATTTTGTTATTGATATGGCATAAAAAGTGAAAAAAAGCGCCATTTTTTTCGAGTTTTTATTGAAACAATTGTGACTTAATGGATTTTTGAAAATTTTACCAAAAAATATCGCCTCCTAAAAAGTGCCGCCCGGGGCGGACAGCTACTGCCCCCCCCCTACGCTACGCTACTGACTTAGTATCCTTGATAATGGTCTGGTTTAAAATAAATTCAAGTTCTTGGGCATTCCAAAGCGACCCAGGCACCGTTATTCTTTATGTTATGTTGCGACTGTTACATTTTAATAATAAGTAATAATTGTCGCTTATCTGACGACTGTGTCATGCATAATATTATAAGAAGATAAAACTGGTTCCTGCGGATGGAACTGGATGTCACCTCATCCAGGCCCGTCCGTAGATATAATGCCGCCCCAAGGCAAGTACGAAAATGCTGCCCCCAAAATATGTAACAGTTTTTAAATAGGTACATGGTAGGGAGAGTAAATAAGATTTTAACATTGACTTGGCATTAATATAGCGCTGCAGGCGAAGTTTCTTTAAAAAAAGTATGATGCTGATGAACGTGTTTTCATCTGATCATGTATTATACAAGACAAATGGCGGTGGAATTAGCGCCGCAGACGACTTTTTTTTATACAAAACATTAGTATTCATTCAGATTGCCGCCTCCTTGATTAAAAGTTCCTGCTTGTCTAATTAATATTGTCTCGTAAAAACCTGCGGCGCTTATTTGTGAAGGACTCCGTTTACAACTTTTCACAATTTTCATGGAAATAACAAGATATTTTAAAGATTGGTTGATAGACATTGCCTACGTCAATAAACCCTGGGTAAAACTATTAACTCAACATTTTTTATGTAGGTAGGTAGGTACCTATATAGGGACAATTTTCCATCTAGGTTTCGTAGAAAATTCTCCCGCGTTGGTAATTATGTTAAGGTTATTTGGGGAGAGATCGCGGCATTGTGATAAGCTGGCCCTAATTAACAAATGTCATGATTTCTTATTGCTTGATTTATGATTATTTTAACAAATAAATAAGCTAGATTTCTAAGAAAGAACAGATTTTTTCAAGAAGTAGGGGCACAAAATTTTCCCACGTTATAGGGGGAGACTCTGGGGGGAGCGGGGGGCTTTTTTCGTCTTGGGCGACGGAAAACCTTGCAAGGGTCCTGTTGTCTGGACCGGTTGTACAAAAGTAATAATTATTTAACGATTATAACGACACAGTCAATGACATTTTGTATTATTACTTAATATAATATGACATTAACCTCAAAGAATAGCAGGTCCATGAATCAGCAACCATTACTGAAGATCACCAGTTTTTTTTTTATTATCTACCTGAAGTATTTCAACGAAAAAGCTATGAAGTCACGTAGGCACATAATCTATCGTGTGATTGGTTCCGTATGTCAGATATTTGGAGAGGTGATAGAGGATGAAAAAAAATGAAAAAATGTTAAGAGGATGCGTATCCATAAATAAAACGTATTAGAGATATGAGCTTTTGAAAACATGAAGAGTACGAAAATTTCTCATTTAGGTTTTTTGCCAATATCGCTCAAACTACTGATACGATTTTGACAAAACAAACAACAAATCATAATAAATAATTTTGACTTTCGATTAAGATCCTAATTAGGGGGTTTTGGTTTAGAATGTAGTGAAAATTTTGTTAATTTTTAATTAGGGTTCACAATTCACATCTATGAACAGAATGAACACACAATTTACACTCAAATTTGTCTAACAGGTGCTGGTATTAGAAGCTGGGATGGATGAACCTCCCGCCAGCAGCATTCCCTCGCTGTTGGCAGCCTACTGGGGCAACCCACACATGGATTGGAACTATTTGACCGAACCTCAGGAGCACGCTTGTCAAGGAGAGCCAGAGAAGCGATGCAGTTGGCCAAGAGCTAAAGTTTTAGGTAACATTCCAAATATTTGCTACCTATTAAAAGTTAACGAAGGGGTAAAACAAGGATGCATACTGTCTCCCTACTTAATGCTTGCATACACAAACCTAAATACTTTCCAGTACACCTTGCACTAGGCTAAAAGCCTGTATCGCAAAGTGTGGAATACATCACCAGCGCCGGGGTTTAAACCTGGCACCTCCCGCTTGAGAGACTGCCGCCTCAACCAACTGCACCAACCATGTACCCGCGTTTCATAGGTAGCAATTCGTCTATGTCCAGGAATCAATTTTACACAGGAGACTCGACTACATATTTTGAATGTAGATAGAGCAAGAGCAGAATCCTGGTTACTGAAAAAACAAATTAAAGAGAAAAATGACAGAAATCCAGGCGCAGGGCCACCGGGCACAAAAGTTAGTCGGTAAATAGTTGACAGGGTCTTTTCTAAGAATATGAAACCCGCTGTATTTCCGCAATTACTGCTATACCTAGTGATGATGTGGTTACATTCTTGCAGATTGTCATTCTTGATGTGGTTACATTCTCTTCACGCTGTCCTGTCACTCGCCAATCTCTTCACTTCCGTGTAGCTGCAACAGCTCACGCTCTCAATAATCCGGTCCATATAACTGCTTTTTGGGCGACCTCTCACATTACTGTCCTCTACCATTCCTACTGCTATGGTGATGAGCAGGCCGGGGTGCCTGATGTTATGTAAGTCTTTATTTGTTTTGAAGTTGAAGAATTGTTTTTTCTGTTTTTTGCAGGCGGCAACAGTGTGGTGAACGGCATGATGTATATTAGGGGTCACAAATGGGATTACGACCTTTGGGAGAAAAACGGAGCCAGAGGCTGGGCGTGGAAAGACGTATTGCCATTCTTCAGAAAATCTGAAAACAACCACCAAGTTGGCTCATTGGTGTCATCCAGGCACCATGCCACGGGAGGATTACTGTCTGTACAACAGGTAAAAAAAACTTTTGCGGTATCTTGTTAAGTTCGTTGCAAAGTTCAAGCAAGCACTGCTCCGTTTTCAAGTCTTGCAATCATTCGATTCTAAAGCAATATTCTTCTTCTTATCAGCCCACTCCCGTCCACTCCTAAACGAAGGCCTCCTCCATCTGCTTCCACACCGCTCTATTAAGGGCACTCTGGATCCAGTTGAAACCAACGTACTTGACTAGGTCGTCTCTCCATCGTAGTGGTGGTCTTCCTACGCTCCTGGTAGTCGTTCTAGGTTTCCAGGTTAAGACCCTCTTCGCTCACATTTCATCTGGATCTCTAGCCATGTGACCTGCCTTGCTGAAGCAATATTCATTAATAAAGTAGAAATGCATTATTTTATCTTCATTTTCCAGTTTCCTCATCAACCCGAGCTGGCTCACGACGTCTTGATGGCGGCTAAAGATCTTGGATACGGAGTTACTGATGATCTTAATGGAGATCAGATTACAGGATTCGCCATAACCCAAACTATGAACAAGTAAGGTTTATTTAAAACATATTGGTTTCTGGATGGACTCTTATTAGCTTCCAAACTGCTTTTTATTGTCGATTACTGTTTTACACATCGTCTTTCAGTCATCTCTTCTTTCTCTATCAAAAACCTTCAGGGAAATAGAGAACTCGATTATATGAGCTCCTGTTTCCTCATTTGCTGGATCTAATTTCAATCGTTTTTTATTAACTTTGTCAACTTCACAGAAACGGCGTTCGCCACAGTTCTGCGAACGCCTTCCTTCGTCCGGCGAGCCGTCGCTCCAACCTTCACATAGTCTTGAACGCCACAGTCACTAAAGTCATCATCGATCCACAAACCAAGATTGCCACTGGAGTGGAATTTATCAAGAACGGCGAAACCAAAGTGGCCAAATCTAACAAAGAGGTTTGTAATTGTAAAATTTCCCATTAAGCTAGAATCTTCATCCAAATCGGTCCCTCAATGCCGTGGATCGTGACTTTCATGCGGTACTTCTCGCAGCAGTGGTTAGTTTTCAGCCCGCCCCAATGACTCTGCAAACGTCGCTCCAGTTGTTCCAGTGGCATCCGTCAAGCTAGAATAGTCAGTCAAAAAATAAGTAAACCTTCATTTGTTATCCAAAAAGACCTCAGCCATCTCTGCGAAGATTTAATATCCTTTCTAGATTCCAACTAGAATATAATTACTGCACAAGAAATAGATTTAAAGACATGACTTTTTCAGATAATTTTATCCGGAGGAACCATAAATTCTCCCCACATCCTTCTCAACTCAGGAGTAGGCCCAAAAGAGGATTTGGAGAAGGTGAAAGTGCCAGTGATCCACGAACTCCCAGGCGTCGGCAAAAATCTCCAAAATCACGTGACAACATACATTACGTTTAAATTGGAAAAGGCTCAAGACAAACATGAACTTAACTGGATAAATGTGCTCAATTATTTCATGAGCAAAACAGGCAGTATGTCTTCGACAGGAATGTCACAGGTAAGAAAGGATTCCTTCACATATTCTTTTTCTTAATTTGTGTTAGCATTTATTGTGCGCTTTGTGGACCATAAACATTTCGAGCAAAGCTTGTTTACAGTGGATAGAAGGACTATTTTAAAAATTAAGATTGACCTAAAACTGCATGTAATTCAAAAGGACCATAAACATGTTTCTACATTCCTTCTTCGTCAGCCTACTCCTGGACGAAGGCCTCTTCCATCTGCTTCCACGCCGCTCTATCCTGGGCTCTCTGGTTGGCACCCACTTATTTTACTAGGTCGTCTCTCCATTGTAATGGTGGTCTTCCTATACCCCCGGGAGTCATTCTGGGTTTCCAGGTTATGACTCTCCTTAAGACATTCCTTACCGATGTAGAATCTTTCTTTCACGAAAGTTTTCACATTATAGGTCTTGCATTTTATTTCTATATAAGTAGTCTTAAGTTTTAAACTTTTCAGGTGTCAGGCAAATTGAACTCCAAATATGCAGATCCCTCAGGACAACATCCGGACCTTCAGTTCTTCTTTGGCGGCTACCTGGCGCACTGTTCTCGCACTGGGGAATACGGAGAACCCGCTGATGAACATCATCCTAATGCAACGGCTACACTCACGTAAGACAATTTTCAACGAGCCAGTTATTTCCAGGATCAGAAAACTATTAACTTGAGAAAAAGGTCCATGCGATCCGTTCTTCCAAACGAATTTCTATCTGTCTGTAAATTAGCGTCGATTTAACAGTCTTTTTCTGTTTATGCAATTTGCCCAAAGATGTGGACTGTGGAGGATGTGCTAACCAAATCGCAAACAGCAAACACTTGGGGACTTCGAGTTTTTTTGGAAAATTTCTGTGATGTCTTGAGGATAATAAATTTAATATGCTTTTTGCCTCCTTCAGAATAAATCCAGTAGTTCTCCATCCAAAGAGCAAAGGATACCTGGCATTAAAAAGCAACAATCCTCTGGATTATCCTTTGCTGTATCCCAACTACCTCAGTGAGAAAGAAGATGTTGACACTCTGGTAGACGCCATTAACAAAGCCGTAAGATTTGGGGAAGCCCAGGTACTTAAATCGAAAAATTACATTCGTGAATCTAGCTCCTTGTGTAGTAACTCCTTGTAACTGATAATGCTTTCTGTCGCCCAGGTTTTGAAGGACAAATGGGGTATAAGCATTGACAAGACTCCTCTACCAGATTGTCTCGCCGCTGGAGAATGGGGCACAGATCCGTATTGGGCTTGCGTGGTTAAGATCATCACGGGGCCCGAGAATCATCAAGTGGGAACATGTAAGATGGGAGATCCCGCTGATAACTTAACTGTCGTCGATCCTGAGTTGAAAGTAGTTGGAATCAAAGGTAGGAACCATATAATCTAAGGTAGGAACTTATTTTCTTCTGTTCTTGGCGACTCTTCTTGAAGGGCGAGAATATAATTCAATTCTAAGGCATTTAGAACAATTTGAAGTGGTCTACATACCCTGCCACTGTACAATGAGCATCTATTTTTGTCTAATGCTGCATGTCATAAAGGGAAAAAAAATTCACAATCGTCTGCAAAAAATATTACTTGTTTTATTAACTCAGAAGTTTCGTCTACTTTCCCTGCACACCTTTGGGAAATGCGAACTCAAGACATATAATTCACATTGAACAAAATTTCTCTGGACCCTAGACCACTCGTTGTGGGACCCCAATTATTTATTAGTAGTAGATTTGTTTTAAAGAATTTGACAAACTATTCTAATCACTTTTTCTGTCCATTTCCAGGTCTAAGAGTCATTGACTGCTCAGTTATGCCTGCAGTAACATCAGGTAACTACATTTTGAATCTCTACCTCTTTTTTCTATTGCGTGAAACTGTTTACGAAAATAGGATATTTAAGCAAGAGAATCGTCAGAGTTCTATTGAAAAATCTCATTTCCGTGGTGATTCATGGATCTTTTAATGCTAAACATCCTGAACTTTCTTCTTCTTCATTAGCCTTCTTCAGTCCACTGCTGGATATAGGCCTCTTTCAACTGTTTACACTCGACTCTGCTCTGACCCTTCGGCATCCAGGTTCTCCCAGCGATTAAGACAATGTCGAGATCTCCACCTCATCATCTCCTGAGCTAAAATTTCAGTGATCTAGCAATTCGCCACTTCTGAAAATAATTTATAATTTTTTTAACAGGCAATACTGCAGCCCCTGCAATTATGATCGCCGAACGAGGATCAGCCTTCATCAAGAATCTATGGTCAACAAACAAGCCTCCATCAGTATTCTCTCGTTTCGGGGAGCAAGACAATGCACCACAGCAGTCTTCGAAGAGACCCGATTCAGTACCCGTCAAGAATTCCCATCACACCCATCGACCTTCCTACCATCACCCACAGAATCATTACAACCACGAACCGGATTGGCATAGACGATACAATGTTCCACTACCAAGTAGATTTAATCTGTAGAAGTTATGCAACCATAGAAAAAATAGACATCACCAAAGGGGGCGTATTTTTTACCACTCACTAGATGGCGCTGCAGTCAATGGAGGTCTTCACAACTGTCATAACAAAACAAACCCTTTGTTTATTATCCATAGAATAATAATATATAGTACCTGCCGTATCTATGCGGACCTCCATTTACTGCAGCGCACTCTAGTGGCGAAAAAAATTGAAGACCCCCCCATTCGTCGTGTATCATAAAAACAGATGTAACTACCCCCGAAAAAATAAATGTCGTCGAAAAGAAAAAAAAAATGCATAAATGGCTTTTCACAACAAAACATAGGTAGCTAATAAAATAATGAAATAAATTAAGTGTTTTTATTTTTACCCTTTGATTATCGAAATACCTAATCAAATTATTTTCACACACTTTTTTACCCTATGTCCAGGGGTGGTACATTCTAACGTTTTCCCAAGTGTTTCCCGCTGAATTCCCAGAATGATACGTCATTTTCTTACTTTCTAAGAACGATTCTCGCCAAAAAGTCGCTCTAGTTGGAACTGTTTATTAAAATTGTTGATTGAAAAAAAAGAAAAACCATTTATTTTAATATAAATTTATTCAATAAAAAAACTACAGATGAGACTATAAAAGATTATACAATATTTTTATAAATTGATATTCATTATTATTACATTATTGGAATAATTTTTCACAAAAATTTACACTGAAAACTTCCCCCTCCCCACTTTTTTTTACATATTTTCTAATGTCCGGTAATTCGGGTGTTCGTAAAACTCCCATAAGGTGATAAGTCTTTTCATGAAATGAGTTCTCCACCCATTCTGAATTTTGTAAAAAATAAATATTCAGTAAATGCAAACAAAAAAAGTTAAAATAAAAATTAAGTAGTCATATCTTCTGTTCCCACTCTTTTATGGCTCTGTTTTTAACGTACTGTATAGGCAAGTTAAAAAAAACTACAGTGATAAGTTGTAAAATGGAAATGCAAAAAAAATTAGAAAAAACTTGACCAAAATGGCTTATACACTTAAAAATACATAAATAATTAGTAGGTTAGTGATAATATACAAATTAGATGGACTTATCTACCTAAGTATATTGAAAACAACAAACATTTTTATTAGAAGCTAGCATTTTATAAAACGCCACTCCAAACGCCTCGCAACGGCTTGATGATTTGGATGTTGCTAACAGCGAAAAATCTTTGACTCTCTTATCTTCTGGCGACACCACCTTTCAGTGGCTGATGCCAAATGATAATAATAATAATACTGGTGTACAATATTGGTGTAAAAACCTTTCAGGAGTTTCCCCAAGTTTCAATTGCTTGGGCAGAATGCTATGAATGTGGCCGAAGAGAGAGGTTAATGTAAAATAGAAGGGTGTAACGATCAGCCCTTTCTACCTACCCTGCAAAGGATACAGCGCGATGGAATAAATAGTTAGATTGATTGAAAGTAGTATACTAAACTATTTGCACAACAGTCGTATCAAAAACAGATATTTTTTGTTACCAAAATCTCTACATACATTCTAACTGTGCACTCAATAATCTTGTAGGCTTTCGCAGCGTGACGAATCCATATCTTTGTTGTTGGTTCTTCGGGTTTCGTACACACAGTATGGACCAACAACGGAGATATGTGTAGTCAATGTTTGTTGTCTCAATTGTGTTAGTATAGAAGAAATAAATACATAATAAAAACGGGATATCTTTTATAATATTTAAACTATCAATAACTAATATAATATGCAATGATAATAATCAATTTTAAGTAACAAAATTTCTACATTCTGTGTAAATTTCAAAACAAATCGTGTAATGTAGACTTCAAAGACAAAGGTAGTATAGACTAATATAAAAGAAATGCATGACTATTAAGTCGCCCCAAGACGCACACAAATGCTAGGGGCGAGAAATTAGCGTTGAATATCACAGCGGCTGATAGAAATAATAAATTATAATCATTACGATGCTATACGCTGCCATTCGGCTTTGGCGTTTACTCAGCCAATACTGAGAGAATCGTCTTGAAACTGAAGACAGTGATAGATGAAAGTATTGACTACATGTTGACTTCGTAGAATTACAATACATATTTGGAAATTCCATTAACAAAAAATAATTCCAAAAGTGCCCCTCAAATTTACAGGAAGAATCCATTACTCGTTCAGTTTTTAAGATGTAAAAGTATAATTTAACCAAAATATTGTAATTATAAAGTTAACAAGTAGAATGTTAAAAGAACATATTTCATTGCCCATTTGATGTAGATAATTGTGATTGTCTAAATAGTGTTCGAAGCTCGATAACAGTCGTTCAATCAGAAGAAATGCTGAAGTTACACGTTTGAAATTTACACAAATAATATGTATATAATTTATAACCACTGTTTGTGGGTGCTCGAATTTAATCTTTGCACTCAAAACAATATGGTAATAGGACTTAAATATAACGAGGGATATACAGATAAAATAATCCTCTAAATTCGGCCCTGGTAATTATTAATTACTCTAAAAATAATAACACATTAGGACCTCGATTATTCAGATTTTTAAATTAATTACAAAATGTTAAAGTGGCGGTGAATAAGCCCATCTTTTGGGACTGTCGTCTCAAATTGTTGTATTGTTTTTTTATTTCCGCCAATAAATGTTTACATATTTATTTCTTTAACCGACAATCGAGGTTCTTATTGCGTATGTATTATTTATTAAGATTCATCATCCTGATCACTGTTCATCTTTATCCTTGGCACCGTGTTTCAGGATGCGCGTGAATTCTACGTAATCAAACAGTCCGTTCATCTTAATGGGAGCTTCTCTGTACATCTCGTCCACGTCCTCGTCGGAGAATCTGTCTCCCATCGTGGTGAGGAGCTCGCGGAGACGCTCTTCGTTGATGACACCGTTATTTTCCTCGTCGAAACACCTGAAAAGAAATTAAACTTATTATTTAGTATTGGGTAGGCAGCCTTGCCCGATTTGACCCAAATCCCAGTTAGTATGTGTTTATTTTTATATAAAAGGATCTGGGCTTGCATACACAAACCCAAATACTTTTCTACACACCTTGCACTAGGCTAAAAGCCTGTATCTCGAAGTGTGGAATACATTGCCACGGCCGGGGTTTGAACCTGGCACCTATATTTTTTTTTTATAAATGAATCTGGGTTTATCGAAATAAATACAAATACACCTTCGTACACTTCACAGTAAGCTTGAAAAGCTTGTGTAGTGAAGTGGAGTAGGTCGGCATCGTGGATCGAACCCGCTCGCACTGGATTAACAGTCGAGCGCGTTACCAACCAGGCTACCGACTACCTAATTATTAAATAGAAAAACGATTTGCGTTGTGCAATCATTCCAAGTAGGGAAACTCTACAACTTTCCTGTGTTCTCATGGGGAACATTACAGGGAGAAATAGCAATAGGAAGTAATATTTGTTGAAAATTTAAAAACCAGACTCTCAAGGGCTGATGTGTTTTGAGTAAAAGGAATCGTAGAGTGTGAATGATGAACTACATGAATGTGACGGAGGCAAGAAGTGTATGTAAGGACAGGACAATCTGGCAAATTGTTCTCCCAGCCTACCCCGCAAGGAATGCAGCATGAGGGGGTGGAATAGAATAGAATTATTTGACTCACCCGAATGCATTCTTGATAACATCTTCGGGATCTGTTCCTTGGAGTCTCTCACCAAACAGAGTCAAGAACATTGTGAAGTTGATGGGACCTGGGGCCTCGTTCATCATGCCTTCCAAATAATCCTCCGTGGGGTTCTTGCCTGTGGACACAACACACAATATTACAACTATACATCGGGAGATTCAATGCCCTAGGTACCTGGGACTAAGAGATGTGCAGGGACGTAGAGTGAACAAAAATATTATACAGTTTATTTACTTGGCAAATTTTGTTAATACTACCTGCATAATGCACGCAGATACAAGTTACGTGGAATTTGTTGTTTACACTTCACTTATACTTTTATTGCCCTATAGATATTGATGGTTGTATAGAATTCAGGTAAAGATGGAAACCCCCGTAATTTAAATTCGAAGAGAAATAATACTTTTGTTCACGAGCCGTCTATGGAGTTAGAGGATTAGTAAGGTTTTATTGTGCATTAGCAATAAAACGGCATTCGTTTTCCCGATGTATAATGATAAATATAACACTCACCTAAGGAAGCCAACATATCGTGAAGGTCATCCTTGTCGATGAAACCGTCTCTGTTCTGATCAATCATATTGAAGGCCTCCTTGAACTCGGCAATCTGCGCCTGATCAAACATGGCAAACACATTGCTGGTGGCGCGCTGGGCACGCTTCTTGGTGGTGCCGCGGCGGCCGGCTGTCTTGCGAGAGGACATTGTCTATGACAAAAGAAAGTATATAATAATTGAACAAACATATTTTTCCTAAGTATCGGGGCTGCAAGGGATAATTATCCTGATCATCAGCATTACCAATGGGGGGGGCAGGGGGGGCAGCTGCTCCCCCTAGAGATTGGAATGGGTGTATATTTTTTCATACTGAATGAAAAAACTTCACAAAAAATCATATTACTAACACACATTTTTTCATCATATAAATTTTCTAAAATTAGTATGAAAATCCATCAGTTTCATAAAGAAAAAATTGTCTGCGGCGCTATTTTTTAATACTTTTTTATATAAAACATTTTTCATACATATTATTGTGCAAAGCATTATATATATTTTCAAATAAACAAATCACATCACAACCTCCTTCCCTATGTCCCACAAAGAAATTTCGGCGCTATTTGCGCCTTTTTTATGCTAAGTATATATCAATATTCAAAATTTTTGTTGCCCCCCCCTATTTCCGAGGCTGGCGACGCCTATGATCCTAATAATTAATTATCATGATTAAATTGTCTCAACAGATGTAATAAATTTAGAACGAAAAACATCCTTAGTATCTTCCGCAACTTATCAGACTTTTGATTGAGTAGAAATACCTAATGCATCATAAACAAATTAATTAATGCAATTTCTCAGTAAACAGATTATTTTTTTGATTGTTGTCATGTCTTAAATTATGTATATGTTACAGTTAAAGCTTAAACAGCAGTTAATGTATGCATTCCCTAGTCTGTTTATGCATTAACTGATGATTTTAGTCAAGTATTAACTCCATATAAAAATTACCACTATAACTAGTGAGTGTACACATTCACTAGTCAATGTATGCATCAACTATTGTGAATTCGTTAAAGCATAAATAACAACCAACATGATATTTTTTTATAGTTTGTTTAGGATAACAGCTGTTCGTGAATGACGGCCATTTTACACTCGCTCAAAACATTGTGTACGCTTTGACTGATTCTTCTTTGTAAGAGCACACACTAACTAGTCAAAGTGTTTATTAGAATGATTGTGAAGACATCAACTAAGCGCTTTAGTCAATGTATATATTGGCTAGTTAGTGCATGCATTAACTGAATGAACGCTTTAACTGTAACATATAAGATAATAATAATCTAATCATAAGATGGGTATAAATATCTGGATACAGAGTCGTGGAGAATCAGTCGATTAATTTAACATCCCAAGTTACATTTGCGAATGTAAAATGGCGTTTATCAAGAACGTGATAATTTCTTTATTTGTGGTGTTGTTTGCCGTTTATCAAGTACACTCTTCAGTTTATGCGATGGACAATTTAGCTCCGAAAGCCAACGTTAGCTACGGAGTTCTAGGACCGAATGATGTTTTGTTTTATAGGTGAGTACTTTAGAGTCACTAACATAAGGCAGATTACTAGTCATCAGTGTTGCAACCACAGACTTTTATATTAAGAGTGTGCATACCGACATTTCAAAAATTTCTAAAAACGGGAGACCTTCTATCTCGACAACCGTTACAAAATATGCTTTGGAAAAAAATAGGATAGATGTATTGAACCTTTATCTAGGGAATAACCGTAAAAGATTTTTTTTATCTTGTATAGATTTCTCAAAAAAAATATTTAAAAACACCTCTGTACTTTTTTACGAAAGACGGAAACTCGTTTCCCGAAAGTCGCGGAGTAAAATTTTTTTATTGTACTGATAATATGCATCAAAATCTAGGGAATAACCGTAAAAGTTTTTTGATGGACGCAAAATTAACCCCAAAAAATGGAAAAAACGCTATTTTTACCATTTTATCATGCGATTGTCACGCAATTTTGAACCTTAATGCCATGGGAAATGTCTGTGACGTCATTCCTGGTGCCATGCCCTTAACAGATGGCGTACTCAATGCTAGTAGTGAAGTAAACTGGTGCCTACAAACTGTCAAATCGGATGGAGAATTTTGACATTTCGTAGGCAATGTTTTCGAAATTTTGTTCTCATAGTTAAAACTGTATTAGTTTTAACGTTATTCAGGAATTAGCGATAGTTCAAAGATGTATTAGTTTTTATTATTGATATGATTTTATTATACAGTGGAAGAGTTTAGAAGAGGCCTATGTCCAGCAGTGGAACGCAAGTGGCTAGCAAATAAATAAAATAAATTGATATCTTGTTAATGGTGTGAGTTTTGCGACTCTAAAATACCAAAAAGTGCAGAGCGTGATATTGCGTCACTTCCTTTCTGTGATAAAAGAGGAAACCAACCAACAAAGAAGACCAATCGTGTTGGTCAGATCCTCAATGATTAAGAGTAAAAGAAATTGGAGAACCTGTATAACAAATTGTACGAATGTGACGGAAGCGGGGAGGGTTGGTGTTGTGTCCTTCCTGCCTAACCCCCAAGGAATGCAGGAAAAGTGTTAATGATTTTGTTTCAAATTATTATTGACAATACATGTATGTTTTTTTTCTTCTAGCGGCGACGTGATCTTGAATGCAACAAATGTTTCGCAAGCGACGAACATTGGCTTTCTTAAACACGGCTCACATATCACATACATTCAGGCCCTCGAGAGAGGTCCCAACCAGGACGCTTGTGTCACCATGGTCTCTGGAGGAATTGGACAAAACAATGCTTCCCTTAAAATAACATCTGTCGCAGGAAGAGGCTTCGACTACAATGTCGGATTCTATGGCTATATGTACAATTCTACAGTTGATAAACCAATAACTGCATAAAATGCTAATTTGAATGGATTTTTCTGTAATTTTATTTAAGTACTAAGTAACTACTTATGGAGATAAGATAGCATTGAAAATTAAACTAATTATTCAACAATAAATTATTCAAAATTGTGCTTATAAATGTTGAAGGTTTTCATGGTGTGCGATTGACATTGTTTCTTGGTTTTTCGGGTGAACCGTGTGCAGATAAACTTGATCGACGTTTCGACACACTGGTGTCTTCCTCTGTGGATAAGCAGCCTTGGGTAATATCCACCTCAACAGAGGAAGACATCAATAGGAGTGTCGAAACGTCGATTGAGTTTATCTGCACACGGTTCACCCGAAAAAACCAAGAAACAATGTGCTTATAAGCAGGGTTCGCCGATGTATATCATGATATGTATTCGATTTGTATGCCTTGATATATATTAAGTGATTTTTATTATTAGTTGACAGCAAATATTTTAATTTGTCCGACTTTTGTTGCTCAAATCCTGGATTTTCATGCATCGTTATATGAGTAGACAATCATTTACCAGAGCTGGGCAGAAAAGCGTTAATCCGTTAATTAACGAAGTTAACATTTTGGTTAACGATTTAACGCTTTTCTCGCCTCCAAAAATTGTTAACGGATTATTTAACTTCCATTACATTTTACTTCCGTTAATTAAGTCCGTTAATATTTGATTGTTTGCATAGATATCATCCACTGGCGGCGCTGGCATTAGATAATAATCCAAGGGTATGTGTGGTATCGTATGTGGGTTGGGAGTTGGAAAAGAAATTTCACTTTGTTGGGATACATTGCTATAGTGTAAATGTGATAGTAGTTGTACTAATGTAGTACTATTTCATGCCATTTAACCGCGATTTTTTACATTAACGCTTTAACATTAACTTTAACGATTAACGAAGTTAACTTTTTAGCTAACGGATTATCGATTAACGAAGTTAACTTTTTGATTAACGGTGCCCACCTCTGTCATTTACACAAGTACAAGTTACGCGGAATTTATTGTTTACACTTCACTTATTGTTTTATTCCCCTATAGATATTGATGGTTTTACAGAATTCAGGTAAAGATGGAAACCCCCGTAATTTAAATACGAAGAAAAATAATACTTTTGGTCACGTGCCGTTTATGGAATTAGAGGGTAAGTAAAGTTTTATTGCGTCTCTGCAGTAAAACAGCATTCCTTTTCCCGATGTATAATGATTACATATAAATGTAGAGATAATTGTTAATAAAACTAATGAGAATATAATTACTGTAAACAATAAACAATCATTGTTTAAATAATCAATTAATAACATGATTCATTCCACAAATAAAGAGGCCATTGTTTTATTTCGCTGACAGGCAAATATGTCGTCAATCAGAATACTTACGAACAATTTAATTGAAAACACTTAAAATATGATGACTGCACAAAAATAATGTGCAAGACTCAATGCAGTGAAGCTAATACATCCAAATATGTGTGGTAATGAAGAAATATGCACGAATGGAGAGGGTAAACTGGAGCAAACACAACATGTCATTTTAAACTACAAAAAACTCTTTAAATATCCACAAAATCCTGTAACTGGTTATTAAATTATAAAATATGAATAATAAACTATTCAGCAGTTAATTATACTCAATCATAACAAAGGAATCACGCGAAATATCACGATTTTAACGCACAGGTGAAGATGACGTTTACCAAATATGGCGATATATTTCCAAATAAATCACATTCCTAATAAGGGATTAACTTTTACCGGTGTTAAATGTTAGCGAACATAAGCACAAATAAATTATATTTGTTAATAATACAGTAAAGTTATTTATTTACCTTTAATTAATTGTGTATAAATATAAATAAAAAAATCCACACGGGCGTTTCTCGACTTACGAGAAAGAAACGGAAACAAAAATGTCAGTTGAAGAATGACTGATGAGCTGATGACTAATTGCCAAGATATGTTGCCAGATAAAAAAAAAATCTCATGGACAATATTTATTACACAATGGCGAATGATTAGCATACCGGTGCATAAAATGATAATATCAATTAACAAATAATTCATATTGAATATCTTTTAAATATTCTCAAGACGCATTGTAGAAATTGTGCACATCCACGCTCTCATTCTGCCAAAAAACGCTAGACTTTTTATTTTATTATGGCAACATTTGTTATATTGTCTATGATTTATCAAGTGACAGCTGTCAAAGTTGCGAAAGGAGACGCAGTGTTGTGCTGCGGACGGCTGTTTAGTTTAGAAATTAATTAAGTGATTATACTAAAATAAATATATTGCAATGTATCAACCAGATTATACTGCCGCCCTAGGCTTAATACAACATCTCAGCAACGACGAACTCAAAGAAATACTCAATGACGATGATAAATTTGAAAATATTTTAAAGGATGTGAAGCAAGTATGTACCTACTCATTTATTGTTATCCAAAAGTTCTTGATTAATTTGCGTGAGTCATTTTGTGTAATTGTTGGTTATCACGCTTGGATTATATTATACACACATTATTACGCAATTTATGATATGACTGAAACAAGCTGGTGGGGAATTATTTTTAGAAATTGCAATATCATTAAACATGGGTTCTACTGCTTCACCTTTTAATTTCCTTGAGGTATACCTATAGGGAGATCACAAACCCCAGCGCTCAGAGGGGTTTAAACTTATTTATATACACATTGAAAAGTTCGTTTAGACAGGCCACCTAAGTCTGTGTAATATATGAATGTTTTTCAAAATCCTTGATGTTTTTGAGAATCAAATATCTGCATATCCAAAAAGTTGCATCTGCGACATTTCTGGTTTATCTTGTTTAAGTTAATAATTCATGTACATGGTTGGCGCAGCAGTCTCTCAAGCAGGAGGTGCCAGGTTATAACCCCGGCGCTGGCGATGTATTCCACACTTTGCGATACAGGCTTTTAGCCTAGTGCAAGGTGTGCAGGAAAGTATTTGGGTTTGTGTATGAAGGCCAGATCCTTTTTAAAAAAAAATCAAACAGATCGTAGAAAAAGATGTCTTATTCAGTTTTTGCCGTCGCTCTTTGTGGTGTAGTGGATAATCCCTACTATGCGAGACGAAGGTCTGGGTTTGAATCCCAGCCGGGGTGAACTGAAATGGCGAATCGAGTGTAAAGTGATCACTTAAGCCAGCCGAGGTCGGTCGTAAGCCCGACAATGTTCATCCTTAATTCTTCTACACTGTTGTAGGAATACTGCATTTTAGTGAAAACCCCTGTATTGTGGATTATGCAAGATTTTAAATACTTCCCGATTAATTCACACTTTCTTCTGAGTTGGAAGTTTTAAAATTTGTAGCCTTTCTGAATATTTTGGACCACCCATTTGATCTATTATGTGTTTTAATGTTCATCATCAAAAGGCATCATTTCCTTTCCATAAATAATCCTTCTAACTGACAATCCCATGCTTCCTTCCTTCCTTGTCCTTCATCCCATCCACCTATTTATTTGTATGTATGTGTTTATGTGGGTATATGTATTGTAATTATTGCTTATATTTAATAATTTGTTTTTATTTATCTTTCGTTTTCATACACTTAGATGTGTATGTATTTTATATCTCAAATGAATGTCACAAGTAGTTGGTTGGCAGAAATTGCCGATGGCAATAAACCCGCCATTTGGAAATTATTATTTTTCAATAAAGTTTTATTTATTTAATGTTTTAGTTAAAGGACTGGGAGACCGAGAAAGAGATGTTGATTGCGGAGAATAGATCACTAGCCGAATATAATCTGAGTAAAGAACCTGAACTGACAGAACTCAAGCGAGTCATATCTCAGAAGTCGGAGAGAGGGGAGGAGTTGTGTAAATCTGTACAAAGCAAATTGGATGAATTAAGTAAGACAATTCACTGTAACTTACATTCATTTTTGCTCGATGACACAAGCATTGATTTCAAATTCGAAGCTTTATCTTATTAAGTATTTACCAGTGTTGTTAACACTTCTCAACAGATGGCGATAGGGTAGAAAAGTTGTTGTATTGTGAAACCTTGTCGAGATATTTATTTGTTATATGGTCAAACAAGTACATCGCATCCTTTAGAGAAAAAGTCACGTGATTGAACATTGGGCAAAAATAATTTTCGCAAGTAAGCTTGCTCGTCAGAAGTTAAATTAATTACATTCAAGGCATCACACATACTACTTCAAAACAAAAGTGCACGTTTGTTAGTAGGATGTTACGGAATGGGTGAACATGGCCTGGCCATAGTGATGAATAAAGCCAGTCAATGCAGACCCGTAAGTGTCGGAACACCCATCCCGCATTCTCCATTAGAGAGTTCACACAATGCTGCATTATGTGAATGTAGACACTACTTACTTTATGGTCCCGGACTTCAGGTCTTGCCAATTTCCTCATTTCCGTTGAGGAAAAATCTGTAATGTATTGATTTTTTTGTTTACAGAATCAAAATCCAGTGCAGTTTCTTTAGACACGACTCTAGCGTTACTCGAGGCATCGACAGCAGAAGCTGAAGAAGAATCCGAGGACATTGCACAGAAGTTTTTAAGCGGGGAACACGATATGGAGAAATTCCTAGAAGAATTCACCAAAGCGAGAAATCTAATGCATCTGAGGAAAGTCAAAGTGGACAAGATGGGGGAGCTGATTAGAAATAAACAGAATCCACCCCCCGTCGTTACGGGGGCAGGGGGGATGTTTGGCGGACCGCAACCGTCGCAACCCCCGTATCCCACCCCTTATCCTCCCGCCCCCTCGCACTCATTCTACCCCCCGCCGGGAATGCCTTACCCCACAGGTGCTTTCAACATGCCCATGCCAGGAGGATACAGGAATTATTAAAATCTTGTGAATGATTTGTTGGTTAAGTTGATGTAGCGCAAATGTAATCACTATACATCGGGAGATTCAATGCCCTAGGTACCTGGGACTAATTCCCAATGTATATTAATCACACAATTTGATATAATAACTGTGTCTTTAGTTTTTTTACCGATACCTTTAAATTATATTATGTATTAGTTTTGTTTTAATGTCACAATTTACTGTCAGACATCAATGTGTCTTACGTAACGGTCCGTTTTAGCTAGCTGTGCAATCAAAGCGTTGCGAGCGCGCTATTTTCTGGTCCAAATTGAGCTTTCATTACGAACAGATTGCGTGTGACGTCATCATTTTATACCTATTTCCGGTGCTCTCAAGGCTCAGGAAATTTTTGTAGTGCACTGTGTGTGCAAACGTCACACTGACGTTTGTTCTGTCAAAAGTTGAAATACATCGCCGATAATATGTATATAAATTGTTAATAATGATTTTATTTTCTACTGATGTGCTTTAAGAATAAACAGGTGATGTGATAACATCGTTCAGTTCACTTTCTGAATCAAAAATAAAACACATATCATCTTAATGACAGATTGCACGTGCAAACAACTGTCCCGAATTGGATAGCGCTTATAGCACGCTTTCTAACGATAGTCAAAACGGGACACATGATTGTACTGCGAGCGTCGCTAGCGTTGATAGCGCAAATCGGACCGCTACCTTAATCAACAAACAATGTTAGGGAGTAAAAAAAAATGGTTGGTGTGTATGCTAAGTGCTAAACCAATCTCAATTGGTGCCGTTTGTTTTGGATATTTTCTATGATTGTATTTTGAGGTTTTCGCAAGTACGCTCTGTTTTTTTTTTTTTTTCAGAAGTCTCACGTAGCAAACTTAGTTTATGTTGCTTGATGTGATAATAAGATATGGTTACTTTCAAATTATATTTCAGAACTGTTGTTCAAAGAAATTAGCCAATTTTTGGATTGTTAGAATAAACTGGCAACATTATTTTTCAAACCTGCGATGGCGGTTTAAAGGGATTATTGGAGTATTTTTTTTTCTTTTTCAAACTCCATGAAATCATTAAAATGATTTCTCTAGCGCTGCTCTGTAATATTTTCGTCATTGTAGGTTACTAGAAATGGAAGAGGCCTACATCCAGCAGTGGAGGGAGGAAGGCTGAGGAAGAAGAAGAAGGTTACTTGTAAAATTTACAGTGTGAGAATATTGCGGACCTTTGACAGCTCTCATGACAAGGTTCGAAAGTCAGGGCTACCAACAATACAATTTGCTATTTGAAAAAGCTATGTACGTTTTATTTGCGGTGATTACCTTTGTAAACGTAAAAAGTAAGAAACAAAACTATATTAAGTACCTATATTACGTTAAGTATGAAAAGTGCAGTTCGTCAAGAAAGAGGTGATTTTCGATCAGGGTGCTACTTGTAGCTTTTGGAAAACACAGAAATGTCATATAATTGTAATTCTCAATGAATCTGAGACCGCCTTTTTCTTGTCGGACTGTATCCGACATCTTGAATTTTCAGCATGATAAAATATATATGTATTGTTATTATATCGAGATAAGATGTTTACCGTGACCGGACAAAAACCCTTAAGAATATTGCTCGATATGAATAAATCCCAGAAAAGACAAAAGCCCTTGCTCAAGGGACAAAAGCTCAAATCTAATTGGATTTTGAAAATGAAATTAATTGTATCTATTAGCATACGATTTCTTTCAGTATGTTAGAAACTACCATAGATTAGAAAATAAACAAATAAATAAGCGGATCTATAACGGGGTAGACAACAAAACATTCAACATTTTATAAATAATTCATCTACTGGAATCCAACTAGAAAGTTTGGGCTTTTATCAGTTGAGGATATTTCTGAAGGGCTTTTTGTCTTTTTTGGGATTTATTCATGTTGAGCAATATTCTTGTGGGTCTTTCTCCGGGAACCGATGTTTATATATATTTAATTATACGAAATAATCTTCGCCCCATCCTTGAGGATCTGGTTGACATGACCGGTCCAGGTCAGTCTCGGGCAGCCGCGCTTCGTCACACCTCTTCGCTCACCCAAATATATGTATTTTGTCATCCTGTCATCATTCATTCTCTCAACATGCCCAAACCATCTTAATTTATTCACATTCATTCTAGTCACGACACCCGTCTTGAAGTCACTCTTTTCTCTAATAACCTCATTCCATATCTTATCTCTCAGCGTTTTCCCACACATTCTTCTTCACGACCTCATTTCCACTGCATTCAACTCTGATTCTTCCTGCTTCAGCCATGCCATGGTGAGAAAAGCTAAGACGTTTTGGACGTGTTGAAAGAATGTGTGACAATAGGATGACAAAAGTGTGTGTGGCTCAGAGAGGGGGAGCTTGAAAACATGGCCATCCTAGGGTCATCATCATTGGTTCCTCTAACTCCTGAGGGAGCATAGTGCGGCAACAACACCTCTCCATTGGTCTGTGTCCTAGGCCATGGTCTTGACATCCGGCCATTGTAGATCGGCTCCCCTCAACTCTGCAAGCATGGAGCGTCACCAAGTAGTATTTGGGCGACCCCGTCGGCGCCTTCCTAAGGGATCCCAGTCCAATGCTTGCTTCGGGATGTTTCCCTCGCGTCGTCTTAGGGTGTGACCGATCCACTTTCTTTCCCGGATGTCGCCATCCTAGAATAACCTGGATCATATTGACCAGATCCTCAGGCACAGACGTGTACTGGATAAAAGGAATAGATGCGCGTGTATGATGAATTGCATGAATGTGACTAAAGCAAGGAGTGTGTGTAAGGTTCGTGCAGCGTAGTAAATTTCCACAATGGTTGTAATTGAATCCATAATAATTTTTTTCGTACAGAAAGTGTGAGATTAGTAATTTTAGTTTGAACAATGGAAGTATCTACAGAATATTATTATTTCTATAAGTTATAACTAAACGTATAACTTCCCTATATTACTATTATAAATATAATAATATTATCTTTTGTAAATACTCGTCTTTCTTTTTACCCTTACCATTCCCTTCTAGAAGACAGTCCATCTGGCAGATTTCTCTGACTGCAGCAGCTCGCACTTAAATATATCTTTAACTCCTTAATTATATATTAGCCTTGAATTATTTATGGTTTACAAATTGTCCTTGTAAAGCGTTGGATTTTTCTACATTCCGTAATATCAAATACTTTATAACAATAGTAATACGTGCAGCTTCGTTCGATTTTTATAATTGCGATACTAGCGCCAAACGGGGCACAAATGCGGCGCGAGATAAAAGCTTTCGAAAGAGATCAGCCGTTCAATACAAACTTCATACAAATCATTACTTTAAAAATATTTAAAAATTGAATGAATTATGTTCATATTTTTAAGAATTGGAAGTATAAAACACGAGAAATATAAATCCTCTACTCATCTTTAGAAGGATATAACACCATAAATGCAGATTAAATGCTGTGGGAGGATTTAAAAACTGTTTAATTTTCCCGAGCTGTCCATACAATATCTATGGGGGGGATATTTACTTTCATTACGGTTCGCTAGATGGCTCTAGTAACAGTATGATCGCTACTTTGTATGGAAAATGTCAGAAGCTGCACGTACATATTACTATTGTTATAAAGTATTTGGTAATATATACAATGCAGTATTCCTACAATAGTGTACAAGAATTAAAGGATGAACATTGTCGGGCTTACGACCAACCTCGGCTGGCGTAAGTGATCACTCACACTCAAGAAACATTCGCCACGCCACCCAGCTGGGTGAACTGACATGGCGAATGTTTCTCGAGTGTAAAGTGATCACTTAAGCCACCCGTCGTAAGTTCGACAATGTTCATCCTTAATTCTTCTACACTGTTGTAGGAATACTGCATTAAATATAAGCCTTTGCCAAAAGGTACATGTAGGGTCAACGTCTAAGACTATGAGAGATGGCATTATAAGGTAAGAGAGAATGCATCTACCAGTATAGCACGCCAGTACACGTCGTCCTATACGTTTACTGGACCTGGGGGCAGCGGTAAACGGATAGTAAGAAATCTTACGATAGCTATTACTTTTGTTTTGGAGCAACAATTTCTGTCTCCTTACCGTTGCTAGCCGAAGATACTGTTCGTCGAGCAACCAAGCCTTAGACGGTGACCCCCCTAAGTATGTCACACTTGGCCACACCAATACCGAATTAAAAAAAAAATAACTAGAGACTTTTATTGTGAACATGTACCAAAAAGAAAAACAATATGTCTAAAAAATAAACCATTTTTTAATTTAAAATTATGTACAAATTATTAATTAATATTTACAAATGTGCCGTCTAGAATTATTTCTATATGACTAACTACAAAATTATATTTACAAAAACAAAACAACAATAAATTATAACAATTTAAATTCAGCTACACTTCAGTATTGCATTTGCTCCAATAAAGAATACAATGGAACCTCGATTGGGTGATAAAAAAAAATTCACATCGAAAGTCAGATTTTGTCCAGCTAAATCCACCGGGAGACATTCAGCGATTGAGAGAATCCAGTCACCGCGTACTGCCGTGTTTTGCGTCTCGTGTAAGTGCTTCACGAGTAGAATTCGAAGGTCTTGATTTATAAAAGCGTCTGCAATTTATTTATTTTTATCATCAATTTCTTTTCCCGTTTTCTTTTTCATTTATCGCGTCTATTTCTTTCTCGTGAAATCCGAGCGCTAAAGTCCCGCACGTAACTACAACGCAGAGTATAAGGATTTTCTCCATATGTCCCGCCTTCTTTATTCGTACGGTGTCATCCACACGACTGTATCTCTCTTTCTTAGCCGCTTGGGATTTTCTAAAGTTTGCAGAATAATGGGCCTGTGTCCTGAAAACCAAAATATCATTATTACGAGGTGTTATTATCAGCCAGGCATCTTTGGTGATATGTCTGATCTCACAACAGTATTCACTCATTCAGTCTGTCAAGTCCATTGTTTAAATACATTCACACTTTGTGCAACAACAAGCTCCATACCATCCTCCATACATACACAACTCTATTGGATAAGAAATGCTTCCATACATTCTGCTTGAAACTGTGTTTGTTTAGCTTCAAACTGTGACCTCTTATAAATGAGTATTTTGGCTAAGGCAGTATTACAGTATCAGCAAATAGAGATGGAGAAAGAAATGAGGTAATTAGAGATATGAGTGTTGTGACTGCACTCTTTCATTAACGCCTACCCTGGAAGGAATATGGAGTGAAGAATTAATAGATAGTTAGATGAAATATTTACCATGCATCAAAATCATAGACTTTAGAATAACCCTCTGTGGGGACAATGTTCTTCCTAGACCTTTGGAATTTGACTTCTGGAGTGTCGGGAATACCAAAGTCTCTACTGACTGCACCTGAAAAGTTTAATCAACAAATTACTTAAATTATTATTTAGTGTTGCGTAGACAACTTTGACTAATTTGCCCCAAACCCCATTTAGTACATATTTATATGCTTATATCCCTTGTATTGTTGTATGTATGTAAGGAGTTGGTGTATAGTATGGAGATGTATGGAGGTACAACTGCCAGCTCTATTGGTTGTGTGGTGTGTTGGATGTGTAGGTATAATGTTGTCTATAGCTTCAGTTGATGTCCTCTCAGGTGCACATTAGAGCTCACGGTGAGCATAGCTGGTAGTATCTCACAGGACTACCTAGTGCTCATGTAACACCTATATCCTCATAAATCTAGTGATGGTATGGTAGTCTTACCTTTATCGTAGAGTCTTTTAGAATGTACGTTTCCTAATACTTCATACGCTTCCGTTATTGCTCGAAACTGATCGGCTGCTTCAGCATCCTGCAAAGGTGCAAAATGTATTAAGCATAAAAAAGGTTTATTTCATTACTAGCTGTATTTCCCGTGCTTCGCAACGGCTAAAATTGTGTACGGGTGGTGAAGTTACATCGTCTTAGAATTAAATACCTAATGGAATAAATTTTTGGCATATAGGAAGGAATATATTTGTTTTACCTAGTAAAAATATTTTTTATGTATATAGGATTCTGCTAAATTCAAATTTCACAAAAAGATAGTAAAAAAAAGAAGAAAAAAGCGTTGGGTATGGAGTGGGATCGAACTCGTACCCTCGCATCGCATAACACTCAATTTAAGTTAAGTACGCTAGCCCTTACACCACGCGAGTCAAAACAGATGACGACAGAAAGCGCCGCGGAGCAAATGTCAAAACTATTTTTTAATTATTATAGACACATTTTTAGTCATACAGAAGTATTTGTAGAGCAAAAACATTGTATAAAAATAATCCTTAGATGTATATCCTAGTTCTAGATTATGTAACGACGCAAACAAATTTAAAAACCATACTAACGGGACTACTTTAAATGGCTTCTTTCATTTTCATACTAACTTGATAGAATTTAGTATCTTGGGAAAATTGATAATTTTACCAAACCACGATACAAATCATATATTTTAATAGCCTATGTTGAAGCCGAGATTCCATTTATAAGTTTATTTAATAGATGGATGTCTAAAATCGTCTGGTATTAATGTTTACTCCGGACGCGAATCGTCATTTTTTTCAGGTTCTTTCCCGAGTCATTTATGATTCATAGATGGCGGTAGTGATGTTTTATAAAATCAGAAATGAAATAAAAAATCATTATAAATCAATTATTCCCTTTGTTGCACATATTTTTATCCAAAATATCAATACAATCTCGTGCAAAGTCAGTGGCGTATACGAATATCTACTTTTTGTATTGTACGTATATAATTAAAACAAAATTAAATTAGGTGCAATGCGAAATGTTTTTTGTAAACAGTATATATACAATTTTCAAAATAACGTTCCGATGTGATTGTGACGGCGTTTTGTCAAATACTCAACGCTGCCGAAAATCCACAATTATTAAGGAGATTTGCTACATATTATACAACCTCATCAGCCTAATACTGAGAACCATTCACCTATCCAGATACCTTTTTTTTACGCGGAGGCATGACTTTGCCAACACACTCCAGCCAGAAGAGTCTACATATTATCATTCATGATTCACATATAAACTCATCAGCCTAATACTGGGAAAAATTCACCTATCCAGATATCACAGGATTAGGCTCAGATGCGCGGGGCCTAAAATACAAGCATTGTGCCTGAAATATCAGTATTTAGGAATCGTCTTACAATATTGCAAGTAATTATTTCTTCTTCTTCCTAGTCGGCCCCCCGATTCCGGGGATCGTGACCATCACGCATGTGGATGAAATTTCTCCATCCCTCTCGGTCCTCCGCCACACGTACAGATTCATAGAGTGTGGTTCTTGTGGCTGCTTTTATTTGGTCGGACCACCTCATGGGCAGACGACCTCTGTAGTAAGTATTAATAATGACCGATTTTTGCATTTTTATGTATAAATTTTCCGGTAAATCTAATTTTTTTAAATTGTTTATTAGCGATTTTGGTATTATACCTGTAGCTGATAATACTAATGGGATTATATATACCGACCTAGAGTGCCAAATATTTTTTATTTCACCTGCTAATTCTGTATATTTACAATTTTTTTCTGCGACGGTTGTTTGAATATTAAATGTATTTAAATGTATCCTATACAGCTTTAATTTTATGTGTTTTTATTATTTCCTTCTCCTGTTTTTAGGTAGGTATTCGGCTAAATACTGGTTACTATTCGGCCAAATACTTCAATTATAGACTGCGATGCTGTAAGATACATGAGGTTGAGAACTTTGGGCAAGCACCAGATAGAAAAGGAATCATTTCCCACCCTAGACCCCCTCCGAGTACTAAACTTTGTAAGACGTCTAGTAGGACTAGAGGGGCTGCTCTAACTGGGTAGTTACCAGATGGGCAGAGTAGGGGGAGTACAATAGATCTTATAGGTCGCAGTACATAATACACCCCATCTAATAAAATAAAATAGGTATTGTAACTGAATATTCGTTGCATCTCTAAAAATTATTATTAATATACTTACCATATTTAAATCAGGATGACATTCTTTAGATTTCCTATAATAAGCAGCTTTGATTTCCGCTACAGTCGCCGACCGACTGACTCCCAGGACCTGATAATGATTGACTGCGGCATAAAGAGCCGAAGAAGTGGTGAAGTTACGTGATTTGTAAATTCCTTTCAAGGAGAGACCTCCGTGTTTCACAGCCTGCATTCTTACAACTAAACTGCAAAAGAAAAAATATATTATCGTGGTAACATCACCATAATATTTTAGTAAGGCAAAATGTGTGGAAAAACATTGAGAGATAGGATAAGAAAGGAAGTGTTTAGAGAGTTGAGTGAATGTAGAAAGGATGTTGTGACTAAAATGAAAGTGAACAAGTTGAGATGGTTGGGACACGTGGAGAGAATGAACGATGAAAAGATAACAAGGAAAATTTACCTGGGTGAAAGAAGTGGTGTAAGGAAACGCGGCCGTCTAAGAACCACATGGCTGGACCATGTTGACCAGATCCTCAAGGACGGACGTGTTTTGCGTAAAAGCAATCGTAGAATGTGTATGAAGAATTGCATGAACGTGACGGAAGCCGGAAGTGTGTGTAAGGATAGGAAAGTCTGGCGATCCGTTCTCTCTGTCTACCCCGCAAGGGAGGTGGCGTGAGGGTATAGTATAGTATAAAATAGGTGGATGGGATGAAGGACAAGGAAGGAAACACGGGATTGTCAGTTAAATGGATTGTTTAAGGAAAGGTAATGATGCCTCAGTTTACTCTTGAAAGAGAGAATAGTTGGAGCTAGTCTGATAGGAAGTGGAAGATTATTCCATAGTGATGAATGGAGAAGAAGTTGTTGAAAGATGGAAAGAATACTTCGAAGAATTGTATGAAAGTGGTACTAGTACAAACCAGACGAATGTAGCAGATAGTATGAATGTAAATATTGCTGAGGACGAGGAAATACGTATGAATGAAGTTGTGCTTGCATTGAAAAAAGCAAAGAATGGTAAAGCTGCGGGACATGACTGTGTGGCCATAGAGTTCATCAAGCAAGGTGGCCCGAAGATTCTCGAGTGGTGCCTGAGGCTCTTCAACTTGTGCTGGGAGAGTGGCTGCACTCCTGAGGATTGGAGGAGGGCAGTCATCTGCCCTTTGTACAAGGGGAAAGGCTCAAGGTTGGAATGCGGCAGTTATCGGGCTATCAGTTTGCTGAGCTCTGTGGGCAAACTGTATGGAAAGGTATTGATTGAAAGAGTAAGAAAAGTGACTGAAAGTAAAGTATGGGATGTGCAGGGTGCTTTCATGAGTGGCAGGGGGTGCACCGATCAGATCTTCTCCCTACGGATGGTCGTGGAGAAGCTTCTGGCTAAACACCAGAGGCTCTTCTGCGCGTTCGTGGATCTGGAGAAGGCATACGATCGTGTGGACCGAGAAAGACTGTGGCGTGTACTGTCGGAATATGGGGTGAGCGACCGACTGATTGGCGCAATCGCGTCTCTATATACGGAGAGCTCTGCTTGTGTCAGGGTGAATGCTGCGTTGTCGCAGTGGTTCGCTCTCACAAAAGGGGTTAAACAGGGTTGCGTCATGTCGCCTTGGTTGTTCAACCTGTTCTTCGACTACTGCATGCGTCCTCTGAATGAGCTGAATGTTGGTGTGGACCTAAATGGAGTGAAAGTATGTGCGTTAATGTTTGCAGATGATTTAGTGTTGATGGCTGATGATGAATGTGAGTTACAACGGATAGTATCCTGTGTGTACGAAAGCTGCGATATGAATGGTATGAAAATGAATGTAAATAAAACGAAAGTATTAGTGTTCGAAAGAGAGGAAATAAGGACAAATTGTGTGATAAAGGTTGGTAATGACTGTCTGGAGCAAGTGGATGAGTATGTATATCTGGGAAGTTTGTTTACTAGAGATGGACGCTGTGATGGAGACATTGAAAGAAGGAAGCTGGCCGGTACTAGGACGAATGGTGCGCTCGGTCCGATTGTTAGTAGTAGCAATGTGTCTATGAAAGCAAAAGTGCTAGTGCACAATGCTGTCTTGGTGCCGACCCTGATGTATGCTAGTGAGACGTGGACGTGGATGAAGAAGGATGAATCAGGGTTGAATGCAGTAGAAATGAGGTCATTAAGAAGAATGTGCGGGAAAACGCTGAGAGATAAGATAAGGAATGAGGTTATTAGGGAAATGAGTGACTGCAAGACTGGTGTAGTGACAAGAATGAAAGTAAACAAACTAAGATGGTTTGGGCATGTTGAGAGAATGAATGATGACAGGATGACAAAAAAGATATATCTGAATGAGCGAAGAGGGGTGAGAAAGCGCGGCCGTCCGAGACTGACCTGGTCCGATCATGTCGACCAGATCCTCAAGGATGGACGCGTTTTGAGTAAAAGGAATCGGAGAGCGTGTATGACTAATTGCATGAATGTGACGGAAGCTAGGAGTGTGTGTAAGGATAGGGCTGTCTGGCGCTCTGTCCTCTCTGCCTACCCTGCAAGGGATGTGGCGTGAGGGTATAGATAGATAGATAGATTATTCCATAATCTAGCCGCATGTGTAGTGAAAGAAGAGGTGAAGAAAGATGTGTGATGTGAAGGTATGGTACATAAATCTTTATTAGCCATTGTGCTAAAGGGCGGACTTATTGCAAAAGCATGGTATATTTAAAAATCTCTCCTCCTCTCACCATTAAAAGAAAAATAACTTTCAATACAAAACAACAACATGTTCCATAAAAATTTATGTGCAATACCACTGGGCACAAAAAATAGTTACCTATTAATAAACTTAGATGGCTTGAGCATATTGAGAGGATGAATGATGACAGGTTGACAAAATTTCAGCGCAAATTCGATGTAAACTTACAACTTTGTTTTACCACAGTTTATTAGAATTTCTTCTAGTAATTTCTGAAGCAATGTTTCCTTGTTTAAGACAAGAAATCACAGAATACATATGTACTAATGGTCAGCAAACCATATGAAATATGAATAAGCCTTGATAAATGAGGGGATGAAAAGAGAAAGTGGGGTAGGGCTAATTGTGTGGCCAGGTAAGTGGATCAGGTAGATTTAATTATGAAAGGATTTTAGCAAAAAGGTACAGCTGTTATTTTAATGGAAAGATATTTAACAAAGGATATGAATACTTTGTCTAAAATAAGCTGTCATTGTTATTTTTGTTTAGATTGTATATTCAAATATTCATGCTTTTTCTTAATTACAAAATTTCTAAATTACCTATTTAAGACACCACAGTAAATGAACATGTGAATAATTGCATGAAGAAAAGTAAGATTACTCAGCTAATACTAAAGATATCATCCTAAAACTGCAAACATGGATAAATGACAATATGTTTTAGTGATTCCATTAGTTAAAACAAATTTTCTTAATAAAAATTAATTTCAAAGATACCTCTGAAATTTACTGAAACTTAAAATTATTCCCGTAGTTTGTTAAATATAATGTTGTAATTTGGTTGATAAAATGTTTAAAGTAAGACGCAGTGACCCCAGTTGATATTTTTCTGATTCTATGTCTCCATCTGATTCAAATAAAATTAAAAATGAAGATTTTGTTAACTACCTGTTTTCCTAAATATTTTTTCATCAATTATCTTGCCTGAATCAGAAACATTGAGTTTTTCTTTTAAATCAATTTATTATATTTTGTTTATTTTAATTCACAAACCCGACACTGTCGTAAAGACACAGAGATGAGAGCCAAAAAAACAAGATTTCATACCAAAATGTCACATATTTTTGAGATAAGAATAAATACATAACCTTGATACAATATGTGCTATTTATCGCCCTCAAATAATCAAATCAGTGAAACAATGATAAAATAATCGTTAATTGGTTATTCAAACATTATTAAAAACTATTTTCAACGTATTCAAACCGATCTATAGTGTATAAGCTTCATCGCTTGTGTTTTGAACATTAAAGTAAAATACATACTTGATGCGATGTAATAATAGATAAATATCATGTTATTTTCATAACACTAGAACTTACAATAGTAATTTTCACAAAAATATTGATATAAATTAACTAAAACTGAATTATTATGAAATCCGAGAGCAGTCCATGATTTTGACAACTGAGCCAAGGTGAAGGTTAGAAAATTTTGACAGCTGTTATGTAATATTGCCATAATAAAATAACAATAACATTTTGATAATACTTGTTCTTTTTTATTTACCTACTTTTTATTATTTAAATTATAAAATAAATGTAAAACTCAGAAACGTAGTCTTATCTGTATTGAAATAATACGGAATATAGGTACCTAATTTCATTAATACCTATTTTATTATTCCGAGAGAGAAAAAATATGATCTTCCATGAATACATTCCAAAGTATAACATCCATGGTCCATGGTTTCAATAAAATGACAGTTTGGTAATTTATCTTTGGTTAATTGTTTCTCTCTTTTTCGTGCTTTTGTTGACAGTCGAATGGAGTGATAATTATTCTAGTTTTTTCACTATAATTTCCATATTTTAATAGATTACAGAGGCTTTTATTCATCCGCAAAGATGCCTCTAGTGGACGAACAGGGAGGCGGTGGGGTGAATGTGGAGGACACCCCTATGTCCGTTCGCCTCACCAATGATGACTTCAGAAGACTTCTCATGACCCCCAGACATGCCTCGGGGTCCAGCAGTACGTCTCACCCTGCAGGGTCCGTCAGGGAAGCCGTGGCAAATGCCAGGTGGGGATTTTGAACATTGTAATTGTCAATAAAGCGTTTTATAGGGGAGAATGTCCACTGTCTTAACAAGAGCCTTGAATATCAGTTATGCTTGCCAAAGCCTTCATCAATTCTTACCCATCTCAACATGTTCAGTTTATTCCTTATTAAATGTGTTTTTTCATGTATATTTGGTCACGCCAGACAAAAATGCTGAAATTAACCGGAAAAGAATGCAGCATTGCGATAAGCTTGCTCTACTGAACGAATGTCGTAGTTTTTTCCTCGATTTTTTGTCGTTTTTTTTGTATTTTGTTCACTTGAAGTACGTAATTAAAAATAAATATATTCAAGGGAACTATTACAGTGCTGCGGCCCCATTGAATGTCAAGCTTTTTTTGTTTTAAAAAATACCGTTTTTAGGACCGTCTTAAAACACGATAAACTTTTGACAGGTGAGTGATATATCACGTCCAAAACATTGTAAATTTTCTAAATTCTTTATAAAAAACGCATTCTGACTATCTGTCGGCTCGTCCAGCCCTACCCACAGTTGAGCCGAGCGAAATAATACTGTTTTTAGCGCTTTATTAAATAAAAAAAGTTTTTCACAAAAAGTGGGGCCGCAACACTGTAATAGTTCCAATTCAAGTAGGTATCTACTACATACATACATCTTCTTCTCCATCTATCCTTGGTTGAGTCGGGGGCCCAAAGCATCTGTATATCTTCGCCAGCCCTGTCACTTGCAGCTTCCAGGACCTCTGGCCACCCCAACCACAGTCTCTCCTCGCACAACTTTGTCACCTGCAGGTATCTACTTAATTATGAAATTTTATATTTCTTGCAGTGCTATGCCCCCACCAGAGACGGAAGATAAGAACGAACTGAGACGAAAGAAGAAATCCTATTATGCCGCCTTAAAGAAACAGGAAGATAACAAACTGGCCGAACTTGCGGAGAAATATCGCGACAGAGCGAGGGAGAGACGAGACGGGGCCAATCCCGATTATAATAATGAAGATAATGCCACGGCGCCGGGGGCGAGCAGTGCATACCGAGCCGTAGCACCCGACATCAAATCCAGTCTGGACGCCAAAGAACGGAGAAGACAAATGATTCAGGTATGATCAAGTGTGAGAACATGCGAAAAATTGCATCGTAAAAAGTAAGATTTCTACTAATACTAAAGATATCATCCTAAGACTTGAAACATGGATAAATGTAAGATGTTTTAGTGACTCTAGTGGGTAGAAATTCGATTTTGTAAATTTTCTCAATAAAAAATACTTCCAAAGTTACCTCTGAAATTTACTGAAACTTGGAATTATTCCCGTAGTTTGTTAGATATAATGCTGTAATTTGATTGATAAAATGTTTAAGGTAAGACGCAGTAACTCCAGCGGATTTTTTTGATATTCGGTTGCCTTTTTATACAATGAGTCAAAATCAATCTTAGCTCCCATGGCGTCCACTATAGATTTGTCATAGTAGTTCAGTCACTTTAGGAAATCAATGTATGGGGAAGTTGGCAAAATTAATAACAGATGGGACTCTATGCAGTATGATACCTTAGGGTGAGGTGTTTCAGAATATCAGGCGTCCCCCCCGCCACACCTGACGCGTCACCCCCCTGGCCCCCCGAATAGGTCCCCCTACGTGGTTTTCCTCTATTTATCAAAAAACTGTAACAGATAGAAGGAAAATGTTAAGGACAAAAATAGTCCTTAATAAATTCTCTACAAAATAGGTAAAGCACATTTTTTGATAGGACTAGTAATTTACCCGCAATAGCCGGTGAAAGTATCGTAATTTTTTAATAAGAACCAAATTTTTTTTATTTTACTCAAATTGCTGAAAATTCATAAGAGCTACAAGAAAATGGTCAAAGAATGAATTAATTGCTATAGTTTTAGCTATAAAATGAGCTATTATTTATTTTTGCACGGCTCATAGTTTTTGAGTTATAACATAAAATTCCAATGACAGAAGTCTTAAAAATGGAACTTTTCATACAATTTGTATTGAAATGCTGTGATATTAAAATTTAGGTTAAGCCTGTTTTTCACAAGCATGTGAAAGATAAAAAATGTATTGGAGTATGATTGGGTCTTTTTAGTATTTCAAGATATAATCCATTCGAAGTTGAATGCACTTTTGCCAGTCATGTTTCAAAGCCATTATCCCAGTTTTCCAGAAGGATTCCTCAAGGTTAGGATATGGGTCAAAAGCATTGGCACCCGGCGATTCGAGGGTTTGTACAAGTCCTGTTCTGAAGTTAAGATGAACACTACTGATTAAAATCAGATCACTGGAATCTCTGCTATCACCTAACTAATAATTCCGCGATCTTTGAAAAATTAATCCATGTCTTTATCGACGTTCTCCAGAACTACTGCATTTTATTGCTTTCCGCTTCAAGGGTTGTGTTTGACACCTTGCTGTGCCCATTCAAAATCTGGCACTTACTTTCTAATCATGGCATATGATGGAACAGACTCCATTAATGAACCCGATATTTCTTTTATGGTTCGTGTCGGTCTATGACCTTAGATAAAATAATATTTTATCACGGATCGCAGCTGACAATTTCACATTTTCACAAAAATGTCAAACACGTTGAAATAAAAATGGTGCCAAGAGTGCCAGCGTCGTCCTATCGATCTCAAATTTTGTAAATAGCCCTAATGAAGTTTAAATTATCTATATCAATAATGAACTTAAACTGGTCTGTACATTTTTTTCTCAGGGCTACGAAGTGTTCAGCCGAACCTCGTATCTTACACAGACATACACTAAATTTTCTTCTTTAATGATCTTGACGAATCCTTCTGCAAAACTGGGATACGGCTTTGAAATATGGCTGGCAAAAGTGTATTGAACTTCTAAAGAATTATACCTTAAAATACTTACAAAATCCAGTCATACTCCAATACATTTTTTATCTTTCACATACTTGTGAAAAACAGGCGTAACCTAAATTTTAATATCACAGCATTTCAATACAAATTGTATGAAAAGTTCCATTTTTAAGACTTCTGTCATTGGAATTTTATGTTATAACTCAAAAACTATGAGCCGTGCAAAAATAAATAATAGCTCATTTTATAGCTAAAACTATAGCAATTAATTCATTTTTTGACCATTTTCTTGTAGCTCTTATGAATTTTCAGCAATTTGAGTAAAATAAAAAATTTTTGGTTCTTATTAAAAAATTACGATATTTTCACCGGCTATTGCGGGTAAATTACTAGTCCTATCAAAAAATGTGCTTTACCTATTTTGTAGAGAATTTATTAAGGACTATTTTTGTCCTTAACATTTTCCTTCTATCTGTTACAATTTTTTGATAAATAGATGAAAACCACGTAGGGGGACCTATTCGGGGGGCCAGGGGGGTGACGCGTCAGGTGTGGCGGGGGGGACGCCTGATATTCTGAAACATCCCACCCTAAGGTATCATACTGCATAGAGTCCCATCTGTTATTAATTTTGCCGACTTCGTGCTGCAAAAGGACTGAACTATAGATAATGTTCAATAGTTCTTACCACCTTTATATAGGTTCCTTAGAAGGCTCCACTAAATTCAAAAATACTCAATAATTCTTTTTTCTCATAGGAATCCAAATTCTTGGGTGGTGATATGGAGCACACTCACTTGGTGAAGGGTTTGGACTACGCCCTGCTGCAGAAGGTTCGCTCCGAGATACAGAACAGGGAAGAGGAGCAGGACATTCAATTGGAGGAACTCGCCACGGCTAAGGATAAGGAGTTGGAGAAAGAGCGAGAAAAGGAGAAAGAAGAGGTAATTCGTACTTTGATTTTTTTTAAAGCATCTGGGCTTGCATACACAAACCCAAATACTTTCCTACACTCCTTGCACTGGGCTAAAAGCCTGTATTGCAAAATGTGGAATACATCGCTAGCGCCGGGGTTTGAACCTGACACCTCCCGCTTGAGAGACTGCCGCCTCAACTAACTGCGCCAACCATGTACTACCAACTGTACAACCATGACTAGATTATTATTAATTTTTGTGTAAGCAGCCTAGGCTGATGGGCCCAAATCAATGTCCATGCCATCCGCCGTTCTGAGAAAGTCATCCAATCTGTTTTTGAAAATGTTCACTGATGGTGCTTGTATCACATTTTCGGGTAAACGGTTCCACATATTCACCACTCTATTGCAAGTAAAATTCTTTCTCGGATTACTGTGACCGTCCCTTGGAGAGCTTCATGGAATGTCCTCTTAGATTGTGCCTGGTTTTTACACAACCTTATCGCTTACATGCTGTTTTGTAATTAAACTTTTTTTTCTCTTGGATCTGTGAAAGCTATTTCATTTTTTAATAGCCTATGTCCCAGCCATGATTCTCGAAATATGTAGTCTGACAGTTCTCCCGTAGAGAACTAATTCCTGTGCATTAGTGATTTAGTATCTATGCAACCTTACTAATATTATAGTGATGTCATGTATCACTGCCACCTTGACATTTCTCTCTTTCTCTAGCCATGATGTAGGATTAATACATAAAACATTATAGGCGAGGTTGCCATCACCGTCACTGAGGAAATGTATGGAATAACAGTCCCTTAACAACGAGTATGACAGACCACATATTACATTCTGTTAGGAGATTTGACAGGAGTGGTGGTCCTATTCGATCATTGTGCTATGTTGCCAACTGTTACAGCATGGCTAGAGTACCTACTCTAGGAAGCGGTGCATGTATCTATTAACTCAGTCCCATCACAATCAGTGCCTATCTGGTATAGCAATATAGCATAGTGTACGAAAATCAAAATTTTATAATGAGCAACCGTCATCTATACAGGAACCATAAAACTAATTTATTAAAACTATTTTTAACCTAATTATTTCAGGAAGACGGAATGGACTTTAAGACTCAACTAGGGAAAGATGTCTACAAAACTTTAGCTACCTACAGGTTTGTATAATTCTACTTCATTCTCTCAACGTGCACAAACCATCTAAGTATGTTCACCTTCATTCTAGTCACAACACCCGTCTTACAGTCACTCATCTCTCTAATAATAACCTCATTCCTTATCTTATCCCATTCCGCTCAACTATATTCCATGGCATTCAACCCCGATTCATCCTTCGTCCGCCACCTCAAGTCAAGACAGCATTGTGCATTCCTCTTCAGAATTTTAGACTGTAAAATATATCAGGTTGACTGTAAGATATTGCTCTTGCAATAAGTCCGCCCTTTAGCACACTACTATTGTCTTGTTTTGTAACTCATCACGATTTTTGGCATCTTCCAAATCGGTCCCTTAATGCTGAGGATCGTGACCTTCATGCGGTACTTCTCCCAGCAGTCCGGCCTACCCTGGTCTGTCTTCAGCCTGCCGCAATGATTCTGCAAACGTCGTTCCAATGACATCCGTCACCTGGTCGGACCATCTCATTGGTATACGTCCGCGACTTCTCCTGCCTTCAACTCAGCCAGTCATTATTATTTTTTCTAAATTGTCTGGCTCCTGTCTTACAATATGTCCAAAGAAACCAAGCAATCTCCACAGACGAGTTGTAATGTGTTTTTATCCATGGATTTTTGGCTAATGAAGATTTATTTATTTATCTTTCTCCAGATCTAAACATGTGGAACGGAATGAGATGTTCCTCCCCGGTCGCATGGCTTACGTCATGGAGTTGGAAGAATCGGCCGAGTGGGACATTCCGCTGACCATCATGAGAAGCAGGGCGGAGCTCCCTGCTCTAGACAGCAAGGGTCAGCACGCTAGCAGCTCGACGCCTCTCACCAACAATGATATTGTCATCAATAAACTGACGCAAGTGCTGTCTTATTTGAGGCAGGGAGGGAGAAATAGGAAAGCGAAGAAAAATAAGGTAGATTTACTAAATTCTGTATCTATTTATCTGTCTGTCTATACCTTCATGGCACATCCCTTGCAGGGTAGGCAGAGGACAGCGCCAGACAGCCCTATCCTTACACACACTCTTCGCTCGTTCAAATATATTTTTTTGTGATCCTTCTCTCAACATGCCCAAACCATCTTAGCTTATTCACTTTCATTCTTGTCACAACACTACTTTACTAAATTACTACCATTGTATTATTATTACTAGATGTTATCAGCCAGGCAGCTATGGTGATACGTCTGATCTCACAACAGTATTCACTCATTCAGTCTGTCAAGTCCATTGTTTAAATACATTCACACTTTGTGCAACAACAAGCTCCATACCATCCTCCATACATACACAACTCTATTGGATAAGAAATGCTTCCATACATTCTGCCTGAAACTGTGTTTGTTTAGCTTCAAACTGTGACCTCTTATAAATGAGTATTTTGGTTGAGGCAGTATTACAGTATCAGCTTCAGTTCAGGGCAGTCATAGTCTTGGTTTAATATTTTACAAGTTTCTATTTCTATATTTCGCCAACCATGAAGTCTATTAATTGATTAATTGTATTTTTTTAGGATAAAACTGGTAAACTTCTCAAACCTCAGGATGATTCGATATACGGAGATTTGGGAGACTACGTTCCGAGCAGAGACCAGGGGAGAGACAGAGAGAAGGGTCGAGACAAGGATAGAGATAGGAACCGGGACAACAGGGAGCGGGATAGGGACCGGGACAACAGAGAGAGAGATCGTGACCGAGACAGAGAGAGGAGTAGGCGAGATGACGGAGATAAGAAGTCTAGATACTTTGATAAGCCACTGGAGAAAGACAAAGACGATTGTAAGTATTTTATTCTGGAAGTTACTGAGGAAGGAAAAGTAAGATTACTCACCGAATACTAAGTAGACATGAGTGCCGCGCCGGCGCAACATTTACTGAATTTTTATGGTAATTTCTCTTATTTTAATTTTCAGTGGCTTTGCCTACAATGAAAGTGCGTGGTGCCAACTTACTATCGAAGTTGGCAGCGGAGCCAGAGGGGTACGCCGAGTGCTACCCTGGACTCAGAGAGATGGACGACGCCATCGATGACTCTGACGATGAAGTAGACTATTCCAAAATGGATGTCGGCAATAAGAAAGGACCCATTGGTAAGTAGAAAATATTTTGTATTTAATGCTTATATCCCTTGTATTGTTGTATGTGCAGAGTTGGTGTATAGTATGGAGATGGTAGGTACAACTGCCAGCTCTATTGGTTGTGTGGTGTGTTGGATGTGTAGGTATAATGTTGTCTATAGCTTCAGTTGATGTCCTCTCAGGTGCACATTAGAGCTCATGGTGAACATAGCTGGTAGTATCTCACAGGACTACCTAGTGCTCATACATACACACACAGTATATCTCAATAAGATCACCCCGATCACGTCTGTCTTCCAATTTTGCTAAGTTATTTTGAGTGACTAATTATCGGGCTATACTTAATCATTTCAGGTCGCTGGGACTTTGACACTCAAGAGGAATACTCAGCCTACATGAATCAGAAGGAAGCTCTCCCCAAGGCAGCCTTCCAGTACGGCCTGAAGACACAGGACGGTCGCAAGACGAGGAAAACTAACAATCGAGACAAGAACGACAAAGCTGAATTAGACAGAGAATGGCAGCAGGTAATTACTTTTGATAACGTCAGCGTATTAAGTGAGAGAAATCAGAAAAACCCTTATCATCATCAGCCCACTGCAGGACATAGGCCTCTCCTCCTCCACTTCTCCCGCTCCTGTGCGATTCCCATCCACTGGGGTCCGACAAACCTCTTGATGTCGTCCATCCATCTGGTAGGTGGTCACCCTTGTGGTCTTTTATCGCCCCTTGGTCTCCACTCCAGCAAACCCATACATAAATATTTAATATAAAAAGTTAATTGGTTTACTTGGTCCGATCATGTCGACCAGATCCTCAAGGATGGACACGTTACGAGTAAAAGTGATGGAGGCTAGGAGTGTGTGTAAGGATAGGGTTGTCTGGCCCTGACTTCTCTGCCTACCCAGGGTATACATAGATAGGTTTCAAATTTAAATTCAGCAACCTACGGCATAGTGAGAGCTAAGAACGGGAATTTGGATAAAATGGTTTTTTTTTCAATTGACTGCATCATTCTGAGATCAGAGTGCTGTTTTTGTTACTTACGTAGATTTTTCAATGACAATATTGTTTTGTTTTTTCAGATTCAAAATATTATACAAAAACGGAAAGCACCCAAAGATTCCGCACAGGAGGGAGACTTTAAGAAACCTAAATATTAATTTCACATTTATTTTGCATATTATTTATAAGAATTATGTGTATAGTGTCATGTACATAATAAATATGTTAGTATAAGAAATATGTTTTTCATTTATTAAATTATTTTCTCATAACAGTATCCCTCCTTCAGTCTGTCAAGTCCATTGTTTAAATACATTCACACTTTGTGCAACAACAAGATCCATACCATCCTCCATACATACACAACTCTATTGGATAAGAAATGCTTCCATACATTCTGCCTGAAACTGTGTTTGTTTAGCTTCAAACTGTGACCTCTTATAAATGAGTATTTTGGTTGAGGCAGTATTACAGTATCAGCTTCAGTTCAGGACAATCATAGCGTTGGTTTAATATTTTATAAGTTTCTATGAGGTCCCCTCTCTTTCTCCGATCCTCAAGAGTAGTGGGGCCAATATTCAAGGGGTTAATATAAAAAAACCAATGCTTAATGTGTAAAGAGAATTAGATATGTATCACAAAATTCTTGGCCAAATATAATAAATTCAAAGCGGAAATCAATTTGGCAATTCAGTACAAAAGATACAAATTCGATGGTTAATATTATAAATTAAGATAAAATTGCTTTAAGGAAGTTCAGCCGAAGATGTCATGGAAGGTTACGCCGTTGTAGCCGAGCTCCGATGGCTGGACATCTTGGAATGTTATGTACATTCTGAAACACAGAAAAATGTATTGTTATGTTAATAGTACATGGTTGGCGCAGTTGGTTGAGGCGGCAGTCTATCATGCGGGAGGTGCCAGGATCAAACCCCGGCGCTGGCAATGCATTCCGCACTTTGCGATACAGACTTTTAGCCTTGTGCAAAGTGTGCAGGAAAGTATTTGGGTTTGTTGTGTATGCTAGCCCAGATCATAAAGGTCACATACTGTCATCAAGGAGAAGGTATTGGAAAAACATCTGGTGGTCCATATCAAAAAATTTGCAAACTCTGCACAAAACAGGCTCTAGTGGCCTTCAGTTAGTAATATAAAAAAAAGAATAGACAAAAGTCTGCTAGACGGCAACATTATTTAGGTGCGTATTTTAAAACATTCCGAAAATAGTAGTCGATGTGCCATTTGTGGTTTTGTTTTTATTATTTGCGAGACCGACGCCATATTGTTCATAGAGGCCATGCCCAACTGACATTTACACCATGAAATTTTATGGGAAAAAACATCCCGTAGTTCAAGTGTTTGTCAACGAGACAAGGTGTTTGTCACCGATACAAGGTGACGTCACCAATCATGGTGGTGATGGAATTCGAGGATGTAGGCTTGTATACTATCGCTGGCTTCGTTATTTGTTATTGGGTAGGCAGCTTTCGCTGTTTTGACCATGTTTATAAGTAGAATTACAAGTCGGACAATAATTTGGTCTTTTTTAATGAATTTTTGCATGCGGATAAATCAAGTTGATTAATAATTTAGGTATATCTCAAATCAATATGAATATTCTCGTGCTTACCTTGTAGGAATAATCTTAAGTTCCTTTTCCACATGTTCATACAAGACTTTAGCATGCTTCTTATTCTCCTCAACTCCCAGTTGTCCTATGGACATGAGGGTGGCTATGGCACACGGCTCCGAGTTGCCTCCCCAAGCCATCTGCACTCCTCCTATTATACTGCACACACAATACTGCAATACAGACAAATTTAAAGGAATACAGATTACGTGAACTCTCTTAGCACGGCCACAAACGCACTGATCTTCAGTTAACTGAATCGACCATTTGCAAAAAAGCTCTGACCAAAACCTCTCTCTGAATTCAATGTTACCCTGATTTTGAATTCAGAGAGAGGTTTTGGTCGAAACTTTTTTGCAAACGGTCGATTCAGTCAACTGAACTTCCGGACGTGTGTGGGAAGCCTTTGGTTGCCACCAGAGATGCATCTTAAAAATTAAAAAGGGCCTGCAAGACTGTTGGGGGCAGGGGCTGAAGGAGTACCAAGAATTTAGATTTCGCAAGTTCAAATCCCAGCCATCCCACAAACATCCTGAACTTTTTTTTAAGGTTTTGGTTTTTTGGAAAAGGTGGGTATGATTAAAACACATATGCCCGATCCCACCAAGTTCAACCTAGGAAGCAGACCCCTAAGGAATTTCCATACAAAAACAGATAATTTGAGTGATTTTATAATGATTACAACCTTGGAGCAATAAATCCATACAACATGCAGCTACTTAAGTGAGGGAGATTCTGGGTGGAGATATTTGGGCACCTAACGTAGGAGAGCTGCATGTTGTATTTTGTATGGATTTATTGCTCCAAGGTTGTAATCATTATAAAATCACTGAAATTATTTGTGTTTTTGTATGGAAATTCCTTAGGGGTCTGCTTCCTAGGTTGAAGTTGGTGGGATCAGGCATTACTCTTCCAGAAAAACAGACTCATTAATTCATCACGGATGTTGAGAAAATTTCACATTTCGAAACTTCTGCACCTTTCAGAGACCAGGATCTGCACAAATGATGAAGATTGGGAAGTGCACAGTAAATTAGCAATAGTATTTATGCAAAAGAATACAACAACTATGTTTAATACAGCTCAATGCAAGTACACAATGTTATCATTCATATATCTTCTAAGTAGCACCAAGATAAAAAGGTAGTTATTAATAATATCAATACATACACTTTCTGGTTTGCCAAGAGCCTTGGCAATGATTTTCGTAGTTTTGACAGCAAAATCTCCAGGAATCTTGTCGCTGGGAATATTGGTCTCGATTTTGAAATGCGGCATTATGAATTAATTACTTATTATGTAATAAATGATAATGGATTATTATCGAAACAAAAATATTTTCCCAGGGACCGGCAGAAATTCGCACAAACCGTAATCAATCCGGAAAAATTTTCAACCATAGAAAAATCCCTCAAATTCCTGTCACTTTGACATTTATGTTGAAGATTGCCAGATTTATACACAAATTTTCGCCATAATAGGGAACTTGCATTTTTTCTTTATGGATCGAAAAATATAAATCGATACCCAGTTCTACTCACTAGAAATACAAATAAAATTATGAAATGTAATTTTAATTCACCGTTAATTTATAATAAATAATTAATTGAAAATGTTAATTTGACTAATTTTTCTCAGACGCTCCAATGTTAACATGACTGTGACATCATGAAATTCATAGTCAGAAATTGGATTGTTTGCGGGTTAGGTATAGGCGAGTTGAGGACCCTATAAGGTTATTGCATGTTTTCTTTATTATTACATTATTTATACACAAAAAAATTAATACCAACCAAAAACTCATCCCTTTTCAAAATATTTTGTCTGTGGCGCTATTACTGTTTTTAATACGTCTGAATCGGCCGCCTCTGAAGTGAAAAGCTTTATACGCCACTCTCACCATCTTATGTGATGTCATCAGCTTCTTATGTCGCTTAGACCGGGCCTGTAAGTAATTATTATGAAGGCTTCGAGTGATTTCACACCATAGATGAAAGAAATGCTTCCATGATCTTTATAAAAGGATCAGGATAGTGGACATTCAGGATGTAATAAATTCAGGAATACACAGTGCTTTCATTACAGATGTATATTTAATATGACATAATGTATAGTACATAAATAATTCCATGTTTTACCTACAAAGTAAATTGCTTTTGACTTATATACATAAATTAATATCAATTTTACATAAATTTACATATCTAACATTAACACTTTGGGCAATACAAAATATCCTTATAAAATATCCATTACGAAAAAAATGCCTGCGGTGCTAAATTCAAAGTAATATATTTATTTACAAATTTTTACAATAATAGATAAATAAAGAATATTAATATCTACATTATATAATATCTAACAATGTCTCTCCTACTATGTTGTCGTATGTACAGTCCATTTTTTCCAGAAGTCTCACGGAGCAAACTTGGTTTAGTATTGCTTGATGTAATAATGAGGTATGGTTATATTTTTTCGCTACTTTTTAAAAAAAACTGTTCAAAAAAATTTGCTAATGTTTGCATTGTTAGAATAAACTGGCAACATTGTTTTTCAAACTTGTGACGGCAGTTCGAAGAGTTTATCGGAATATTTTTTTCTTTTTCCAACTTGTTAAACTATCTTGCCTTTAAAATGATTTCTCTAGCGCCGCTTGGCGCCGCTCTGTAATATTTTCGGCATCGTAGGTTACTTGTAAAACATACAATGTGAGAATATTGCGGACCTTTGACAGCTCTCATGACAAGGTTCGACAATCAGGGCTACCAACGATATAATCTCCACTTGCAGCTAACCTCCGCCGGCTGTTAAGATATAGAAAATGCACTACACATTCTTCTTCCATCGTTTCCTCATTGCTGAGGGTCATGACTTGTGGAGCTGCCCACAGACAAAACAAGATGCCTCCAGTCCTCTCTGTTCTCCGCAATCCAAACAGCCGAGCACAAGTCTCTCCCAGTCATTTCCTTAATCTGGTTGTACCACATTGCAGGAGATCTACCTCTGCTTCTTTTGCCTGGAACACTTCCCATGATTATATTTTTTTCCAGGTTTCCCGACTCTCTTTTGGTGATGTGACCAAAGAAACCCAGCACTCGCCGACTGCATACTACAGATAGTCGTTCCGTTATTTTAAGTTCTTTGAGGACTGAGTCATTTGTCCTCCTTGCAGTCCATGGGATCCTCAACATGCGACGCCAGCACCACATCTCAAAGGCATCAATTCTGGTTACTGCGTATGCTGCTGCTGGTGTCGTTTATCCTCATGACTGAGGGTCGCGACTCTCATTCCCGCAGTTGACGATCCTCCTCCATGAGTATTTGTGGCTGCCCTCACTTGGTCGCTCCAACGCATCGGCTATCTGCCTCTCGGTCTCCTGCCTTGTATACTGCCTAGCATTACTGTTCTTTCTAGGCTGGACTCTTCGCGTCTTGATAGATGTCCGAAAAGACGAAGTATACTTTGTTGGCATATTGTGGAGAGCCGAGTATCTACGCGTAGCTCCCGTACACCCGACACACGAAGCATTCATATATGACATTGTTAATCAGGTAATGCAAGAACCAAGTGGATGGTTATAGGATGCAGGTTGATTGGTGGAAGTAGACTAGTGATGTAAGTACATGGAGTGTGATGGTTGCAGTATAATGCGATGTGCAATGTTCCCCACAGACACGGCAGACAACTCATGCTGCTGCAGCCCTGCCACCGCCACATGTGCCGGTTGTACCTGAAGCAAATACATCAATAATTAATAATTTTATCTATCTATACCCTAACGCCATGTCCCTTGCAGGGTAGGCAAAGAGGACAGAACGCCAGACAGCCCTATGCTCACACACACTCCTAGCCTCTGTCACACTTATGCATGCAGTCATATTTCCTCTCTGATTCATTTTCCTCTTACTTCTTTTCCTCTACTCACACCACTTCGTTCGCTCAAATATATCTTTCTTGTCATCATTCATTCTCTCAACATGCCCAAACCATCTTAGTTTATTTACTTTCATTCCAGTTACAACACCATTCTTGTAGTCACTCATTTCCCTAATGACCTTATCTCTCAGCGTTTTCCCGCACATTTTTCTTACGGACCTCATTTCCCATGCATTCAACCCTGATTGGTCCTTCTTCAGCCACGTCCAAGTCTCGCTAGCGTACATCAGGGTCGGCACCAAGAGAGCATTGTGTCGGTAGTTCATGTATAGTTTATTGGTCACCAAGTGTAAGAGTAGCGTACCTGTACAATGTTGGGTATCTGGACAGGTTGGCAAGCTGATGCGGCGACATGGACTTGCTGTTGTTGCACCTGATGAACTCCCACAGCCTGTAACGACAATATTATTATTATAGTGAAATTATTTTAAACTGTCGAACGCAGTCATAAAAGTGTGACCGAGAAGGGACTTCTACCTGCTTTATTCGCACTTATGTCAGAGCCATGAGTGTGAATAAAGCTGGTAGCCGTTCCTTCTCGGTCACACCGTGTCTGGTTTCCGAGATATGCGTATACTTTTAAAAACTTTCAACCCTATTTTTCGCTCCCTTAGGGGCACAATTTCCAAAAATCCCTTCTTCCTGGAAAGTTTTGTATTAAAACCAATCCGTATTCAAAATTTCACTTCTCTAGGATTAGCCGTTTGGGCTCTGAGTTGACGAGTGAGTATGTCAGTCAGTCATTCAGTCGGTCAGGCGCTTTCGTTTATTATTAGAGATTAGACTTACATGTATCTGTATGGGTTGTGCAGTGACATGTTGTGGATGTATCTGTATAGCCTGCACCTGCAACTGTTGCTGAGGTTGTTGCATGACCTGCTGTTGTATCACCTGTTGTTGTATCACTTGCTGATTCTGTTGTGACTGAGCAACAACAGTCACTTGTTGCTGTTGTTGTTGCTGCTGCTGTTGTTGCTGGTTAGTCGTCACTACTGCTAGAGTAGGCTGGAATTACAATTTAACATTTGAGGTCCTATATGCTGTCATTTGGCTTCGGCGTCCTGAATTGTTCTCAGCCAATACTGACAGCATCGTCTTGAAACTGAAGACAGTGATAGATGAAAGTATGGAATACAGATTGACTGTTTTAGAATTACAATATTTGGAAGTTTCTTGAACAAAAATATATTCCGAAAGTACCCATGAAATTTACGAGATCCGAGGATTTTCTGTTTAGTTTTTCAGATATAAAAGTGTAATTTAGCCAAAATACTGGTAATTACAATCTTAACAAATTGGCTGTTTTAGATTTTTTAATTTGTTCCCAGGCTCTTCAAAAGGTAAAATTCACATTGTCACTTACGTAATCCTTTTTTTGCGCTATCATTCTCATACAAAATTTGAAAAAGTTGAAACCAACCTTCAAACTTTTTCCTTTGAGGGATGTGATACAATTCTTTTGACCATATGATGAATAAATTAAAATATTGTATTGGAGTATATAAGTGGTATAAGGAATTACCGTGTTGAGAACGCCATGTGTCATCATGTGTTTCTTGAGGTTTTGTCCCTGCGTGTAAGACTTGGGGCACAGCGAACATGCATAGGTCTTAGTGGGCAAATGTTGTGGAGGGGCATTACCATCAGTCTGTTGGTCTCCCGAGTCATTGTTACTGTTGCTCCCGTCATTGCTTGCCCCTTCATTCTGTTGCTGCTCCGCTGCGTCTATTTCTTCCTTGGTGTGAGTACGAATATGTTTTTTGAACGAACCCGATTCCACATAACCTACAAAGAATTCATTAAACCAATATTACAGTTTAAACTCCACAAAGACAAATGAGTATGTGATATAATTATTATCAACTTTTGGGAAGCAGCCTAGCTGATGGGCCCAAATCAATGTCTATGCTATCTGTCGTTCTGAGAAAGTCATCCAATCTGTTCTTAAAAGCGTTCACTGATGGTGCTTGTATCACATTTTCGTGTAAACGTTTCCACATATTCACCACTCTATTGCAAATAAAATTCTTTCTCGGATTACTGTGAAACCGTTCCTTGGAGAGATTCATAGAATGTCCTCTCAAATGGGTATTGGGTATTCAGGGTGTAAATGGAGTTGATATATATTTTGTTTTAAGGGTTAGCCTGAAGGGAGCCCCCGGACAAACCCCTCCCCTAACTTACATTCCTTCTCTATTTTATAGTATGAGATATGTATGTAATCTGTACTATGTCCATTTTTTATATTTATATGTGTTTGTTGTTTACTTTAAGTTTAAATAAATAAATAAATAATATGAATGACCTTTATTACAAGTAGGACAGACATATTTCTTCTCTCCCGTGTGGTGCCGCTTGTGCACAGCCAAGTAGGAGGCCGTGGAGAATCTCTGGTTGCACTCGGAGCACGGGAACAACTTCTCCCCCGTGTGTTTGGTCATGTGGATGCGGAGCTCCGTACGATTGCCACATCCCTTGCTGCACACACTGCACGAGAACCTGTACGGGGAAAATAACATTATCATCATACTTTATTACATAGATATAAATCATTTAGGACCAAATAGATAAATTACTATGGTAGAATAATTAGACAAATTTTTGATGAAAAACATTATATGGTCTAAAGTCTAAACAATAAATTCCAAAGTATTATTAATTGTTTGGCAACATCGAAGTATTGTCACATTGTTAAAGTCTGACATCAAGCGCCTCTAGCCACTGGAGGAATTCAGAGGACAGGCTGGCAGCGTTGTCAATGGTACCGCGGGGTAAGTACGTATGGGGCAATCAAGCAAGATGTGCTGCATGGTTTGCTTCGGGTGTCTATAGTCACACTGTGGATCATCCCTCATTCCCCACTTGTGGAGCAAGTCACCGCAGCAACCCTGTCCCGTCCTAAGCCTATTAAGTGTGGTCCACTGCCTGCGAGGCAGGTGGAAACCATGCTGTTGGGGTTTGTGACGGGTATGACGGAGTGCTCCGGCTTCTTTAAGTGAATCTGGACATATAAAACCCAAATAGCATTCAACAGTAAGCTAGAGTTTGTGTCGTGAAATGGAGTAAGTCAACATCGTGGACCGAATCCAGTTTAGTCAAGCACGTTACCTACCCAGGCACCGACCACCTCTAATTCCGCAACCAATAACTTCAACCCCCTTTCGATGTTCCTCGTGAGAACACAGAGAGGTCACGAACCATTGGTAATCAGTGTGGTTATACATCTTCCATAACAAGTTGTAGTTTGTACACACCGCAGTGTGAATGTAAGGATTGATAATTACTTTTTGATTCCAGTGTGAGTCTGCATGTGATTATTCCTGGCCGACGTTGAGGTGAATCTCGTGCCACATATTTTACAAGGGAAGGGCTTCTCTCCCGTGTGCGTCCGTTCATGATAAATCAAAGCCGACTGCTGGGCAAAGCTGCGGGAGCAGTACTGGCACTCAAATGGCTTCTCTCCTGTGAAGTAAAAAACAAATGTACTCATACAAACAATCGGGGTTCGCCGATCCATATTCATTGATAATATTGAGTTCATGGTTGGCGCAGTTGGTTGAGGCGGCAGTCTTTCAACCGGGACTCGGGAGGTGCCAGGTCCAAACCCCGGCGCTGGCGATGTATTCCACACTTTGCGATACAGGCGGTGCAGAAGTGGAGATGGGCGGGGCACATTGCAAGAATGCAGGACAACAGATGGACGAGGAGACTGCTGGAGTGGAGACCAAGGGGCGATAAAAGACCACAAGGGCGACCACCTACCAGATGGATGGACGATATCAAGAGGTTTGCCGGACCCCAGTGGATGGGAATCGCACAGGAGCGGGAGAAGTGGAGGAGGAGAGGGGAGGCCTATGTTCTGCAGTAGGCAACTGTGGGCTGATGATGATGAATGGATGTCCCCCTCTCCCATGATGTGCACAAAATTATGATTATTGTTATTATTATATACCCGTGTGAACTCTCATATGTGCGGTGAGTTTAGACATCTCGTAGAATCCCTTCTTGCAGACCTGACAGACGTGATCTCTGATACCTCGGTGCTTCTTAATGTGCTGGCAGAGAGTCGAGTGTCTCCTGAATGTCTTGCCACAGTCCACGCAAGACAGTGGCTTCTCTCCGGTGTGAAGGCGTATGTGAACCTACAAACAATTAAACAAATCATACAACTGATTATCAGTCGAGGCCGTAGTGAATAAACTAACGGGCCATGTCTAACCGACGTTTGAACACAATTTATGGTGAAATAAATAAGTAGTATGCAGGATCAACGATTTATGTATAAAACTGCCTTGAAACTGAAGACAGTGATAGATTTTATATGCCAATTTTGTAGTAAATTTTACGTACTTTCATTTTGCGTAGAAAGATAACTTACAAAAATTGACAGTTTTTGAGTTCTAATAAAGAAATCGCCAGAAAATTAATATTATCACCATTTTTAGTATTTTTCGCCATGAAATTTTTTTGGCAAACCTCGGATTCGAATTCAGCACCCCAAAAAACGTATAGAATGAAAAAAATCCCGACTACTCCACAAATTTCCATCGAGGAACTGGTTTGTGTTTAATTTTACTGGATTAAAGTGATAATAGAATGATTTTTGCTCAGTGCATATGGGAAGTCAAAGAGTGTGAAGTGTACCTTGAGATCAGTAGTATTATAGAATGTCTTGCCACACGTAATACAAGCATGTGTCTTCTCCCCCCGATGTCTGGCCAAGTGCGCCTGCAAGGCATAGTTGCTGATGAAGCTCTTCTCACAAACGGTACAAGGATGCGTCTTTTGCTGAAATAATTAATTACCATTAACCGTGAAAATGTCAACACTTAAAATCCGTATTTCACTGTATTAAAAAAATGATATACTGTTTTTTTAATGAATCTGGGTTTATCGAAATAAACCCAAATACACCTTTGTACACTTCATAGAAAGCTTGTGTCGTGAAGTGGATTAAGTCGGCATCGGGGATCGAACCCGCGCCCACTGGATTAACAGTCGAGCGCGTTACCAACCAGGCTACCGACCACCTCATTTTACAAGTAGTTATCTCAACAGCTATACGGCAAAAGGATGGACTTTCCATCAGGCTTATGACTGATCGTCGGCTGACTTAATGTGATCACTTTATTACACTTAAGTAACGTTCACCAATTCCAGTCCATCCATCTGCCGCATCCAGGAATCGAACCCAGACCTCCAACCTAACAAGCCGGTATTTTACCGCTGTGCTATAATAGCTGGTAGTTGAGGAGAAATGTGTGCCGACCTCCATTCAGATTATATTTGGTATTTAGTGATGGAAAGTCCATTCTTTGCCATATATCTGTTGAGATAACTACTTGTTATATTCAACTACGACATGTAGAAAATTCCAATGTTCTCACAAAAACATAAATTGCGATTTTCAAAAATAATTATTATATTTTACTTCAAAGTGCGTCTGCCTGTGTCTGTAGAGAATGGTTTTAGTTTTAAACTGTCTCTGACAGATGGTGCAGGTCGGGGCTCGCTGTGGTCGCTCCTCGTGTGTCTTCATGTGCAGCCGAAGCATCCCGGGTCCCTTGAAAGAGCGCCCGCAAATTGGACACATCGGAGGCTTCTTACAATTTGCCTGTAAAATTATTAAGACAATTAGACGGCAGTAAAGAAACAGTTAAGGTCTGCATTGCAATCAAAGCACAATTTTAAAGTGTGAGGGAAAGTATTTACTAAGGTCCGGTTGCTCGACTAATAGTATATCATTGTTAAAGAGTACATGGTTGGCGCAGTTGGTTGAGGCGGCAGTCTCTCAAATGGGAGGTGCCAGGTTCAAACCCCGGCGCTGGCGATGTACTCCACACTTTGCGACACAGGATTTTAGCCTAGTGCAAGGTGTGCAGGAAAATATTTGGATTTGTGTATGCAAGCCCGGACACTTTTGAAAAAAAAAAAAACTGGTAAGGGTAAGTTGGCGAAAATTGTTACCCCAAAAAAAGTGATGTACTATCATAAGATTTCTTACTATCCGTTATGTCAAAATCTTACCGTGCCGCTAAGTCCAGTAACGAGTAGTAACACGCTACACCTGCTCTTAGATGCGTTCTCTGTTGCCTAATATTACTAGTATCAAGTTTGCGCGCGTAACAGAAAGCGAAACGGGAAACAAAACGTCCATGCGTGTTAATACAGTATATATAGATCATGTCGACCAGATCCTCAAGGATGGATGCGTTTTGAGAAAAAGGAATCGGAGAGTGTGTACGACAGATTGCATGAATGTGACGGAAGCTAGGAGTGTGCGTAAGGATAGGGCTGTCTGGCGCTTTGTCCTCTCTGTCTACCCTGCAAGGGGCAAAGCGTGAGGGTATATGTAGATAGTAGATAGATTTTTTACCTGGCATCGTCAGTATTATGAAGCAACGCATTTAATATGTTAACTGATGAGTAACGGTAATCTACTGTTGCTTATCGTATTTCGAGCAACCGGCCCTAGGTAGAGATAATAAGAATCTTAGACTTACTTTAATCCAATTGGAATGTGATCTCATATGTGTCTTGAGCATCTTGGCGTATTTGAATTCCTTGTGACACAAGTTGCATATATGTCTGCCGGGTGCGATGGACGCCGAGGCTTGGAAGCTGGCCAACTCCAGATATCTCTCTTCTTCATCCACATCATTGTCGTTCTCTTCCCCCACCATCTCCATGGCACCGTCGTCTGTCTTAATGTCGCCACCTTTCAATGAGTCCTCTACTTTCATTGGTACATCCTGAAACAACATAATTTCTTATTGGTTGCAAAGACAGGGCAGACCTGTCCATACAGGCAAAGCAGGCAAATGCCTAAGGCGCTGGCATTTGGGGGCGCCAGCGCGGCGTAGAAAACGGGTGATTTAAAATGATAATAAACAAATTGGATCGAACATCGAATGAGATCTCAAACCTTGATTCCCCACAAGAATTTTGAAGTGTGAATAGAATTTACAACCACCGAAGACTTTTGTGATCAGAGTATACGTGGAAGGCGGAAAAAGAAGGTGGATACACTCTCCTTCATGTAAATAAATCTTATCTGATTTCAGTGTTTTATTTTACGCCATATTTTTATTTTTAGTTTTGGGGGGGCACCGTTCCAGCCGTTGCCTACGGCGCAAAGATAGCTCGTGCCGGAGCTGTGCAAAGGTAAGATAACATGTATAAGTGCAAACAAAGCAGTCACGAATATTAAACAGTCAGGCCATGCGAAATTTGAACACAATTTATGGTGAAGTAAATAGTATGCGGGGTTATCAATTTAAAAACATAAAAGCTTAAAATATGTATAGTTTTTAAAAACACTTTTGTCAGCTTGTTCCGAAAATGTGACACACATTTATTAAGTCGATTACTGTGAATGTATCACGAACAATACATAAATGAATGTATACCAACATTACGCTACTAATATACATAATTCACAAAAGCACATTATATAGTGTTTTTTCTAAATACGATTTGTGGTGGCTGCCATATTTTACAACTATCACGGAGGTTTGAGATGACGTGTGGTGTAACGAGATGAGATTACATACCTGCATATGTAAGACAGTGCTCCCGTCTGCATTCTGCGTAGTGTTAGTGATGTAATACGTCTCCAGTGTGGTCCCATCACTACTGATGGCGTGCACTGTGGTTCCCCCAGTGTTGCTATTGAGAAGTGAGCCATCACCCACACCTACACCCACACTGGTGTTGTTCATGGAGCTGTCACACACGTCTGAAGGGTCTATGAATTGATACGGCTCATTCTGATTCACCGTAACAACGTCATTCATGTTCTCCCGCTTGGCTGCTAGACTCTAAAAACATTCATATGAAAGTAAGTAAAAAAAATTGACAGAAATTGGTCAAGTGAAGCAGTGGCGGATCCAGGATTCAATTTTGGGGGGGGGCTGAATGTCATCACATGGTAAAAAGTACTGTCACTCAACGTTTTGGGGGGGGCTAAGGGGCTGAAACCCCTAGATTTGTTGTATATAAACTACTGTCACTCATGGTTTTGGAGGGAGCTTCAGCCCCCTAGCCCCCCCCCCTGGATCCGCTAGTGAAGTGAAGAATAAAAAATATGTTACAGCTTATGGTGTAGGCATGTTTAATGCTTTATTCAAAAAAATTATATCAATTCACTTTTTGCACAAGAAATAATATTTTCTGTATAATTTTAGTAAATCTTTTTTCTGGTCTGTCCGAAAATCCCTAAAATAATAAAATAAAACGACAATATTTGCAAAAAATTCCTCTTGCAAAATTTTATCGGAGCGATTTTTCTTATTATCAAAAGCCACATATGCCTATGATAATGTTTTAATTACATTGTTTTTCAAAATAGAGGTCAAATTTCACGTTAATTATGCGAAAATACGTGTTCTTTTTATAAAAAATCACATACCTAAAAGACGAAATTCGTGAACAAAAATATTTTATCGCATCTCTAAATTTTCCACTCTCTAGTGATAAGTGTAATACCTAATAGTAATGAGAGAGGTCTAGAGGTTACCTTGAGAGGATGTTGCTTGACATATTCCCTGAGTCGGAGATCTGAGCGCTCCACCTGCTGCTTGAAGGCGTAACACCGTGACACTTGATGCACGCACTGGATGCAAAGCTGCGTGGGGAGGCCGTCTGCTGTGCCTAACTGCAAAGCAATACAATATGCAAGTTAATATAACATAGTTACTATGTATTACCAAAATGTGTGCAGTAATTAACAATTTTTTTTAAACGAATCTAGGTTTATCGAAATAAACCCAAATACACCTCTGTACACTTCACAGTAAGCTTGTGTCTTAAAGTGGACTAAGTCGGCATCGGGGATCAAACCCGCGCCCACAGAATTAACAGTCGAGTGCGTTACCAACCAGGTTACCGAGCACCTCGCAATTATCGCAAAGAGTGCATCCTAAACTATGCGTCTAGGGCTTGCATTCCGTAATCTCGTAAATATTTTTACTGCATTTCAATTGAGTTTCGTAATTGAAAACCTCGCAATATTGCACACCCTATATGTGTCGTAGAGGTAAAATTTTAATCTCAAGACATAGAAAATAGACCCACCATTAAAATACAGCTTTGTTTAGGAGTTATTCAACAAAGACTTAAGAAAAATAGGAATTTGGCAATTTGCTGAGAAAATAAATATTTAAATAGGTACTTTAAAGTGCCAACTTTTTGAGGTACAGAAGAGTATTAATTGTACTCAACGGATGCAGAAAATCATGTACTTTAATTCATAAACGAATAAAATTTACCCACAAATGCATCGTTTGGAAGTTTTATCAGTTGGAAACTGACAAAAATCCACAAATTTCCAAGTTTTTGAGACACCTATAAAATATTATCAAGCGGAAAATTGGTGGAAATTACAAAAACATATTTTGAGATGCTAACGAAGAGATTAAAACCGTTTCCAGCTTTCCGATAATCGCTTTTTTTATCTAAATTTATTGGTGTAAAGGAGTCTTTTAAAGTTTTTTAAAAGTTAAAAACAAAATGACATTATTTTGGCAAGTTTAAATTTTGATAACATCGCCTCGCATTTTCCCACGGCGCGCGGCAAACTGCATTCGTAGACAATGCACTCGTTATCTCTTTCTAACAACTGCACACTCATATCGGAGTGAAAAGGACACCTGATATCTTCCAACTTTACGTACGTACTACGGTCGCATATTATACTTTTAACATTTTTATTATAAAACTGATGATTTTTGATAAAATAAGTCACACATAAGGTAATTTGTTGGTTCTGCTGCAAGTTTTTTTCAGCATAGCGTCCCGTAAAGATTTTTATTCGACGAAAGTTTCAATATTTTCATTATCATAATAAGCAAATTAAACATCAAGATGAACAGATAGAAAAAATAATACATTGTATCTCCGCTGTGTCTGCATAATACGACCAAGTGAAACAGCAAGTTTTAAATAATTCAATCACTTAATTAATCAAATTAACTATACTCTGTGCAATATTTTACAGCAAAAGTCTATTGATCAATAATTCAATCATTTTTATGTACAATTTTATCGTAACTTTCCACGATACATAATTAATTTTAAATGAGAACGGTGGAAATGCGGAAAAAGTAGAATGTGTGGTTTGGTTGTGTTTAGCTGAACTAGTATATTTGAAGGCGTCTCATCACTAATGAAAGAGATGTCACTACAATGGCGGTCCAACATGACACATATACCAAAACATCAATATTTATTGTAATTTACCTGTACTGAGGCGCAAGACATCAACATTTCGGCTACAAGTTCATTAAATAATGGTCTCATGTCCTTTTTAACTTGCAAACATGCCCGACAAATCTTGTCGAGCTGTAATTCCACGGTTGCAGCCATTTTGAAAAGATATGAGAATTTTGTTTTGTCCTTGTTTTACGTATGAAGAATTTTGTTATAATTTTAACACTTCAAGAGGGTCCTGTGGAAAATGTCAACACAAATCATCGCAAACTACATTTCACAATTGATTTATAAAGCAAAACACAAATAAATGCTTAAATTAGGGAAATCCGAGCACAACAGAAACAATTACAAACCACCAAACACTTCGCAAACGCGAAAAAGTGAATTTTCGTGACAATCGTGACGCATAAAGTTGCCAGATGAAAAAAATTGAAAATTATTTTAGCGGGATTTTCAAACTATCCAAATCCCAAACTCGCGGAAAAAAGTCATTGTTATAACATTTTTTGATTTTTTCAATATTTACGGGTAAAACTTGTAGAAATATTGTCACTAGCGGATTTAGGGGGGGGGGGGGGGGCTAGGGGGCTGAAGCCCCCTCCAAAACCATGAGTGACAGTACTTTATATATAATAAATCTACGGGTTTCAGCCCCTTAGCCCCCCCCCAAAACGTTGAGTGACAGCACTTTTTACTATGTGACGACATTCAGCCCGCCCCAAAATTGAATCCTGGATCCGCCACTGAATATTGTTTAATTTCTCTTTTTCTTTATGAGCACTTTTCGAAGTCTGTTGGTTGAAGTCATCTTTATTAAGAACTAACTTTTGTCATTTTTCTTTTCTCAAGTTCTTTAATTTCTACCTTTAAAAATTGACTTCCACAATGTACCATCGGTCGAAAAACTAAAACAATGTTGGTTCATCGGCGTCAAATTGCCAAAATACAGCGGCTCGAAATTTGGGTAGGTATAAAATAAAATATATTTTTGTTCATTTAATAAATTATCTTATGACAGTGTTTTCAAACATCCAACTTAATATAAAACAAAAAATATGTAGGTAGAAAAATACGTACAATGGAAATAGATTTGGCTTTAAAATAGTTTTCAATGCATGAACTTTTTTTAATGAAATGTAGGTCTTTAAAAATGAAAATGCTTCTCAAATCGAGATAATCATTTGTTTATTTGTATTCATTTCAATATACATACATAATAATTTTCTTTGGCATAATTTCATATGGTATAAACGAAACACAAAATTTACAACAATAAAATAAAATACAAGAAATATAAGTTGTTACCTCAACGGATGTCCAGCAAACGATGGACTTACCATCAGGCTAATGACTGATCGTTGGTTTAATGTGATCACTTTACATCGGGAGATTCAATGCTCTAGGTACCGGGGACTAAGAGATGTGCAGGGACGTAGAGTGAACAAAATTATTAAACAGTTTATTTACTTGGCAAACTATGTTAATACTACCTGCATAATGCACGCTGATACAAGTTATGTGGAATTTGTTGTTTACACTTCACTTATTGTTTTATTCCCCTATAGATATTGATGCTTGTATAGAATTCAGGTAAAGATGGGAACCCCCGTAATTTAAATACGAAGAGAAATAATACTTTTGCTCACGAGCCGTCTATGGAATTAGAGGGTTAGTAAAGTTTTATTGCACCGCAGTAGGTAAACGGCATTCGCAGTGTTGCCATATATACAGATTTTAGGCAACGGGAACAGAGAAATACAGATGATGAAAAATTTTATTCTGTTTCATACAGATTTTTAGGATTTAGGAAATTTTCTATGAAAAATCAGAAGAATAAGGTAAAAAAGAAAGAGATTCGATCACATTTGTCATTTGATAATAAGTAAATAGATGAAAATCTAATTTGTAGAACAAGTAAGAAAAGAAATTAGTATATTTTATGTAAGCACGAGTACTGTTATTTTCTCAAAAAGGTTAGTTTTTCAATAAGCTACCATATTTTGTTTGTTTTAAAGCTTAATTTATACAGATTTTTTGCCTTTTTACTCCTTTTTATACAGATTTTGGCTTGTTATAGTCTCATACAGATTTATACAGATTTCTAGACTTTGAAATACAGATTTGTATTTTAAAAGTGTGGCAACACTGGGCATTCGATTTCCCATGAAAAGCTTGGTTCAAATACGAGTGTTTATGTCAGTTGTTGCGAATGTCCCTTATTTTCTTCCTGCAACGTGCATTGCTTATGATGTGTCCTGATGTGAGCCTTGAGGGACACCTTCTGAATGAACGTCTTATGACACAGGTGACACATGAAGTCCCTCACGTTGTTGTGTATCTTGAGGTGTTCCGTGAGACAACCGCGGCGGGAGAAACATTTACCACATTCACTGCAGTGGAAGTCTTTGGCACCTAAAATGTTTTAACAAACCTTATCAGTAAACTGAAGTAACATAAGAAGCTTAAGGAAACTATATAAAGGTGGGAGGAACTATTGAACATTGAGCCCCTTCTATATCTATGACAAATCTATGGTGGACGCCATTTTCATTGCGAACATATGATTGCGTGTCATGTTGGTGGTCCACAATTGGATGAAACCTGGTGATATTTCAGTGATTTTTGCGACTCATTATGTATAATCAGTGTGGAAATTACCTTTGGAATATAACGTATGTAATTAAATGGTAAATTAGTACTTATATCTAGAAAAAATGGTGTATACCTTGTTACAACCACTAGAGTTACAACCCCAGAAACGGTTACACTGGTAGAATACTGTGCTGATCCTAGAGAATGCTTACCTGTGTGCGTAGTCATGTGATCCCTCAAATCACACTTCTGAAAGAAACTGTAAGAACATTGGGTGCACGGGAAAGGTCTGTGATTCAGATGGGATCTTCTCACATGAACAGACAATCTGTGCTCGCTGTAGAATATCTTCCCGCAATCGGAACAGGTGTGGGTACGACATTCAACTCCATGTTTTTCAAACATATGTTTCCTTCTAGTTACGCTGTGAGAGAACGACATACTACACATGCTGCAGTTGAATAAGGGTATCTTTTTGTGTATCGCTTTTTCGTGGTGGTAACGACTTATGGGAGAAAAGAATATTTTGGTACAATATGAGCAAGGGTACTTTACTCCTTTATGCGATTTCATGTGACTTGAAAAACTCTCGCGCAGCGTCGTACCAAAGCCACACAGATCACACAAGAACGAGGGGAAGTGTGTGTCGTAGTAATGTCTCAATAGTGATTGTCTGGTGTTGGGGATCATACCGCACAGAGGGCACGACGTCGCAGAGTACTGCAACGCGGGGATTAGAAATACTTCTTTCTCTTTAGTCTCTGCCTGATTATAGAATCCCGTAGCTAAATTAATATCGTTCGAATCGACGGAACTGCAGCTCATATTGTCTTCATTATCCGACAAAATATTTGAATCATCAACGTTTCCATCAGCTGAGACTTGATTTCTATTTTTCGTTAAACACTTCTTACGATTATTATCGCATTTTGTTTTGATTTTTCTATTTTTATTATGACGTTTGTTATATTTGTCTCTGTCGAATAGTCTAATTCTTTTAATTAAACAATTATTATAATTGATTGCGTCTGTTCTCTTCAATCTCTCCACGACGTCACTTTTTATTTTATTTAGTAGACGTAATTTACTAAGGGGTTCGTCATCTTCTGAACTGATGTTTCGTAGAAGAAAGTCTATTAAGATTTTATTGTGATTCACTGAAATAAACAAAAAAGAATAGATAAAAACAGAGACATTATATGTATATTAAGTACCTAGATGGCGCAATCAATGCTAAAAGTGTAAGTAAACTGGTGCCCACAAACTGTCAAATCGTATGGAGAATTTTGACAGTTTGTGGGCAACGTTTTCGAAATGTTGCTCTCATACTTAAAAACTGTATTAGTTTTAACGTTATTTAGGAATGGAATGATGGTTTTAAAGATGTTTATTTTTTATTATTGATATCTTGTTAATAGTGTGAGTTTTGCCACTCTAAAATACCAAAAAGTGCCGAGCGTGAAATTGCGTCACGGTACTTAATATATATAATGTCTTTGGATAAAAAAGATGGAGAAATATACACAGGGAAATTTTTGCCACCAAAAGTGATTCTTACCGTATTTGTAAATAAGCGTTTTATAGTTTTGACTGATTTGTTCTACTTTCTTTCTGAATACGTAGGCTTCCTTTAGTTTAGCAATACACTCCACACATACAACAGTTGGCACAGATTTGTCTTCTAGCAGAATCTAGAAAATAATTACATTACTTGAACCTTTAATTACAACATGAAGATTATGGAAGATTATTACTACCTAACCTCAATATAAGAGTGTAGATTTCTAACCTCAATATTGTAGCATCTCAGGAGGATGTCACTGAAAGAAATATCTTCTTCATTGAACTGAATGGCAGACGAAGTTAACTCTTGTAGTTCTCTCCGTCCATCGCATATCAGGCAGAATTCTGAGATATTGTGCCGCTTCAAGATCTTCATTGGGAGATTGACACTCAATGATAATGATGAAGATCCCATTGTGAGATATACTTGTATTTAAACAGAGCCAAATAGTAGAAAATAATATCTTATTATGTTAAAATCAATCAGGAAAAGGAGATTTGTGTATGATTTCGCGATTTGTTTACGATATTTTGACATTTTAAAACAAATGACAGAACTTCGACAATGTCAATGTCAAAATTGTCTATGGTAGTCATAGATAAGATTAAAGCTCAACCGTATCTTAAAAACACAGACAAAATATGAACATATGATTTTGAAAAATGAATGTCAAAATTGGCGAATGACACTTGACAGATGTGTCATTTGTTTCGGCGAGGTTTAACGGGAAATTTGCTCAATAGTTTAAATATGCCTAAACCACTGTATAAAACTAGCACCAGTAAGTTAAAAAAGTCGAGTGCCAAGTCCAAAATTCCTCCTCGCCCCTTGAAATTCACCTTGCCTAATGCCGGCTCCAAAAGGGTTGATATATTACCCAAACCAATCAAGTCCGACTCTGACGAGAAGGAATACAAGTAAGTCACGTTTAGAATTTGTTAGTATCTTGATCACTTATTTGTGATTGATAGGCCTTTTTCATAACGTTGTTAATGTGCCAGAAAGTTAGGTCACAGTACCTGTGATTGGCTTCGGAAGCAGAATGGTATTCACTGTATAACCCTACATTCTATCTGAGTGATTTGTTGGGGCTTAAGGGCCTATATCTAGGTACTATATATTATTATTCTGTGCCTATATCCACTGAGCAAAAATCGTTCTGTTTTCACTTCGACTTTTTCAAATTTTCTATGAGAATGTTAGGGGGAAATAAGAATAACGTAAGCGACATTGTGGATTTTACCTTTGTAAGAAGAACCTGGGAATAAATTCAAAAATCTAAAACAGCCGATTTGTTAAGATATAATTACCAGTATTTTGGCTAAATTATACTTTCATATCTGAAAAACTGAATGGAAAATCTTCAGATCCCGTAAGTTTAAGGGGTACTTTAGGAATATTTTTTTATTCAAAGAATTTCCAAATATTGTATTTTCAAAACAAGCAATCTGTAGTCCATACTTTCATCTATCACTGTCTTCAGTTTCAAGACGGTTCCCTCAGTATTGGCTGAGTACAATTCAGGGCGACGAAGCCGAATGACAGGTTGTAGCCCCTGAAGATGTATTGCTCATGTTGTGTTTATAGGGTTATACGGTTAGAAAATGGACTACAGGCGCTTCTTATATCTGACATGCATTCACTGAGGAGTGATATTCTATCCGCCGCTTGCTCCAGCGATGTCTCTGATGGTAGTGGGGATGAGGAGGAAGCAAGCGACAGCAGTGAGAGCGAGGAGGAGGACGAGAGCAGTGAAGGAGATGAGGTAATAACGGAGTCAGATGAAGAGGATGAAGAAGACAGAGGGGGGGCAAGAATGGGATGTGATGAAAATGCAGAAGAAAAAATGGTAAATTGATTATGATTATACATCGGGAGATTCAATGCCCTAGGTACCTGGGACTAAGAGATGTGCGGGGACGTAGAGTGAACAAAAATATTATACAGTTTATTCATTTGGCAAATTTTGTTAATACTACCTGCATAATGCACGCTGATACAAGTTATGTGGAATTTGTTGTTTACACTTCACTTATTGTTTTATTGCCCTATAGATATTGATGGTTTTACAGAATTCAGGTAAAGATGAAAACCCCTTAATTTAAATACAAAGAGAAATAGTACTTTTGCTCATGAGTCGTCTATGGAATGAGGATTTTTTAATAGCCCAAGTCCTCTAGCCAGGTTGTTCCTCTTATCATTATTCAAAATATGTAGTCTGAGAGTTCTCCCATGTAAAACTGTATCCTGGACATAGGTGATTTCTAGTAAGTAACCTTACTCAAAAATTATGGTAATTTATTTATTAAAATCACTTATAATTGTTATTATTATCGTTTGGCATCAGCCACTGAAAGGTGGCATCGTCAGACGATAAGAGAGTCAGTCCAGGATCCAGGAGACACTAGAGAGCAACATCCGAATCATCAAGCCATTGCAAGGTGTTTGTAGTGATGTTATGTATGTCGGTATATGTGCCAGAGAACGCTCTCAGAGGGCATGTCTCCACGATGTGCTGGATAGTCTGTATTGGTTCCCGTGCAGATCCGATTTAATGCTACTTACAATTAGGTCGTATTAGATCAGGCATTAGGAGATTTGCAGAACTGTCGGCTGAAAATTAGCAGATTTCTGTGATATATGAGTGGCACTGGGTGTGTGATATAATATGGAATATGTCTAGCAACTAAGTCACTCTCTCACCTCCTACATATGAACTGTCGTCCTATATCCCTTGTTTAACTTGTGTTTATGTATTGCAGGCAGCGTGCGCTCTGTGTGTAGGTGTGGGAAGCTACAGCGATCCCCCGCATGTGCAAGGCTTGGCACATTTCGTAGAGCATATGCTCTTTATGGGGAGCTCCAAATATCCTCAAGAGAATGACTTTGATTCCTTCATTAAGGTTTGCTTTTCTCTTATTATAAGATACTTGAATGGCGGGAGAAACATGCGCAGTCATGAAATCAACATGTTTTTAGTTTCAAAACCTTTTTAAACTTGTTCGGTTCGAAATAAGTTCTTGTCTTTTTTTTAACGTACCCTGATCATATCCGACCGACGAACGTGTCTTCAAATTATGCGTGAACCTGAAATGTTTCTTCTCCGTATCGTACTGACATATATTTCTTCCGTGTGCCCCAAAATTTCAAATATATTTCGCTAACAACTGTGTGGGTTTTACGACATTCTGATAGGACACATGGGTGCATATTATTAATACATACAAATTGTGCATATTAACTCAAATCTGTCAAAATCGTGTCTCCGCATGTTTCATCCGCCCACCCTTCATATATAAATATGTATCACTGTATATAAAAGTATCTTATGGTTTATTTTCACAGAAAAAAGGCGGTTCAGACAATGCCTCCACAGATTGCGAGATGACTACTTTCTATTTCGAAATCCCTGAAGAATTCTTAGCGGAGGGTATGGATAAGTTTGCACAGTTCTTTGTCTCTCCTCTGATGAAACAAGAAGCTATGCAGAGGGAGAGAGAGGCTATACAGTCAGGTATATCATTGTTTTTAAGGCTAATGGGTTCACAGCTTACAGCTGATATGCCCATATCTAGCTTGCACAATCAATTGTCTCTCAAATACTTTTTTTTACTATTTTTTAACACATTAACACTTGGAGCACTGATAATATCACTAGGCAGTCTGTTCCATGCTTCAACAACACAGTTCAGAAGAAAATGTTTGGTCGGATTCCAGTTAAATGTGGTTGGACTAAGTTTCAGCTTGTGTCCTCTCAGGTGTGTGTTGTGGTTGAATGTATATGTTGTGGTCCCATCGTAGAATTGGTCACATCATGATGTGCCCAGTCATTTCATGAAATGGTGGCATTTCACCATTTCATGAAATGTAACATTGTTGGTGGGCCACATCGTGATGTGCCCAGATGTCCCCTGGGCAGATCGATGAATAGTTTGTCGATATTCCTAACTAAAAGCTTGGTCACTTCATGATATGACCAAAATTCGACTGGCCATATCGTATAAGCATAGTTGCAGTAATTACCGCTGTGGCGCTGGCAGCGCTTTGCTTTGTTTTTGTTTACATCTCGTTGCAATGGCGGTCGAAAACCATATCAATGTTTCGGTTTTACAAAGGAATAATCAGTCAGTTGAAGAGGAAAATACAGTTAAATTTAATTACATGTTTTATTTTTTAAATGTAAAAAACAATGAAAAAGAAAAACCTAAGTATTTCAAATTACATTTCTATATAACGTTATGGCCAAACGTGAGCTGTCAAATCGTCAAACGTTGTGTGTTGGACGATATGCCCGTTATCGGTTGGTCATTTCATGAAATGCCACCATTTCATGAAATGACTGGGCACATCATGATGTGACCAATTCTACGATGGGACCACGACATATACATTTCACTGAGGGCAGGCAGGTCGTAATTGTCGTGTAGGATTTTGTATAATATGTCTATAAACGTGCGTATGTATATTGTCTTTGTGCAAACCTTTGTATCACATTCAGAATGGGTTGTGAACCTCGTTGGTGAAAAATGTTTTATGTTAGTCTTGGAGGCTTAGACGGCCGGAGTCATTGCCATGGGTCCCCAATGACCGATAGACCACAGCCTTCAAGCTCAAACAAATAGTTAAATAAATCATATTACTGGACAATTGAAGGATTACCTTAAGAGAAGCAAAATTCGTCATCCATGGATTCAGCGGAAAAGAATCACCTAGCTAAATTAATTTTGCTTTACAGAATTTGCCTTGGGTCTACCCGTAGACAGCAATCGCAGAGACCAGCTGCTGTCGGAGTTTTTACCGGAAGGCCATCCCGGTCGCACCTTCATGTGGGGAGACGAGCGCAGTCTGTCCGCTCCCCTGGGACCCGAGGATCCAGAGTTACACAAGGAAGCTCATGAGTTTTGGAGAAGACATTACAGCGCACATAGAATGACTGTAGCTGTGCAGGTAATTAGTGTAGAAACATAATACAAGGAAAGAAGTTACGTAGTCTCTGCTTTCTTTGTATTATGTATTTGTGTCATTTCCTGGTGTGATTTCGCTTGTTAAATTGTAGTATGGCGTCTACTGCCTCGACGGAACAGACTTGTTTAGTGAGGCAGTGAAGATTTCCATTAGTGATGTACTTCCTTGTTTAGTGAGGCAGTGAAGATTTCCATTAGTGATGTACTTCCTTGTTTAGTGAGGCAGTGAAGATTTCCATTAGTGATGTACTTCCTTGTTTAGTGAGGCAGTGAAGATTTCCATTAGTGTGTACTTCCACAGGGTGGCAGGAATCTGGCTGGCTTATACAGCTGGCACTGAGCCCGGCTTGTTTCCGCCTGCTACTGTTCCCTTGGAGGACACCAGATTCACAGTCTATAATAACTTTCACTTGTTCCTGTCCGTTATGGCAGGTAGTGCGGGTAAAGAGGCGCCTGAGCCACCCGGGGATGTGGAGGGCCTTAAGCCCACAGGATTTTCCTTCAATTTCCATTATGCCTGTTAATTGTATTGTATTTAGTGCCATTTTGTATTCTACTGTTAATTTTTTAGTAAATAATTTGATTTGTTTGTCCTCAGGCTCGTCTCCCTATGTCCACGCTAGAGAAATATGTGACAAATATATTCTCCCACATTCCCTGCAACGACAAACCTCCCGATGACTTCTCCAAGTTTAATTTCAGCCAACAGACTGTCACTGAACACTTCCACTCACTGTATTACGTGAAACCGGTTAAAAACAAGAGCGAGGTAAGAAATACAATTTACTATATAACTACTCAACATTTCGTTTCTCGTTGACTGTCGTATATTTAGATCGGGCATGGCCAACATTATAATAATAATGGTAATGGAATGTCTATATGACCCACGATTCATTTTTCAACTAACGATTCGTGATTCTTCTTCATTTTTTAAAAAGATTTACAACTTTTGTACTACACTTAGTGTAAACTGTTTAACGTTTAGCCGCGATGTGATGTGAACCCCCCCGCACTCTTCAAACAATTTGTTAATTTTAATGTTTCTTCTGTCCCATGCGTAAAGTTTCATTCTAAATCCGACCCAGGGGCAAAAACTGTTGGGTACACCTGTTTTAGATAATAATATGCTACAGTAGAAGTCCATTAGTCCGGCATCCAACAGTCCGGAATGCCCGATAGTCCGGCATCGCTCCGGATCTCTTTTGCTGAGGCTAGTACTAGCTACAGTGCTTCAGAAATTATTGATTTCCATATCATTAGAAATAAATTTTGTACTAAACGCCAAAAGTCAAGAAAACAAAAAGACATTCGTGACTTTTTTTGAAACATTATGTGAAATGTAAAATAAACTTTGTTGTATTTGCATACTGTATTTGTAGTTTAATTAGTACCTAACCTAATTGTTCTTATAATTACGATTTATGTATGTATGTAGTTGAAAAAACAAAGCACCTAAACCACCCACCACTAAAAAGAAGGGGCGCCGCCCGATAGACCGGAATATTCGGTAGTACGGCACCGAGCCGGTCCCGAACGTGCCGGATTATCGGACTTCTACTGTACTTAAATATGTAAAATTACAATGTTAAAGACATCTCAGATTATGATACCAATGAGTTACTAATGTAAGAATGTGTATTGTTTTGTCTTACAGTTACACCTGACTTGGTGCATGAAGTCCTTCCTGTCTGAATACAAGGGCAAACCACATCAATATGTGTCTTGGATATTAGGACACGAGGGAGCTGGTAGTCTCCTGTCATATCTCAAGAAGAAGTCAGTCTAATCTGCAATTTAATATATTATTTAAAGAATAAAATTACATAATTGATTGTATGGTTGGTGCAGTCGGTTAGAGTACGGGTCCCCTCCATCAGATATCGGATTTTCCACATAATTGTAGTTGAATATAACAAGTAGTTATCTCAACAGATATACAGCTCAATGGATGGACTTTTCGTCAGGCTTATGACTGATCATCTAGCTGGTTTCATTATTATTAATTTTTGGGCAAGCAGCCTAGGCTGATGGGCCCAAATGGATGTCTGTACTATCCGTCGTTCTGAGAAAGTCATCCAACCTGCGTTTAAAAACGTTCACTGATGGTGCTTGTATGACATTTTCGGGTAAACGGTTCCACATAAACACCACTCTAATGCAAATAAAATTCTTTCTGGGATTACTGTGAAACCATCCCTCGGTGAGCTTCATAGAATGTCCTCTCAAATGGGTATTGGTATTCAGGGTGTAAATGGAGCTGTAATCACTTTACACTTATGTAACATTCGACAAATTCCAGTTCATGGATGTATGGTGGCAGATGGATGGACTGGAATTGGTGAATGTTAAATGTAAAGTGATCACAATCTTTGCTGTATATCTGTTGATATAACTATTTATTTATTTATATGTTTCTTGACAGAGTATGGGCCCTTGCATTATACACAGGAAACTCGGAGTCGGGCATAGATCACACCAGCGTAAACTGTTACTTTACTATAACTCTAATGCTCACGAAGGAGGGATTCCAGAATATAGATAAGGTATGAGTTGTGTTTTATATGATAATATAACAATTAAGAAAAAATTGATGATACGCTTTTCTAGTCCTTGTAATATATATGTAATATATTATACAATGCTACACAATCTGAGTTCTACTCGTGAAGCCCTTTCATGAGACACCAAATGCGGCAGTATGAAGAGTGAAGCTAAATGAAAGCTTGTAATAGATAAGTCCACTGTCTATACCTGATTACAGTTAGAGTAATATGACTTGACTAATATGATTACAGTTAGAGTAATATGACTTGACTAATATGATTACAGTTAGAGTAATATGACTTGACTAATATGATCACAGTTAGAGTAATATGACTTGACTAATATGATTACAGTTAGAGTAATATGACTTGACTAATATGATCACAGTTAGACTAATATTACTTGACTAATATGATCACAGTTAGACTAATATTACTTGACTAATAAGATTACAGTTAGACTAATATGAAATGATTGTTTTGTTGTTGTAGGTGATTGCAAGTGTCTTCAGTTACATAAAGTTACTCAAGAAAGATTGTCCCAATGAGAGAATATATCAGGAGATTAAGGTATGAGTATATGACCCGTTCTACTGCGTAAAATGACTCAAAAATGTGTGACTATTTCCGTGAAAAAAGGTTTATTGAATCATTAACAATTAATTAAAAGTCAGTGCACGGCCTTTTTTGTCAGAGGCACAGAAAATTTGACAATGTCCAGTCTATTACTACAATGTCTACTGAGGTAGCGTAGTTGGTAATGCGCTCGACTGTTAATCCAGCGGGCGCGGGTTCGATCCCCGATGCTGACTTACTCCGCTTCACGATACAAGCTTTTCAAGTTTACTGTGAAGTGTACAAAGGTGTATTTGGGTTTATTTCGATTTTAATTTTCGAGATTAATTTTTTAAAATAAAAAAAATAAAATAAATTCTGTTTGATTATTTAGGACGAGGAGGATATAAACTTCAAGTTTGAGAAAGAGACTGATCCCGCAGACAATGTGGAAGGCCTTGCGGAGAATATGCAGCTGTATCCTCCGGAACATTACATCACTGGGGAGGAACTGTATTATGAATTCAATCCCGAGGTATCTATCCATATAAATGTATATCTAATACTTAGAATACTTGCTGTCCATGCAGTAAATGTGGAGGAAATATTGTCATTCCCAATATTTGTAATTAAAAAATATTTATTCAAATTCATATTGATTAGTGGCCTATATATGTTGAAATTCTATTTATCTATCCCCTCACGTAATGTCCCTTGCAAGGTAAGCGGAGAGGACAGAACACAAGACCTCCCTTTCCTAACTTACACTCCTTGCGTCGCTCTCCAATGTATTTTACTCCAGATGCATCCATCTTTGAGGATCTGGTCGACATGATCGGTCCAGGGCAGTCTCGGACAACCACATTTTCACTCACCTTTTCGCTCATCCATATATATCTTTTTAGTCATACCGTCATCATTCATTTTCTCAACATTCCCTGCACATCTAAGTTTATTCACTTACATTCTAGTTACAACACCAGTCTTGCAGACACTCATTTCCCTAATGACCTCATTCCTTATCTTACAGTCTAGTCGTGTCAAATACCGATTACTGACAGAATATTCGTTACATCTCTAATTGTTATTATCATTACAGTTGATTACATACGTACTGGAGAGCATGCAGCCGAGTAAAGTTAACATTATGATAATGTCACAAGATCACAACCCGCCTCTCCAATATACAGACACTGAGTTCTGGTTTGGAACTAAATACATACGACAAGGTTTGTAGCTTCACTAGAGAGGAGGAAGATAGGATGGTTCCTTCCTTTCCACTCGTCTTAACATCAATACTTCTTTTCATTGTCTTTCCAGATATTCCAAAAGAAACTGTAGAATCCTGGCAGAACATAGAACCACTTCCAGACTTTCACCTCCCGGAACCAAACATTTTCATCGCAAACGATTTCACTTTAATTCCAATGCCTGACGACCTCACCGATGCGTTGACCGTAGTAGAAAAAGAAAAGAAAGCCAACGAAGAAAAGTTGGAACAATTCATCGAGGCTATGGCCGACAGAAGTTTAAAAAAGGCAGAATGTAAGAAGCCGACGAAGACGGCGAAAAAACCAAAACAGACTAAGAAAAATAACGATGATAATTATGATACAAAGGATGCGGAGAATGTAGGGGATTACGAAGAAGGATTCGAGAAAAAGAAATCGGCTTTGAACGTAATTAAAAAATATTACGACGCCGTTCCCGAATTACTGCGAAACGATTCGCATCTGGAACTTTGGTATAAACCCGATTATAAATTCAGATTACCCAACGCCATCATTTGTATGGAGTTTGTATCCGCCGTCTCTAATAAGACGGTCAAGCAGTAAGTATTCAGTAATAAACTAGTGCATCTCTATTGAAGCAGTCTGTAAGTATTCCCACTTGTTCACTGGATGCATTTATTTGCAGGAGCTGCTTGATTGATTTGTGGTGTGAGGCAATGTCACACTATTTGATGGAGAAATTGTACCCGGCTACTTTGGCAGGATTAGACTACAGTATTATGCCGACCTACACTGGAATATCAATCAGATTCTCTGGTTTCTCACAAAAACTTCCGGTACTAATCTTTCACTTTATCTTGTACATGACTAGATCACTCGTAGCATAGTATTATTATTATTATAAATAATTTTGGGCAAGCAGCCTAGGCTGATGGACCCAAATCAATGTCTGTGCCATCTGTCGTTCTGAGAAAGTCATCAATCTGCTCTTAAAAGCGTTCACTGATGGTGCTTGTATCACATTTTCGGGTAAACGGTTCCACATATTCATCACTCTATTGCAAATAAAGTTCTTTCTCGGATTACTGTGAAACAGTTCCTTGGTGAGCATCATAGAATGTCCTCTCAAATGGGTATTAGTATTCAGGGTATAAATGGAGCCGATATCGGGAACATCAGTAGTATGTATTTATTTATTTATCGTATGGCATTTTGTTACATCACAACTAAAAATCTAAGAATAAGGACATATAACAGTAATAATAGCACAGGTAGGTTTGATTGTCAAAGGTTTAGGTCAATGTTTAAAGTATATTCAGTCGCTGTATTCGTTGGTATGAAGAAATCTTTGAAATTCCCCGCATACGCTCTAAGGCCGCATCCGGATACAATATGGTGTATGATCTGTTTCTTCGCTCCGCAGTCACATCCAGGGGGATCCAGCCAGCCACACTAAAGTAGCATAGTAAAGGACCTTTACAATCTGTAATTCATATTCAAACTTAAATTATATAAAACTACCATTTGCTAAACTCGACCCTTACGGCAGCTGACGATTAGCAAATGTATGTAATTTCTTAAAAATGTAATATTATAGGGAAATGAGTGACTGCAATACTGGTGTTGTGACAAGAATGAAAGTAAACAAACTCAGACGTACAGGGCATGTTGAGAGAATGAATGATGACAGGATGACAAAAAAGATATATTTGACTGAGCGAAGAGGGGTGAGGAAGCGCGGCCGCCCGAGACTGACCTGGTCCGATCATGTCGACCAGATCCTCAAGGATGGACACGTTTTGAGTAAAAGGAATCGGAGAGTGTGTATGATTAATTGCATGAGTGTGACGGAAGCTAGGAGTGTGTGTAAAGATAGTGCTGTCTGGCGCTCTGTCCTCTCTGCCTACCCTGCAAGGGACGTGGCGTGAGGGTATAGATAGATAGAGTCATATTCGTTTCGAGTCAGTGATCTGTCTAATATGTACCTAATTATTATTATTGATAGGTTCTGGTTGATGTTATTACTAAAGCCATCGCCGAGTATACGAGTCACCTAACTGAACAATGGTTCCTGGCTATCAAGGATCAACAGTCCAAGGACTATGGCAACAGAATTCTTAAACCCAGCAAGTTAACCAAGTATGTAAATTAATTATGAGTAAAAACTACCATTTAACACGGAGGCAGCACTTCTCAGTATTATAAGCCAGAAGAGTCTAAGAGAAGGCGGGCTATCTTATGCTCGTCATATTATATGCTTTTAACCACAATTGTCACTGTTTAATGCTCCTTTTGCTAATACATTTGTGTGACCCCTGTAAACTTCGAATAGCTATTTCACATATTAACCCTTTGATTTCGATGATGCCCCCTATGCAGTTTTTAATTACTAATTTTTACCTATCATTTGAGTTACATTTCATTTGCGCCGGGCCTGGGTTTTTTTTTTTAGCATTCTCCTTTATATTGCTAAGTATTTTTATTTTAACCAGTGATTTTCAAACTATGGTACGCGTACCACCAGTGGTACGCGACAATTATTAAGGTGGTACGCAAGCAGCCATGGCCATAGGACATACACAGTAAATAATTAGATAAAATAATTCTGATTCCATTTACAACCACGTATTTCTGTGAGAGCGGAAGCGGAAAAAATAAATATCGTAATAAGCTTAACGTAGACCCCAATTTGCGCTTAAAAGTAAGTAAACTGAGCCAGATATTTCCTATGTTGTTTCGAAAATATCGTAATAAGCTTAACGTAGACCCCAATTTGCGCTTAAAATTAAGTACAATTGAGCCAGATATTTCCTATGTTGTCTCGACTCTCGAACATGCAGCACCATTTTTCGCACTAAGAATATTGTATTTTTTTCCTATAATTAATAAATGATAATGTTGTCATAAACAGTTGTTGCAGTTTTTATTTTGAAGGTTTTTTTTAACGGTTACAGTTCAGTGGTACGCTACTGATTTATGATTTCGTGTGTGGTACGCGAAATTAAAAGCTTGGGAACCACTGATTTAAACCAATAATAATGAGTGTCATCATTTCAGATTGGTACGTTTTGCATTGGTCCTCCATCACGGTCCCACCACTTTGGATAAATTGGCTGCCCTTAATGAAATAAACTTCTCCGAGATGAAAAGCTTCGCCCAAGATTTGACCAGAAACATGAAGGTGAAGGTATTGGTGCAGGGGAACTTGAGCAAGGAGCAGGCATTAGGTGTGAGCAGAACAATACAGAATAACATATCTTGGCAGGAACTGAGGGAGGAAGACAGACCCAAGGTACTACACCACTATACAGTAACACAGAATACTAGTCAAGCTCTTACACACATATTTGTTAAGTCTTATCCAAAGGGTATTCTTGAACTTACTTACTGCTGGCCACTTTCGTTCCTCTGCCAGACACAGGCCTCTTCCAAACTTTTCCTTTTCTATCTGCTGCCATCTAGGGAACCTGAATAAATGTAGGAAGTCCTAACGGATAAAGCCATAGACAAATATTTACCGCCGCCAGCATTTCCACTAGGTATATGCAATTTTTTCTCGATGTAAAGTACGGTAGTTAAGCTTTTGATTACATAAGTTATACTCCAAAGGTAATTTCCACACTGATTATACATAATGAGTCGCAAAAATCACTGAAATATCACCAGGATTCATGCAATTGTGGACAACCAACATGACACGCAATCATATACATATTCGCAATGAAAATGGCGTCCACCATAGATTTGTCATAGATATAGAAGGGGCTCAATGTTCAATAGGTCTTCCCACCTTTATACAGGTTCCTTAGCTGCCATCTACAACCTGCAGGCTGGAAGATGTCGTCTCGTCACAGTAAGCTAAAAGCTCGTGTTGTGAAGTGTAGAATATATAGTCAGTGCTAGGATTTATTGTCCCAAGGTCATTGTTTGTTGTCATTGATTATTAATGTAAAGGTATAAATGAAGTGAATATTTCAGGCTCAAGTACTTGAGATCCCCGTGGGGCGGACATTCTGCAGAGTGAAGTCCTTGAACAATCACAGTGTGAACTCTAACATCACTAATTACTATCAGTGGGGCGAGTACTCTCTCAAGAAGAGCATCATGCTGGATCTAATTATGGTATTGTTAACTTTGTACTAGATCATTTACCCTTACTTGTCGTTCCCGATGTTATCTGTATGTGACCAGCTGCAAAATTATATTGTTGGTAGCCCTAACTGTCAAATCTTGTCATGAGACCTGTCAAAGGTCTTTAATTTTCTCATATTGCACTCTTTACGAGAGAGTTATAATGCTGAAAATATTACAGAGGGATGCTAAAGAAATTATTTTAAAGGCAAGAGAGTTTTCCGAGAGGGAAAAATAACATACTGGTCCAATAACTCCTTTAAACAAAATATGTATGGCATCTCGAACTGCCGCCATTACAGTTTTTTTTTGTTTTAAGTCACTTTTCAGTGACAGACTTGGCGATCGCCTTTAGCCAAACCAGTGAGAGGTTTTAGTCGGAGCTTTTCTGCAAACGGTCGATTGAGTTAACTGAATATCAGTTTATTGTGTATCATCATCCGTAGATTGCAGTGGAGCACTTGGATTCGTTAAGATTTCACAAAATATTACATAATATGCATTGAAACAATAAAATATAAGACATTTAGGTCTTTACAAATCAGAGTGTAAAAGGCTTTGACTTGCAATTCGTCAACTGAACAATTTTTTTTTCATAAATTATCAATGCTAAGAGTGTTACTTCCTCTGTTTAGCATTTCCTCAATTGAATAAAAGGATTTATCGATGAGATACTTTTTCCGTATGTGGCCACCCTTGGCGTCTCCACACACGTCCCGAAGTTCAGTTAACGGAATCGACCGTTTGCAAAAAAGTTCCGACCAAAACCTCTTTCTGAATTCAAAATTAGGGTAACACTGAATTCAGAGGGAGGTTTTAGTCGGAGCTTTTTTGCAAACGGTTGACTGAACAGAGTGCAGTTTTTTCTTTTTTCAGTTTTCTTTCTTGTTCTTTTGCAGTTGTTAATGGAAGAACCTGTGTTTGATCAGCTACGCACCAAGGAACAGTTAGGCTACAGTGTATTCTCAATGTCACGGTATACCTTTGGAGTTCTGGGATATTCTGTCACGGTCAACACTCAGGCTAATAAATACAGGTAAATATATAACAGACATGGGCGTGCGGTTCATAGAAGCATTTTAGGCGTTGCTTGCCCATTGACAAAAAAAATATTAAAGAAAACATTGTTAAATTAATTAAACCAAAATAAACTCTATATTATTAAACTTAAATGTTAATATAGGCATATTATTTTTTGCACTTTCAAATACTTGAATTCTAGATTTTTTTTTAACATATATGTTATTATTGTGTTTTTTTCTATGTGGTAAGCCTTGTTATGTAAGAAGTTGTAAACAATTTGTATGTTAGTTGCACATTAATCTGAATTAATTTGACAGTTATAGAGAATTCTTTCAACTTGCTTGCCTATATCAGAATCTCACTGCACGCCGCTGATACCAGACTTTGCTATTTACAATGTATATCTCATAATAATTAGGATTATTCTTTGAACTTTCAGTGCAGATCATGTCGACAGTCGTATAAGTGCCTTCCTAGATTCATTCAAACAAGATTTGAATAAGCTAAGTGAGAAAACATTCTGCCAGACGAAAGCGGCGTTGATTAAACAGAAATTATGCGTGGACGTCGCATTAAAAGAAGAAACTATGAGAAACTGGGACGAGATTACGAGTAATGAATATACATTTGAGAGAATACAACAGGAGGTTGAGTGTATAAAGACAATTTCCATAGAAGAATTGAAGCAATACTTCCATGATTATTATGAAGTAAAAGACAATGAGAACTTTAGAATGTTGTCTGTTCAGGTATTCCGCCATCTTATTACTATTTTAAAAATAGAATCTTTTCCAGAATGAACACTAATAGATATTATGTCAGGCCCTGACACTGAAACAATATGGGGGCCACAAAGAGATTACATAGGTAGTACTTAATATATTATGTCGATGGGGGGCCACCACAAATCATGTCTAGAAATAACTCTCTATATAATTTGTTGTTGTGAATAATATTAGTAGCAATTATTAAAAAATTATAAATGTTTTCTGTAAGTTATGTTGGTGTCAGTGCATGCATTAACTATTGTGGATTCGTTACAGCATAAACAACAACCAACAGGTTATTTTTTATAGGCTAAGATGAATTTAAGTAGAGTATTCTGGATTAATATGAGAGCTGTGTTCGAAAATTGTATATTTGTTGAGGTAATCCTGCTGGGAAATATAAAATCAATCAAACATAACTCACTGACAGCTGACAACAGTGTGTATAATATAATAGCAGCTGTTCACGATTGGCGGCAATTTTACACTCCGCTCAAAACATTGTGCACGCTTTGACTGAATCTCCTTCGTAAATGTACGCTCTAACTTGTCAAACCGTAAATTAGAATGATTGTGAACACATTAACTGAGCGTGTCAGACAATGTTTGCATTGGCCAGTTAGTGCATGCATTCACTGAATGAACACTTTAACTGTAATATATATACTAATATTATTTGCTTTTATTCCCAGGTCATTGGTAACAGCCAACCGGATAAGACTGAAGAAGAGAAAATTAGTAAAGTTGTAGATATTGAATTAGTATTCCTAAAGGATGAAGATCCTAACAAAGTGTTTGTGTGTGATTTCCAACAATTCAAACAGAACCTGAGAATATTCCCAGAAGTTCGTGTGGAACAACCACTCCTTCATATATAAACTACTCACTCAACACACACACACACATGTTATTTTAATTCAAGACAATTTAATCTTATTCACCACTAATATACAGTGTGCCAAGAAAGAAATTGTTTCCCATGAGGGCGCTGCATGCAGTTTTATGGCAACACTTGTGGCATTTCAGTAGGAGCAATACTACCTAGAACAAAAGGCTATGACACACAACCCAAAATGGCGGCCGACGGGCCTAAGCGAAATGTCAAATCTGGGCTTGTGTAGAGTATAAGTCAGTGTTCTTCTGCGATTTCTGTCCTGAAAATGTCATCCAAGCGCCAGAATTCTCCATTATTAATGAAATAATTACATATGATAGTGGAAGATGGGAGTTATTTTAAACAAAACAACATTTGACTTTCGACCAGTAGACCTTTAATAAGAAAATGTTCATCAATACCACACAATTTGCAAAAGATGTCACCAATAAAACATATAATAACTACAATATCTCCTTAGATCAACTCTAGGCTTTGAAATAAAGAATAATTATACACCTCATTACATAAAGTAATGTAAAGGAAGGATATATATATACTTATACGATACAAAATACGCACGACTATACCGGTACACAAATCGACCTAACCTCACATCAAAATTAACAAATAAATGTCAACGATAACACGCGTACACATTATAAGACACAGGGATAACGTTTTATTATCATAAATAATCGAGAAATATCATTAGATACCCTCGAATATTGGTTTGGAATATATTTTTTTCCGGTGAATAGCGCGAAGCCATCTTGATCGCAGCACAGAGTCTTTTGGGAAGATAAAAACACGAACTTTTGGTCCTGAGGCGTAATTTCCTTTACAATTTGTAACACAACACTTGTTCACCATCGTAAGCAATGTTTTTAAACCGTATTTAGTCTATTTAATCACTGTTATACAACAAATATAGCGTATCAACGAAGGGCGACCGCACGTCCGCCATACAAAATCAACGGAAATACGTTATGGCAACGGCCTATGATAGGCCCCTTGACGAAGAATTTACCGCTAGGGGCGCTGCTAGTACCACGGCTTTATACTATAGGTGGTATTGGTAGGAGTGTCTTTGTTGCCAGCACACAAAATTAATCCAACACTTTCTTGACAAATAGGGTACTTGCATTTTTTTTATCGTTCAAAATATATATTAAATCGATAGTTCTACTTACTAGAATTACAAATAAAATTAAATGATGTAATTTTAATTTACCGTTAATTTATAATAATTAATTGAAAATGTTAATTTGACGAGTTTTTCTATGGTGCTCTGAAACGAGCGGCCATTGTTTAACGTGATTGTGACGTCACGACACTATGAAATTCATAGAAAGAAATTTGATTGTTGTGGGTTATGTATGGAGGAATTGGGGAAAGTGACGTCACAATATGGCGGCCAGTCAAAAACCTGTTTTTGCGCTAGAATCGAATATGAGACTTTATTTTATAAATATATCCGCAAAGACAGAAAATTAAAATCTCAAATTTTCGGAAAACCTTAATTTATAGTTAATGTACCGATAACCAAAATAAAAAAAAAACATGCAAGGACCCTATTGTAATTTCTATTTATTATATATAAATGTACCTTTCCTAGTGATTATAATTGTGTATTGTTGTATTTAGATAAAATAAAATTATACACAGATCCTTTTTAACAAAAAAACTTGTAAAGCTGCATTAGACGTGTGCGCCGGCTGCAAAAAAGCCGGCGGCGGCGCCCATGTCTGAAATTTCCGGCGGCGGCGCCACGCCGGCGGCGTGGATACAAAGTGGGGGGAGCATTAGATTTTTTTTGCACTATTGTTTTAAATGATTAAATACGTATATGTGAAAAGGATAATGATAAAATAGATTTATTTATTTTGAAAACTATAATTATTTCAATGACAAAGTAAAATAAAAGCTCATATTTGAAAAATAATGGAAAATTTCATTATTGCTTTTTCATGGTACTGGAGGGCATGTTAAAATAACTAAGCCATAAAGTCAAACGCATCAGAATGAGCGTCACTATGAGCAGTGGTGTAGTCGAAAAGGTTTCTCATTTGGCAATATTTGGGCTGTTAGCTAAACGGTGAGTAAAATTGAAACTCTGAAATAAAGTATAGAATTGCGATGACGAGGTCGACCTTCCACAAAATCCAAAACTCCTTGAGCATAAGCTGTAAAAACATATGTGTTTATGTACTGTTGTTTGTAGTTGAAGGGTAATTTAATAAAATTATGTAATTTAATTAAACTATCTTATTTGCGATGTTATTTTAGGACTAAAAATAAGGATGATTAATGAATAAACATAAATTATGGCGTTTTTCGTTGAGAGTGCATAAATTCATAATGATATCAACCAAAATACGTAATGCTTACCGGTGGAAAGAAAAATTACAATTTGAGAGTAGTCTGTAATCACAGTCTGAGAAACCACGTTAGGGGATAGTATCTTTTTTATTATTAAAATGCAGCCTTTGGTGAGCGAAATAATTGGATTTTAACGTTAAAATATCTAATTATATTCACATTTTGACACTTTGAAGATCGTAAACGTCAAAAATAACCAAATGAATATCGTTTTTTGTCAAGAGAAAAGGAGTCATTATCCTTTTCACAGTGTTGTATTGAAACAAATGAAGTATAGCGAATCTAGTCAAGTGGAATAAAAATAATTTTGATTAGGTACTTCGATAATCGAAGATTAAACTAATGAAAAGAGAGAACGGTTGACCGAAAAGACGAAAGCCCGCATATTTTGGTCAGATATTCTGCCAAAATTCACGTGGTTTAAAAATTTCAGCTTGGTAAAATCGACCAGTGTCCTAAAAATCGATAAAAAAAACATAATGTTACTTACATTAAAAAACGTTTGTTTTTCATTTAATTTCCACCACGAAGAACCAAATTATAAATGCCCCCATCCCATCCTATTTCTTGTTTTCGAATCGAATAAGTAAGACACAGAAAATTCCCCGATTTTTTTATGCAAAACCAAATGAACGAAACATTTAAGAAAATTTCATTATTGCTTTTTCATGGTACTGGAGAGCAGGTCAAAATAAACTAAGCCATAAAGTCAAACGCGTCAGAATGAGCCTCACTATGGGCAGTGGTGCAGTCGAACAGGTTTATCGTTTGGTAATATTTGGGCTGTTAGCTAAACGGTGAGTGAAATTGAAACTCTGAAATAAAGTCTTGAATTGCGATGACGAGGTCGACCTTCCACGAAATCCAAAACTCCAATGTAACCAAGAACTACGGTTGAGAATAAGCTGTAAAAACATTTGTGTTATATGTGCTCATGTTTGTAGTGGAAGGGTAATTTAATAAAATAATGTAATTTAATAAAACTACCTTATTTGTGATGTTATTTTAGGTGTAAAAATAAGGATAATCAATGAATAAACATAAATTATGGCGTTTTTCGTCGAAAGGTGCATAAATTCATAATGATATCAACCAAAATACGTAATGCTTACCGGTGGAAAGATAAATTACAATTTGAGAGTAGTCTGTAATCACAGTCTGAGAAACCACGTTAGGGTAGTATTAATATTAATAGTTAATAGTATTTTTTTATTATTAAAATACAGCCTTGGGTGAGCGAAATAATTGGATTTTAACGTTAAAATATCTAATTATATTCACATTTTGACATTTTGAACATCGTAAACGTCAAAAATAACCAAATGAATATCGTTTTTTGTCAAGAGAAAAGGAGTCATTATCCTTTTCACAGTGTTGTATTGAAACAAATGAGGTATAGCGAATCTAGTCAAGTGGAATAAAAATAATTTTGATTAGGTACTTCGATAATCAAAGGTTAAACTATTGAAAAGAGAGAACGGTTGACCGAAAAGACGAAAGCCCGCATATTTTGGTCAGATATTCTGCCAAAATTCACGTGGTTTAAAAATTTCAGCGTGGTAAAATCGACTGGTGTGCTAAAAATCGATCAGAAAAACATAAAGTTACTTATGTACATAAAAAAACGTTTGTTTTTCATTTAATTTCCTCCACGAAGAACCAAACTATTAATACCCCCATCCCATCCTATATCTTATCTTTATCTATCGAATAAATAAGACACAAAATTCTCCGATTTTTTTTTATGCAAAACCTAATGAACGTAATTCAGACGACGGAATGGGTCTGGAACGGAACTGCAATAGTTATTATTCGATATCTTATATAGTCCGAGAGCCCGCTGCTTAATTTATGACGTATCTGTAGGATTTTGATAGGCAACCCTAGTGCGATGTAATACCCTATTGGTAAGCTATCATTTATACCACATTTCGATCAAAAAACAGATACGTCATAAATTAAGCAGCGGGCTCTTGGACTAATTACTGAATACTAGCGTCGCCACAGCTGAATACTTTTACTTTTTACCTGGTAAAGTACTTATTTCGATTTTTGTCTTAAGAAACAAAGGATAAATACTTTTAGTTACACGGATCCCACGCCGCCGGCGTGAGCGTTTTGCCGGCGGCGGCGCGCCGACCGTGATCAGCGGCGGCGCGCCGGCGTGGCGCTCATGTCTAAGCTGCATATTTTTGTAAATACAGGGAATTACATTGTGTACTGTGAATTTTATGTTTAATATTACCCCTTTGTTTTCAATTATGGAAAATTATCACAATAAATTATATTTGTTTTCACTTTGCTATTTTATTTACTCAATCCTTAAAACTTTATTACCTATCTACCATGATTAAATTAATTGAAATGGCAAATACATTTATTGAAATTGAATTTGCACAATTTTGGTGTTGATTAAAAAAACAGGCCCTTAAAAGCAGACATAATGACTGTTGTGTGCTTTACAGAACAATTTCTTCAAATGCGTTGCACATTCGAAAAGGTTTTTTTGGATTGAATTTTTGATCACATTTTAGGAAATTCAATAGTTCTGCACTTTGATTATCGAAGTACCTATTCAAATTATTTTAATTCGTTCTGCCTTACCAAAAATAACATGAGAAAGTGGTGGAAAAATATTCCAACTCAGAACTTTTACCTAAATCCGCCTCTGCCGCAGTAAAAATTACCATAGACAAAATTCAGGAAAATTAGAGAACACAAAACAAAACTAATTGTCTATGATTTTTTTGTGACAGCTCATAACATAATGGCGATTGGTAGTGAACAGTGTTGCCGTTTCTAGTATTTTTAATACTAAACTAGTATTTTTTGAGGCATTTTGAAAAATCTAGTATTTTTTTAGTATATTCCGAAAATCTGGTATATTCTAGTATTTTTGATCAAAATCTAGTATATTTAGACCTAATTCTAGTATTTTCCGGCACTTTGCAACAAAAATTTCTTACGCTTTCAAATTTCGTTCAGAAATCAGTAAAGAATGAACGAAAAAATGTGAATATATTGTTGGTTTATTCATTTTATTAAACCCCCCCCCTCCCCGCTCGTCAAATTTTTAGTCGTCAAGGTCAAAAGAAAATAGCACGATTAAAAATTTTTATAAAACATAGAATTCTCCCCCCCCCGTCATCAAATTTTTTGTGATAGAAGTTTTTAGCTGGCGACGAAAAAAAAAAAAAAGGTCGTCAATTTTTCCCAAGAGTCACTTTTCCTAGGGACCCCCCCCCCCCCCGTCGACGTATTTTCACAGAACAGTGACATTTTTTCGCGGAGGACCAAAAAAAAAAAAAAAAGGTCGACAAAAAAATTATCTGGTTTTTCTAGTATTTTGTCGACCCCCATCTAGTATTTTCTAGTATTTTTTGACAAAAAATCTAGTAGTTTTGCTAATTTCAAAACGGCAACACTGGTAGTGAACTAATTAGTTAATTTCCTGATTAATCAGGACTAATCTAATGGAGTTTGTTTGTTATGGAGGGAAAAGTTGGAGAAAATTATGATCAGTACCAGAAGAATTCGTTTTGGAAGAAAAATAATCGCGCAGTCCCTGGTAGGCTGAGTCCGAAGAAAGAAGGTCGTCTCGCTAAGGTTATGTCGGGGTCTTCGTCATATCAGGACTTCCAGGAGTCTGTAAACGATGCATGGGACGCGGGGGACGATGATATTGTGTGTGGAATGAACAATACTAAGATATCTAGAATCATATCGCACTCCGCCGCGTTGAATGTAATCAACAGTCACAAAAACGAAACCAAATCGAGTGAGAAGAAAAAAGTAGAAAACCCTCCAAAGAAGTCGGAGGTGAGTGATGTTAAGAGCAGTGAAGAGGGGAAAAGGAATTCTCCGAGGCACGCACAGCCCTCCCCTCCCGCGAGACATTATCCCGGGCGCCCCCGCCCTGTGAAATTCTCAGTGTTGGCTTCCAAAGAAGAGAATTACGAATCCAAATTGGAAAGATTTAAACAATTGAGTGAAGCTGAGGTTCTAGATTTGGATGAGCTGAAGCAGTTGTGTTGGTCTGGGGTCCCTGTAAAGGTAACTTATTTATTTATTTATTCAACCATGTATTTTGGGAACTATTGCGGCCCTACTAGGGTGTTTCATTTTCCATCTTTTTTTGTTTATGGATATATTCACCTGCAGTCCGAGTCTATGTTATGTAAAAACTATTTATGCCAAATTTCAAGAAGTTTGGATAATATTTAGAGGTCGCAAACTTAGATCTATGTTATCTCATGAAGTTCATAGTAATTAGTACTGATGGCCTTCTCATGTATTTCTTTCATCTCTTGCACCATTTTGGACTACAATATCAGCGATATGTGTTTTAGTACTACAACATCTAATACAGAACTTATCCAAATGACATGAATTAAAAAAGAATTTAGACGAACATTCATGTGGTTGGCTTGCCATTTCTCTCAATATTAGTTCCTTAGTGTGAACACCCTAGGCTCCACATTTATAAAAAAAAAGCACTAAAAAAGATATTATTTTGCTCGCCTCGACTGTGGGTGGGGCCAGACGAGCGAACAGAAATTCTGAATGTATTTAGTAAATTTAAATGTTTTCGACTTGAAATGTCACTCCTGTCAAATGCTTATCGTGTTTTAAAAAGGCGATAAAAACAAAATTAGGTTGACCTTGAGTGGGGTCGGAATAGTTTAATAGTTCCGTATTTTGAACCTGTTTTTTTTACTTGAAAACATTACAATTTATTGGTAGATTTGTTTTTCGGGTTAATCGTTTAGTGATCAGATGCTCCGACGTTTCGGCGAACCTACTGCCGCCTTGGTCATGGATTGTGAAGGCGGCAGTAGGTTCACCGAAATGTCGGAGCATCTGATCACCACACAATCAACCCGAAAAATAAATCTACATACGGATCATCGTGAAAACCTGCAACAACTACTAATTACAATTTATTGTTGACTTTTTAAGATTCGCGCTGTGACATGGCGTCTGCTATCCGGCTACCTCCCGGCCAAGGCGGAGCGGAGGCAAGAAGTGTTGGATAGAAAGCGTCAAGATTATTTACATCTCGTCAAACAATATTACGAAGTGGAAAAGGACGATGAGACGTACAGACAAATTCACATTGACATTCCCCGGATGAGTCCATTAGTCACATTGTTCCAGCAGCCAATCGTTCAGATGATGTTTGAGAGGATATTATACATATGGGCGATCAGACATCCCGCCTCGGGCTACGTGCAAGGGATCAACGACCTCGTTACCCCGTTCTTCATGGTTTTCCTGCAGGAAGTGGTCCCCATCGGTGAGGATTTGGACAACTGGCAGTTGGACAAGTTGACCAAGGAACAGTTGGAGATCATAGAAGCCGATTCCTTCTGGTGTCTCTCCAAGTTTCTGGACAGCATTCAAGATAATTATATATTCGCACAGCTTGGTATTCAACATAAGGTGTGTATGCATTGATTCAACAATAACTCCTAGAAAGAATAGTCCATATTTCATACTAGCTGTATTATCCAGCGTTGGCCGGATAGCTTTAATGCTTACTAAGAAATTCAAAAACAAACTATCCTCACCCCTTTAGTCTTAATAATGGACTCTTTTTGAGAATAGAATAATAAATTTTAATCCTTTTTTAAGAGACGGTTTTCTGGAAATTAAGTTTCACCCCCTTAGGGGTGTAATTTCCAAAAATCCCTTCGTAGTAGAAGGTTTTGTATTAAAATCTATCAGTCTTCAAAATTTCAGTCGTCTAGGATTAGCCGTTTGGGCTACATCAACAATGTTATCGCAAGAGTACTATATTTATTATTGTGATTGACATCTGTTAAGTTTATGATGGATAACTTTGATTTTTTTATGATAACAACTTAATGTGGATTTTAAACTCAATCAACACAATGTAGTATTAAGATAAGAAACATTAGATTATTTTAACTTGTCCTTCAATTAAGTCATGAGTTCTATATCCCTTGTGGGATGTGCAGAGAGAACAGATCACCACACTTTTCTATCCTTACACACACTTCGTGCTTCTGTATATTTTCGAATTTTTTCTGCGACAGTTTTTTTAATGTTAAATGTGTTTGGTACAGCGATGTCAATTAAATAAGTGATGTTAGTTTGTTTGTTATGCAAAACTACATTGGGTCTATTATGATGAATTGTTCTATCTGTTATAATAGAGCCTATAATTTTAATCTTCTAAAACATGTATACCAATACCCATTTGAGAGGACATTCTATGAAGCTCATCAAGGAACGGTTTCACACTAATCTGAGAAAGAATTTTATTTGCAATAGAGTGGTGAATATGTGGAACCGTTTACCCTATGTGATACAAGCACCATCAGTGAACGTTTTTAAGAGCAGATTGATGACTTTCTCAGAACGACAGATGGCACAGACATTGATTTGGGTCCATCAGCCTAGGCTGCTTGCCTAAAAGTTAATAATAATAATGTTTAATTGATTCTAATTTGATTCAGGTGAACCAATTAAAGGAACTGATCCGCCGTATAGACCTTCCCCTTCATCAACATCTGCAGAACCACGGAGTGGACTATCTTCAATTCTCTTTCCGTTGGATGAACAACCTCCTCACCAGAGAGCTTCCACTGCCTTGCACCATCCGTCTGTGGGACACGTACTTGGCGGAGTCCGACGGCTTCGCCACCTTCCAGTTGTACGTATGCGCCGCATTCTTGCTTCACTGGAGAGACAAACTGATGTACGAGAGAGACTTTCAAGGTTTGATGATTTTATTACAAAACGTTCCCACCGATTCGTGGCAAGATTCTCACATTGGCGTACTCGTCGCTGAAGCGTATCGACTTAAATTCGCTTTCGCCGATGCGCCGAATCACCTCCAAAGTCCCGATAATTCTACGTTCAATCCGAGTTCGAGTTTAAGATGACCTAAACATTTTTATAATAATTATTGTAATTTGAATACATCATCATTAGATAGACGTGTTATTATATTGTAGAGCAGTGCTCCTCAAACTTTTCAGTGTGACGGACCGGCTGCAATTTTTCTACTACGCCGGGGACCTTTTTTTATTGATTATTTTTCGTTTACAATCATCTCAAATGTGTATTAAAATTTGTTGAAATGGATTTCTTTAATAGCCAATGATAGCAGATATTAGTGATTTTTTATGAATGTTTCACACAAATTTAAGTTGTTTTTATTTACAAGTTGTATTCAGCCCCAATAAACAGGAATATAAAACATCACAAATGTAACAACTGTAAAGTTCTAATTGTAAGACATATTATAAGCACGTTAAGTTTTATTAAAATTAGATTAAAGTTGAATCAATTATAACTGGCGAACACAGTCATAAAAATATGACCGAGAAGAGATGGCATAAGTGCGAATTAAGAAGGTAGTCGTCATTTCTCGGTCACATTTTTATTACGGCGTTCGCCACTTTGAATTAATTGGACCATAGTGTTATTGGAAGGTGTTATTCCATGTAAAGTTACGAAAGTCAACGTAACTCTTAATTTTTTGTCCATTTCGCGACGCCCTCTGTGGACCAGCGACTGAGGACTCACTGGTCCGTGGACCACCACTTTGAGGAGCACTGTTGTAGAGAGTTTTACGTAGATTTTGATACACTGATAGGTTTATTTGTTGTAATGTTGAACCAAACTATTGGGGTGCTTATGTAATATGTATTATATTGTATAACTTGTATTAAGATGTACTGTACACCTCAACAATATTGATTATATAACTCCTACACCACTGCCTTTCTTATCACACAAACTCTAAATATTCCCTCTAATGTATACCTGTCCAGTGTGCATATTTCCCTTTATAAATACTTTGTCTTTGGTCTTCTTCTTCTTTTGTTCCTGTAACTCCTGGGGGAGCATAGGGCGGCTACAACACCTCTCCATTGGTCTCTGTCCTGGGCCTTGGTCTCGACATCCGGCCATTGTAGATCGGCTCCCCTCAACTCTGCAAGCATGGAGCGTCGCCAAGTAGTATTTGGGTGACTCCGTCGGTGCCTTCCTGAGGGCTCCCGGTCCAATGCTTGCTTCGGGATGCTAAAGGGTCTTTGGTTAAATTGGTCTAAAGATGCCAAAGTTTTTCTTAATGCCTCGTCTCAGGTGTTGCTTTTCTGATTTTCTTGTCTCGGACATTGCATAATTTTCTGTACATCTGACAAAAAAAGGCCGTACACTGACTTTGAATTAATCGTTTATGATTTTAAACAAACTTTTTTTCACGGAAATAGTCACACATTTTTGAAAAATGTTCTATTTCTTACGCATAAATAGTACAATTTCATATCTTATCTATATATATAATCAAAAATTTTAAAAGTATTTTTAAAAAGCTGTCACTTTTATTACATTGTAAAATGACTGTCCCATGCCTTTCCCATGCAAATGTCAGTTTTGATATAATAAAAATGACAGCTTATTAAAAATTCTTTTAAAAATGTGATATTTTTGTAATAAATCATGAAATTGTATTTTTATGTGTAAGAAATAGAACATATTTCAAAAATGTGTGACTATTTCCATGAAAAAAAGTTGGTTTAATCATAAACTATTAATTCAAAGTCAGTGTACAGCCTTTTTCGTCAGATGTACAGAAAATTTGGCAATGTCCGGTCTATCAATTCTCTAAATCAAGGGTGGCCAACCTTTTTCAGCAGCCGGGCCAGATTCTAAAAATGAGATGGCTTACCGGGCCGCACAACCAATTTTTTGAAACAAAAAAATAAGACATAGGGTCGTCTCGAGGGGGGGGGGGGGGGGTTGGCAACAGAAATTAAAATATTGTTATGACCTAAAAAAGCGAAGTAGCGCCGCAGGCGATTTTTTTCTTGCAACACTGAGTGCAGAAGGCTCGCAACAAAATGTGTGAAAAACATTTTCTAATTAAAAAGAATACCCAAAATAGCGCCATGGCCAAATTTTTAAGGGAAAATGGGTGAAGTGACGAATCTGATTGTCTTTCTATAACAGGCAACGCATACGGTTATATTGTAAGACGGCCGCAACTCGTGTCGTTGGAGATGGCCGCGGGTTGTCCACCCTAACTCTAAATAATTAAGTGCGTACTAACTAAAATAAGACGTTAATAAGACAATTTTCATTTTTATATCTTTGTAAATACATTCGTACATTACCGATTTGAAAAATCTCCAACGACACGAGTTCTCATAATTAAATTATTTTAAACTGTCAAACGCAGTATTAAATTTTACCGAGAAGGGACGACTACCTGCTTTATTCGCACCGTAAGGCTCTGGCATAAGTGCGAATAAAGCAGGTAGTCGTCCATTCTCGGTCACATTTTTGTTACTGCGTTCGCCACTTTGAATTGATTGCACTATACCTATGATTTCCCTCCCCACACACGAGACTCTCGAGAGACTGGGGAGGTATCTCGAAACATGTATAGTTTCAAGTAACCATATTTGTATGTGTAAAATATTGAAGAAAAATAAAAAGAATTTTGAAATTGAATTAATTGATTTGAATTTACGTGAGGGGGAATAAGACATAAAAACTCCAAATACATCTGTATTCTTCACCCCTATAGACACAAACATTTGGCTGCAGGGGTGAAGGATAAACTGTTATCAAGATATTTGTTAATGTTATTATTTAGTATTAGATTTGATACGTAATTGTAAAAACTGCTTTTTACATACTTTGTACATCAAGACATATCATGTTTTATTCATTATTTGCTATACAGTTCTACTAATTATGACAAAATGTTATAAAAATAATAAATATAATTATTTCAATGCAGTATTCCTACAACAGTGTAGAAGAATTAAGGATGAACATTGTTGGGCTTACGACCGACCTCGGCTGGCTTAAGTGACCACTTTACACTTGAGAAACATTCGCCATTTCAATTCACCCTGGCTGGGATTCGAACCCAGACCTTTGTCTCGCATAGTAGGGATCTTATCCACTCCACCACGAGGAGCGACGGATGTGTTGTCGAATTCCGTATGCATTAAGTACCTTGAATTATTTCTTTATAAATTATTCTCGAGTGTAAAGTGATCGCTCAAGCCAGCCGAAATCGGTCGTAAGCCCAACAATGTTCATTTTCTACTCCACACTGTGCAACGAAGGTTCTGACTGGGCTATGTTTTGAGAATCTCCGATGATAATTAAAAAAATATATATTTTCGTTACTGGCTTATCCTATCTCACTGCAACCATTGCAGGTTAGGCAGAGAGTTCATCATTATTAGTAGTACTGTATAATGTGTTAAACACTTACTGTATAATAATGTTGTATACTCATCTTCACGCCGTTTGCTTCCATCACAAGTTTACAATTTCGTGCACATTCTACGTAGAATTAAATTTAATTATCTCCCCTTTTATCAATGGTAAAAAGTAAAATGTCTGATTAATTTAAAAGTAAAAATTAATTGAGAATGGTCATATTAGATGTTTATTGGAATTTGTTTAATGTATATAATGTTCTGATTTTATATATTATAAAAGAGAATGCTCATTTAGTACGGAAAAAAACCCAGGCCCGATGCAATCTAAATGTAACTCAAATTTGTGTAAAAAAAACAAACAACCTAACGAACCCAACCCAACAATATTGAAATTAGCGGCAACAGGTTTTCCGGCGATGAGTTGCAATTCTGTCAATAGTAGGTTACCCTTTTTACAGTTGAGATTTTGTCACTTGAGTTTCTGTCTGGTTACCTCAAACTTGACAGTTGAGTGGCGTCACACTTTACACCCGTATTGGGTAGATAAAATGCCAGTAGCTGTCAGAGTTACGGACACATCCGATCAGCTTGAAATGACGAGTTTCTTGATTGTACATTTTGAGCTTTATAATAAATTGCAGTTTGTAATGCCGTTAGTATAATATCTAACATTAAAATTGAATCATTTTGTCTACGGTACATGGGTTATATTTTTGTGTGTTGTCTAATTTTGGGCAGGCAGCCTAGGCTGATGGGCCCAAATCTGTGCTATCCATTGTTCTGAGAAAGTCGTCCAATCTGTTTTTAAATACATTCACTGATGGTGCTTGTGTCACATTTTTGGGTAAACGGTTTCAAATGGGTTATATTTTTTGTGTATTGTCTAAACCATGGGTTATATTTTTTGTGTATTGTCTAAAACATGGCTTATATTTTTTGTATTGTCTAAAACATGGATTATATTTTTTAGTATTGTCTAAAACATGGGTTATATTTTTTGTGTATTGTCTAAAACATGAGTCACATTTTTTGTATTGTCTAAAACATGGATTATATTATTGTGCATTGTCTAAAACATGGATTACATTTTCGTGTATTGTCTAAAAACGTGGACTGTGTTGAAGTTATTATAAAGACCACTTCTTTCATGAGCGCACCTTTAAAGTTTAGTAAAGACATACGAATAGATCTTGATATATTCCTCCAATGTTTTGTACTGTTAGATGTTATACTAATTGGTGTAAATGAGTAATTTGTTTTATTATCAGAATGGATATTACTATTTCTAGATAACAATTAATGAATTCATATTTGTATTTTATTATAATTACTTATTAAAGATGTGTATTTTTATATTAGTTGTAATATGTATTGATTATATCATCATGTAACTATTATTGAATGAAATATAATGTGTAATGCTATATACTAATCATTTTTATTTTTGACCTGTCCTTAAGATCAAAGAAAAATTTTTTTTAAAGGATCTGGTCTTGCATACACAAACCCAAATACTTTTCCTGCACACCTTGCACTAGGCTTAAAGCCTGTATCGCATAGTATGGAATACATCGCCAGCGCCGGGGTTTGAACCTGGCACCTCCCACTCGAGAGACTGCCGTCTCAACCAACTGCGCCAACCATGCATTCAACATTTTTCCTCATTTATTAGCCATTTAATGTGGTCCATATAACTGCTTGTTGGGCGACCTCTCACATTACTGCCCTCTGCCATTCCTTCTGCTATGGTGATGAGCAGACCGGGGTGCCTGATATTAAGACCTATCCATCGCGCTCTCTGTTAGGCAATCTTGAGCGTGAGTGAATCTTGAGCATGTGTCTGTAGCACCACATCTCAAAGGCTGAAAGACGTTCCCGTTCTGTTATTTCTGATAGTATTGAAAGGTTTCCTAGGTACGGTGTACAGGAAAGGAGGGTCTAGTTAGCTAATGAAAGCCCACACTTTATAGAAGAACGTTTTAATATTAAAATGAATTGTAACATTCATTGTTAAATAGCAAGTATAATAATAATATTAACATAATTTACACAGAACTTTATATGTATAATCAATTATATTAGACACTAATTACAATCATATAATACAATAATCATTATTAATTAAAATCAAAAACAATGCGACAATATAAACACCAACAGACTAAAATATCATTGTATATTACAAAAATATAATAAAAACATACATAATTAATCAAATACAAATACTACATGTTTTATATGCATTCAGTTTTATCAGAAAACAAAAAGAGAAATTCATTTCCAGCATTTTAGAGAAAGAATCGTGTAATATTTTCCGATGACGGTTGTAGTGATTTAGGAGATATCTTTTGATAATAATACACGATTCACTTTTATGGAACAATTCACCAATCAAAATGGTGAACTGTCTAAATACAGACCAAACGAATTGTCGTACATGTATTTAGGAATGGAGGAATTCTCTGATTTATAATAGCGGTGATCCATGCAAAAGTGTAGCGTGTAATATTACCATAACAACTGGAATGTTAAATGATCAAACAATTTACAATATTGTATTTGTATGTTTAGTAAAATCAATTTGTTGCGTATATTTTGCATGGAGTAAACGTTGCACAAAAAATGGCGTAAACATTGGCGTTTTGCACGTTGTTTCCATGGTGATATCACTGTTTCTATAGTGTAAAACGTAAAACGCTGATGTTTCTGTCATTTTTCGTGTTTTGACTCAGGCCCCTGTTGCGTGTGTCAGTCAACCAATAAGATACCGTCCTTGTATAACATTCAGATTAATCAGTGTTGCCGACGATGAAAAAATATCATGCAATCATTTTTTTAAATCGCGTTTTGCATTAAAACTAAGAGAAATTTATAAGAAATCAAACGAATAGAATATAATCTTTATATACAGAAGATATATTAACATTTATTTATGTATTTATATTAAGTTGTCTCTATCCTAACATTACATATTGTTACAATATCTCTAGTGTATTATCACAATACATTCTCATACAAAAACATAAAGGAATTGCAAATGTTTCATCCCCTCCTCAACAGATGGTGTTAGCATCGGAAAATTTGGTTAATTGTGAAATCGTTTCCAGCTGTAGCATATGTACAACTTTAAAAAAAATACACGATTGACAGCAGGATGGGTGAACGTTGCCCTGGGCATAAAGTGATCACTTAAGCCAGCCAAAGCCGACTCGTAAGAGTCAGAACACCCATCCTGCTTCCTCCCCAACATAACGCTGCATTATGTGAATGAAGATGCCACCCGTTTCTGTTGAGGAAAAAACTTAAAAAAACATAATTTTTCCCATGTTCTTTTTTTCAAATTCCGATTATTGTCTATGCGTTCTATATTCAAATACTACATTCACATTTCCTTTACGTTTCGTTATGACAGTCCGCATCACAAGTTACATTATCCTATAAGTCTTTCTAGTGTTTCCCTTCCATAAATAAATCAATCAATAATATACAAACAAAAAAAATGAGAAATAATAATCATGCAGACACGCGTCATTGTCTGTACAGGCGTGCGTATCGTGTTTCACTACACTGACAACATTGTGACGAGACACACAACATTGTTGGTACGTGTCGTGTATTCAACAACTTCATTTCAAAAATTTTGTGTTCTCGAGAATAATTTTAAAAAATAGAAAAAACAAGTAGTTTTGGAATTAGAATGTTGCCGTATTTCAAAAGATTCATTTATTAAATATTGTATAACTCATTTTAAAAGGAAGAAAAATATGCAGAATACTCTATATACAAATAATTTCCTAACAAAGTATTATTTGTTGCACTCGGCACTCCTCATATTACGTTAAGCTGCACGATTCGAATCATCGGTCATTTAATAATACAATATACAATTAAAATTTACACAGAAAATACGACTGTACAATGTTAACAACGGTAAAAAAAAAAGTGCTGGCTGAAACAGTCGACGATACGAACCGTTCACTAAGTTAAACCATAGATATTTGGATAAATTGCTGCCAGAGGTTTTCTATTTTCACAACTTTTGTCAATTTTGACAGTTGTTATTAGTCGGATCAATTTACGAGTTTAGTACACTAAGCATTGAATATATAATGACTATTTTATATTATTTTTATGTCGTATACACTGAATTATGTTTTGACATTGTTATTTTCAAACGCAGTGCAAAAATTAGGTGACAGAAATGTTTGTTTTTTAGCTCTGGCAACATTTTAGCAATGGCAATATTCCTCGTACTTCCTACATGCTTTATTTTGCTTATTTTGATTTGTAGAAAGTATATTAGCGCAGCCACACACATCCGGAAGTTCAGTTACCTGAATCAACCGTTTGCAAAAAAGCTCCGACCAAAACCTCTCTCTGAATGAATTCAAAATCAGCGTAACACTGTAGATTTGGTTTTTCGAGTTAATCGTATAGTCTACATCTCATCACTACACGATTAACCCGAAAAACAAATCTACATATGAATCATCGTGAAAACCTGCAACTTCTATTAGAATATGTTGTATCAACGCCACCTTGACATTTCTCTTTTTCTCTGTAGAGATTAATACATAAAACGTTATAGGTGAGGTTGCTGTCACCGTCGCTAAGGAAATGTATGGAATAACAGTTCCTTAACAACGAGTATGACAGACCACGTATTATATTCTGTTAGGAGATTTGACAGGAGTAGTGGTCCTATGCGATCATTATGCTATGTTGCCAACTGTTACAGCGCGGCTAGAGTACCTACTCTAGGAGGTGGTGGTTGTATTATTATTGTTACATTGTACAGTCATATTATTCTGTTTATTAATTATCTGATTAAACATTACATCAACAATAGTAGATTTCTGTAAATTCAACTTGTTTACAATATAAAGAGTGTACGAGTAGTCCACTATTTACATACATTACTATATAATAATAATTAGGTACTATGTATGTTACACTAGTGTAAAGAGGTACAATATCTGAATATATTCATCTCATTCTAACTGTATCTCGTGGATGCTGTCACACATTACAAAACATATCATGCAGCAACTGTTTTGAGAAAATCTAAATGGATGGCCTAATTAGAATCAAATTCAGAATATAAGCTTTTCTATCTCACGGTGAGGTTAAGAAGAATACATCGATGAGATAGTGCACAGACATTGCATGTCCAGTTTAGTGAGTTCAGAATAAATTCATTTTTAACTTGCACGTCCGGACATACAAGACAAAGTTTTTTTACGTTGCTCAAGTTTAAATTATTGTATTCTTTTCGACACGAATAAGTTTACCGCAAAGGACATACTGTGTAATTAATTGAATAACTTTGTAGATTTTCAATGTCCTTGTTAATCTCTTCTCCATTCTTCTCGGGTGTACCGTGTGTAGACTGTCGATGTTGTCTGAAGATGGCCTCAGCAAATAGGCCGAAAGCTCGACAATTTACACACGGTACACCGAGAAGAATGGAGAAGATATTAATTGAATAAGGTTGTATCTCAAAAATAACATTTTTAACAACATAAACATATGATTTTATGTCAAAATCATAGATATACAGATTCGTTAAGGTAAATCTGGATTAGCTTTGCAACTGAAACAATATTCTAACACCCCCATAATGCATGCAACATCCACGATGATACGAGGTTTAAGATAACTGGGTTTAATAGAATATATTCATTTCAAAGGAACAATTGTGATAATAGACAATATTATATTACGCACTATAAATCATATAACATTTTACTCTCAATTATTATGTACAATATTATGCATGACATTTCATATTATATATTACAACATATTCAATCCACAGGCAGTACCGTGCATTTTAAACTGAAAAACGCTGTTAAGTTTTACAGTTGTCTCTGGCAGAGCGGGTCGATGATTTTGTCTATGACCACGTTCTGTCAGAGAGCTGCCATTCTTTCTCTTCTTCCTGTTTCCATTTGACACTTCAGCATTGTTAAGATTACATCGCGGATGTGATTATTGTCCTTGTTTTAGAACATTAAAAAGCATTGTGTTTGAAGTGAAAATATATGCAAGTTTGCCAAGCATGTTTTATTTAGTCCAACCATATCCATACAATCTTTTAAACACACGCTACATAAACTTCGGTGAGATGTATACGGCCATTTATAACATGAAGACTTCGCGGAGGAAACATGAGATTTTGATTTTTACAGATTTGAGTTAAATGCTCCGATTTGCAGGTATTATCAATATGCTCTCGTGTGTTCTATCATAATGTCGTCATACACGAGCAGTTCATATATTTAAATACGAGCAGTCAGTATGTCAGAATATTGCTCAACATGAATTAATCCCAAAAAAGACAAAAACCCTTAAGAAATACGCTCAAGGGACAAAAGCTCAAATCTAATTAGATTTTATAAAATAATAATTGTATCTAATTATAGTATACGATTTCTTTCAGTGTGTTAAAAACTAGCATAAATTAGAAAATAAACAAATAAATAAGCGGATCCAAAATAGGATAGACAATAAAGTAGTCAACATTTTATAAATATAATTCATCTACTGGAATCCAACTAGAGAGTTTGGGCTTTTATCCGTTGAGGATATTTCTACTTGTGCACAGTTAAAGTGGCATGAGTTTGAAAATACACGGTACTACCACAGGATAATATAATTTTAATCATTCCTCGTTGGTGTAACAATATTTGGTTCAGATTATGCTAGACGATGCACAGTAAGAGATGTTGATTGGTGATTGTGTACAATTGACACGATATGAACACAGTGAACAATCCATTTACTAAACACACTATCACTGCTGCATGCGGTGAATCAATGCATCATTTGTCTCTAGTTGATCGATAATATTTTCATTCCTGCATTCTTCAGGAAATAATAATGATTTTTTCAACTCATTTTTAGCAAAAAACTATAGAACACAGATAAAAAAAATGCATAGTGATAGATTTTGATAAAACGTAATGCATCCCTTAGACACTTTTTTGATTATAGTAAATTTTTCATTCAAAACATTAAAAAAAACAATTTCAGAATATTCCTCCAATGCGCGTGATATTTCCTCATACATTGTTTTCAAATCTTCACTGCCCCGCCTGGACATAGAATCTACAACTCTCCAAAATTTCCTTTTTAAAGTAAAATATCAATACACATTATTGTAAAATATATCGTATTTACAGTAAAAATAAAGGTGAGTTTGCCTCGTATTTATGCTGAACCGGCAGTGCAGGGTAAAGATTTCAATACTTAGCGGTATGAGGAGGGAAGATTCCAAAATTGATCAGCGATGACACGACCATTTCAACATTAGCAGTTAACGATAACTATTAATCGAGGTTAACCTCAGCATCCGTTAAAGTTAATTTTAGTTAGCATAAACGCCCACCACTAGTGAGAATAAGGTTATCACTCTTAAATGAAATTGACAATGCAATGTTATAAACATTTCGTCACATGCAGCAGCGATTTGTCTCGTCACTATACAGCCTACAGAGATTTTTTTACAGCACAGCACAAGTAGTCAACATCTTTATCATTCACAACATGAAATGGTATTAGGATCTAATTAGAGATAGATGTGTTATATATAGAACTCAATATGAGCCCTAAAATAAATAACTCGACGATATATTGTATTATGTAACAACTGTATATAATTATATGTAAATGTAACGTTATACATCACTATTCATCGGGATCTTCGATTCTTTCACCTGAATAGGGGCAATAAAACCTTTCCTATGAATGAAATTCCATAGACGGCTCGTGAGCAATAGTATTATTTCTCTTCGAATTTATATTACGGGGTTTTCCATCTTTACCTGAATTCGATACAACCATTAGTATCGAATTCATCGTCGGTACAATACTGTGACGTGTCAACAAAATGTTTTACTAGCAGTTATCTCAACAGATGTACAACAAAGGATGGACTTTCTCGTTGGGATGATCATCGGCTGATTTAATGCACGATCAATTCACCGATTTTAATCCATCTATCTGCCGCGGCCGAGATTCAAACCCAGAACTCCAACCTGATAAGCCGGTACTCTACCCACTGTGTCATGAAGGCTGATGAACGAAGCGAGAAAGAAACGCTAAAAAAACGTTGAGATAACTACGACATGCAGAAAATCCGAAAATAAAAACAGTGATATTAAAAAAAAATGATGTTTCTCACAAATTAAAAAGGGTGATATTCAAAAAAAATAAATTCTAACTTGAATTGAATTCACAATCTCTTTAAATTAAACCTGAAAAACCGATAACAAACAATCATTTAAATGTGTCAAATAATATAAAATTACAATTACAATTCTTTAGAACATTGTCGAACAACACAGGTTAATTTTTACACACAATTTGTAATTAGAAACATTTTTAATCAATCTCAAATACGAAGAATTGTCGTCTGAATTCGCTAATGATACAATCCTTTGATTACTATACGGGTGTAAAGTGAATACAGCACCCCCCTAGCGGTGCGGTCCAAGAAGCTCTGAGAGATTCATACAAATTTTTATTCTTTTATTTAATTCAAATTTCATTACAGATTCATGCTAATTTATGCTCCCCTTATAAAATAATGATATTGTGCCACACTTTTACGTAACATTACAAAGCAAAACACACAGATTTGACTATAAAGTTGCGCGTTTAGTATGGAGAAAAACTGTCAAACTTGACGACAGTTGGACCGTATTTCGTGAGTGACGACGTCACACTTTACACCCGTATTACGACAATGTCTTATCTGTCACTATATTTAAATTAATTGGACACGCAAGATTGAAATGAAGATGGAACTAAAGATAAACTAGAAATGACAAAGCAGTGGGTCTCATGAAGTAGTATATTACAAGTAAATGTCTCACGTTCATTCCTAGAACGTTAATAATTAAGAACGTTACCATTTTTTCTGTATTTCTGACAAAAAAGGCTGTCCACTACTGATTTTAAATTAATTATTTACGATTAAATAAACCTTTTTTCCTCAAAACAGTCACACATTTTTTACAATTTCTAATATCTTTAAAAAATAATCACAATTTTACAGTAATTATTTTTAAAAAGCTGTCGTTTTTTTTTAATATACAACACTTTGATCTCTCATATATGTCAAATAAAATTACATTCATGAAATCAAAACGCTTTTAATTTTTAAGTAGTAAGTTTTAGCGGGTACTCTAATAGAAATGTTTTCTGCAAAACTTTTTGTTCCCTTTGGTAACGTAAATCACACGGGATTCTGCATCACAAAACAGACAATGCGTACAGAAAAAATGGCGACGTCTGTATAACGAATTACATTCTAATTATTATTGTTACGACAGATAGAATACGAGGATGGATGCTAGGCAGTTGTTTGTTTGATTGATGTTGTTGTTAGTTAGAAGCTGTCGTCACTTGTGAGTTGCTCGTCAGCTTTTGTTCGCCAGCGGCCGCCTGCTGTTTGCACGGTTCGTTAAGGCGGCGCATCTGTTGAATGTTAAATAGAAAATGGTTTGTTAATAATTCGCCAATTTTATTTACAAAAAAAAATATTAATTTGACAGGAAATTTTGTAAAAGATGGATGAAGAGGAATACTAATAGTCTACATATTTTAATTATTTAGTTACTAATTTATTAACGTCTTTGTTTGAGTGTTACATGTCTGTCGAGAAAGAGATGCTCTAGAATTAATCAAGGCCGGCGCCATATTGTCATACAGGCCGTGCCCAACTGACATTTGACGATGTCACCAAGAGTGGGAGAAAATGTATGGGAAAAAATATTTCATAGTTCAAGTGTTTGTCATCGAGACAAGGTTACGTCACCAATCATGGTGGTAATGTTATTCGTGGGTGTAGGCTTGTATACTATCGTTGGCTTCGAATCAATTTAGCTCTGCAATTTCGTTTCCTGGCAACATTGACATTTCTTGTGATAAAAAGAAACAAGTGTTTGGTAGCCGAAAAACGACACGTGGCGAACTTCTCTTTCTTGGCAGACTGTAGTATGTGACAGATATAGCGGTATGAAAGATACATTAGAATTGTAACAATACATGTAGGCATTTATATTTATAATTAAACTTTTATTTGTGAATATTTGACATTCTATTTTGAATCGTTCATACATTTTCGTAAATAAAAAACAAAGTACAATCTGTGGGCAATAATACTAACAAGAAGTCGCATTCTTTTACAATTTACTAATTGCTAGTTTGAAGAAGAAACGGATAATTGAATACACAAGTAAAGTGACTAAAAGTACGGGAATTTAACAACAAAATCTTACATTTAACACGAGTTTCTTCCTTTTCATTCTTCAAACTAGTATATCTCAATAATATTACAAACATTTAGGGCCAGTTTTATAAATGTCCATTAGTCAAATTTCCATAAAGTTATAACACCAGATCACCCATTAACCATCCGTTAATTTTAGATACTGTCGTCATTCTATCATTGTCGGCAGTAAAAGTTACACTTTATTTGTGGATAGATGAAAATGTTTTATAAGATTATTATTATTTGTTATTGGGTAGGCAGCTTTCGCTGTTTTGACCCGCGTCCCAGTTAAGTTGTGTTTATATTATCTAGTATATTTTCGAAGGTGTTGGTGGTAGGAGCAAGTACCACTGATTCTGGCAACTGATTCCAAGCACTGACAGCTCTATTGGTCAAGAAGTGTTTCCGTGGGTTGTATGTGATCATCGGTATGAATTAATTATGGACGGCCATTAGTTATTTAACCATCAATATAGTAACAGATGTCTATAAGACTGGCCCTCAGTATTGAAGTGGGAGAGGATAGTGGCAATGTGTAATGTTATGTGTGTAATATTGTATGTTAAGATGATATGATATTATATGTTGATGTAGGAACTACTCACTATGTGGTGTGTATTACGGTGTACAGATACACAATATGGATTGCTGTTATAAAATGTATATTACATCAGAGGAGGGACTGTTGTGGGAGCCACTGCTGCTGCTGGCGGACGAGGAGGGGATCCGCCTCCGTTCAATGGCCTGCGCTATGCTCACTCCGCTGGTGGACGCCTCCCGACTAGGACTCCTGAGGACAATACAACGAAACATTGAATATTCAGATATTTGAAAAATAAAAACAATATTTACAGTCTGTCAAAAGAGAGGGGCTCTCGGATTCAATTGGAACTACAATTTAATTATGTTCTGGCAACAATGACAATTCTATTAAAATTATACAAGTGTTGCCACTATGATTGCCAAAAAGCTGCATGTAGCGCCCTCATCGAAAACCATATCTTTTTCGGCAGACTGTGCAGAGTTGCACGATTGTATTGTAGGTAACCCTGACCTTGTCATAAGAGCTGTCAAAGGTCTGCAATATTCCCACATTGTATATTTTACAAGTAACCGAAAATATGTATTACAGAGCAGTGCTAGAGAAATCACTTCAAAGGCAAGACAGTTTTGCGAATTGGTAAAAGAAAAAAAATACTCCGATAATCCCTTTAAACTGCCATCGCAAGCAAACCATGATGCCAGTTTATTCTAATAATCCAAAAATTGGCAATTTTTTAAACAACAGTTTTGATGTATAATTTGAACATATCTTATTATCACATCAAGCAACACTAAACCAAGTTTGCTCCCGTGAGACTCACTCTGATTCATGCATAACAGTATTGTTCACATTTCATACACCTCGCCATGCTACAGAATGACAAATCGTAAAGAAGCAATATATATGAAGCACACACACAATTAGTAAGGTAAATATTACGTTACCTCTCTTGGATCTGTTGAGCGCTGACGAGGGAGGCAAAGCAATCAGCGCACACACGCACGGGGCTGTACAGCTGTTCATTGGGCAAGGGGGTGGTGTTCTCCGAGCACTCGGCACAGAATATCCTGCCACAATTCCTATCGCAACATGGCGACCACAAACAGAATACTATGTTAATCCACTACCAACATTATTAATAGCATTATGATTATATACATTATGAATTACAATTTGTTTATTAGAGAACAGAACACCACACCTCCCCGTCCTTGCACACCCTCTTTGCTTTCATCACATCATCACGAGTCATCTCATTACAACACTTTGCCTCAAAACAAATCCACACATTCTTGACAATCTCATTAGAATCTCAATGCTCTTTTCCCTCTTTAACAACTGCCATACATTCTTCTTTTCCTCTGTCTATCATTGGCTAAAAACAAAACTTGCAATCAAAATCTCTCGCGCAATAATTTAGACAATGAGAACATAAGAATCTGATGTAAGTATTGAGTTACTAATGGACAACACCTTTTATAAAGCAGACTAGAGGAATTTAAAGGAAGGAAAACTACACAATGATGTCATAATATTAATATGGCAAAACGCCGCAACTCAACAAGACACAGCTTGAAGAAAAATGCACTGATAAAATCTTTATTCAAATTCATTTTGCAACTAGCAGGTTTGCAATGTCTGCCAACCAACCACTTGTGACAAAACAATGATGAAATATGTTATACGTATTTGCAAGAATATGAAAATATCTGTACCCCTTGCAATGGTGGACACAGCATACTGTGGAAATGATTTTGCACAGCTAAATGTTGCGGTACGGCATTTTGCCATCAGATGGCAGAATAAGTCATGAAAATAGATTGGAAGACTCACTACTTTATAGGGAATAATTAGCCTACATACAAGAATATGCTTAAATGGACGAAAAATTACTGCCAGTATTTTCTGGGCTATTAGGCCGTGGTCGATTGGGTTGTTGTCTATTATTATTACTGCTAATGCGCGAGCAGCTACAGATCTATATCTAGCTTGCACTGCACAAGTCCTCAAATACTTGTCCAACTTATTATACTATATAAACACTTTAACATTTGGAGCTAATATTACTAGGCGGTCTGTTCCATACTTCAACAACACATGCCCAAAGTTTCGACCCACTAGCACATAGCCCGGAAAATACACAGCGTATGAACACTGGCTGTGAAATCCTACGATCTGATGAAATAATGATGCTATGTTTACCTGCAATGGTGCTTCCTCTTGCCGAGCCAGAAGTGTGTCTGACAGCGAGTGCACCGTGAGACGGCATGATCTGGCACCCACAGCACTCCACCCTCGCCTTTTGTGCCGTTCCCCGCACCGCCGGCAGCCGACGATGAGGACGTACCCCTCGAGTGTTGCGAGGTGCACTCTCCGCTGGACGGTCCCGCCTCACCGCTGCCTCCCGCCACGGCGTCTGTCGATTGTTGGAAGTCCTACACAAGAGAGAGATTGTAACGATTATTAATAAACGTTTTCGTTAGTTACAATTTACCCCCTTCATGCTAACTTACTACCATAAGTCAGACATATACAGAATATAAAATTAATATTGGTATTGCAATATATCCATCTATTTACTAGTACCATCACGGCACCAGGAGAGATGTGCTCATCTGCCCGATTGTGCTCTCAAGACTTAAAATGGATGGTCTATTTGATCGTTGAATTTTACAAGATATTACGTCAATATGTTTACGACATACTTCATATAGCGAAACCTACGTGAATACAGACAGGCCAGAGCACTGAAAAAACCAATATGGTGGCCACCGGCGATGTGTTTTAGAAATAACACTATATCAACTGTTTTGGTCTTGTATATGGCAATACCATTGACAAGGTAATTCCCAGATTATATAAGATAATTTATTATACTACGAACATACACATCACATACCGTAATACGGGGTGTCTTTGTGCCACTTTTTGTAGTTTTTTCGATGTAAAAAAAAGAGAGATTTATGTGTGATACAATATCATCTCATGGTATGGGGTGGCCTTCAATAGATGGCAGTAATATTACCATTTTCGAAATAATAGAGAGTTTTAATTAATTTGCAAGAGTCAAAGCGCTAAATTCAATAATACGTGTGGCATAATCTCGCCCCTGGTGGCACAAAGACACCCTGTTTTACCAGTACTGTAATTAAGGCTCTCCACACACGTCCGGAAGTTCAGTTAACTGAATCGACCGTTTGCAAAAGAGCTCTGATCAAAACCTCTCTATGAATTCAGTGTTACCCTGATTATGAATTCATAAAGAGGTTTTGGTCAGAGCTTTTTTGCAAACGGTCGATTCACTTAAATGAACTAATATACTAATGACAATGATATTATATTAAGACTATTATTAAGTCTAAGGTTAAAATTTGCAAAATATCAAACCCACATAATATGCAACAATACTCAGAAGTAGTATACAATAACATGTATTACGAGTGTTTAGGCTGTTGTTATTGATTATACATTACGGACCATCAAATACCTGAACATGGACAAAGCAATGTTGCCCACAATAAGTTTATTAATAATAGAAGATAATAATAAAACAAAGATAAACAAACATTTACAAGACAAATATTAAGTAATGTTAATTCATATAACAATATATGCCAATTGAAATAAAACAATCCAGTAACTGATTAAATACTATGTACGTCAGACGATTATCTCATGTCTTCAAACAGCACAATGCTTTTTAGGGCCAATCCGGGAGGAAAATCGTGCAAATCAGGATTACTATTCACTATCATATCGACCTATACAACATACTAAAATTTGAGGTCCACCTGACTGTTGGGTCTCTATAATAATGACTTATTTGTTTACAATTACTATAGGGGATGGATAGGGGAGGGGGTGGGGCTAGAAGGGCCACCGCAGTTGTCGGCAAGATGAGTTTTCTCATTGTTTGGGGTCTCTAGCTAACTAGGACATCTGAATGATGGAATAATGGAATCTATCATTTTCATCTTTATATTATTTTATTAATATCAAAGCCTTCTTTTATTTTTTCATTTCTTCACAACTTCACTTCACCATTATAATAAACTAAAAATTAAGACTCAAATAATCATTGAAATGACTTCAAAACATCTACCCCATCGACTACCTTTGAGGGGGTGTAAAAAATATTGGACCGGAAAATGGAGGGGCAAGAACCTGATCTTGTTCCTTGACCTATCCACAACAATAATCAATTGATGGAATTCGGTTCTCATATTATGCAAACGAAAGTCCTGTCAGCGCCTGCACTAATGTTAGTCGCGTGAATTAGTGGAGTTTGGAAGCTGATAGTAGCAAAGCAAAGACAAAAATAAGACAAAAAGTAATCGAACCATAGATTATTCAAATTTTTATTTTGTCTTTCACCGACTGGATGTTTTCAGCCATGTCCATCAATAAAGAACGACACAGTTTAAGGTCCTATATGCTGTCATTCGGCTTCGGCGCCCTGAATTGTTCTCAGCCAATACTGAAAGAATCGTCTTGAAACTGAAGACAATGATAGATGAAAGTATGGACTACAGATTGACTGTTTTGAAATTACAATATTTGGAAATTCCTGGAATAAAAAAATATTCCGTAAGTACCGCTGAAATTTACGGGATCTGAGGATTTTCCGTTAAGTTTTTCAGATATAAAAGTATAATAATTTAGCCAAAATACTGCTAATTATAATCATAACAAAGTGGCTATTTTAGATTTGTTAATTTGTTCACAGGCTCTACTTATTAAGCACTAACATTCTCATACAAAATTTGAAAAAGTTGAAGCGAAAATAGGACAATTTTTGCTCAGTGCATACAAGACACAAAAAAACATGAATTAGTCACAATTTCAAAACTAAATTGTTAGTAGTAGTAAGTAGAAACATTGAGAGATTCGTTAATCACAAAATAAAATACCGTAATAATTTACTGAGACAAATTACCAAAGACAAAAAATTAAAATGTTAACCAAAGACAATAAATAAAACAACACAGTATTAGTTGTCGCCATAAATAAATAAATGAGTGAATTTTGATTTGTTTTTTTTTTTATATATTTTTTTTCATCTTGTTGCTTAAATGTGTGTTTGTCTCTTTTGCAAACTAACCCAGTAAGCGGAGGAATGATGCAACGGACGCCGTCTAAAATTTTGTTCGAAATACGCCTCCTCTAGGGCGAGCTGTTCCTCAGTCCACTCGCAGGCAGACATGTCTAACACTTCGCTACTGTCGTCCGAGTTATTCTCCTAGAAATGTTCAACCAGGACAATGTACATACAATGTGATGTGGACACGTAAAGTGCGATACAATGATTGCACGTTTGATAGCTGAATAACTTAAGTATTTCATTATTTAATAATATTATTAGTGTTTATGAAAGCGCCGCCAACACCATTATTGCTAACATAAAATTTAATACTATTTTTAAACTTAAATATATTTGGTAAGAACTTATATACTAACTAATAAGTTGCGGTATAACTATTGCTATTCCGTAGGTAATGGCGCCATGTGAATTGGTTTTGGTGCCATAAATTTTTCTCAGCCAATACTGAGAGCATCGTCTAGAAACTGAAGACAGTGATAGATGGAAGTATGGAATACAGATTGACTGTTCTAGAATTACAATACAGTGAAACTCGGATTTTAAGTTCCCGCATTTTACGTTTTCCCGGATTTAAAGTTTTTTTTTGTCGGTCCCGTTTCACCCCCATACATTCCAGAACAAAAATTTCCCAAATTTTACGTCAGGCGCCCAAACAATTCCCGGATTATACGTTTTTTTCTCGGCCGTAAAGTTGTACACGTAAAATTTAATCGTTTGTCAAAAAGTTGGACAAAAAATATTACGCAAAGAAAGTGTGTAAAGTCACATTGCTACTTTTTACTTAATGCCAACACTTCCACGTGGTGGGCGGTGTTATCTTATCTCCCCCTCATAACACCTCAGTACATCGCTACGTCTTGATGCATGGGGTGATTTACAGAGAATGTCAACATGTGCAGCGCATAGTAACATGTTAATTTTAATCGCCGGAAGTGTTTAGTATAACTTTAAAGTTTCAGTTTTTTATCCAGTTCATTGTAGTGCAACATACACATTACTCATTTTATTTAGGTATTTAATATATACCTACCTACACGTGCGTATTATTCCAAACAGTGCTTTGTGATTTACTTCTCGCGAAATTTTTGGGCACCAATTTTGTTGAATTTGAAAAAAAAAGATTCCTTTTTAATTTACATTAAGTTTGGTTGTTATTCCAATTTATATTTCCACAAATACAAATGTGTATTGTCAGCCTTAATAGGTGTTCAGAAGAAACTCAGGAAGGGCCCGACACACCATTTGATATTTGCAAAAGTTTTAACTAGGTCATTGGACATGTACCTAATGATAAACTCTGTCGAAATAAAAACCAACAACTAAAGTAAGTGACTTTTTGAAATCTAAAAGTAATAAATAGTTGTTTCAATTTTACTCCGATATAAATTGTGTTGTGTACGAAGTGCTATTATTAGGTAATGTGAAATGCGCGGACCTACGTCATGTCGTGCGCATTAAATTACGTACTTATCCCGAGAATCAAATTTGTGACAAATATTCGACATCCACCTGGGTTGCTTCCGAAAAATCGCAAGTTTTCCTTATAAAATTATTCAGTTTATTTGAAAATTAAAAATTGGCGCGAAATTCAAATGTTCGTGTCGCGTAATTCTATTTTTTTCCTGTTTTCAGATCTTTGGAATTTGAATTAACGGACTTTTATTGTATGGGTTATTTTCTGAAAATTCAATTCCTTCAATTTAGTTTTTTAGTGATATAATTCACTTTTGTTTCTTGTAAACATAATTACTGCCAAGAAATCACTCCTACTACATGACAATGAAGTTAACAGTGAAAAGTAACTACGTTTTTATAGGACATACTAAAATATCATTTCCCACATTTTAAGTTTTCCCCTATTTTACGTTTTTTTCTGGTGGTCCCCAGAAAAACGTAAAATCCGAGTTTCACTGTATTTGGAAATCATTTGAACAATTAATTATTCTGGAAGTACCCCTGAAATTTACGGGACTTAAGGACTATCCGTTCAGTTTTTCGGATGTAAAAGTATAATTTAACCAAAATATCGGTAATTATAAGGTGAATAAGTTAACTGGTCTTAGATTTTTTAATTTGTTCCCAGGCTCTTTTTAAAAATGTATAATTCACATTGTCGCTTACGTTATTCTTATTTCGCCCTAACATTCTCATACAAAATTTGAAAAAGTTGAAGCGAAAATAGAACAATTTTTGCTCAGTGCTCTTAAGCAAATGATAAAAGGTCTCACTCCAAATATTGTTGCCAGAATTTAAAATTGTGGAATAACGTAATTCTTAGAGTGAACTGGACTAACAATATTTATATGGCAACTTTATCCTTACTAATGAAACTATATAAATAAATAAATAAAAGCATTTAACGTCTTTATTCACCAATTCAGTTTACAATTGACGATAGAAGTGAAATTATGTCACATAGCATCTGAAGTACCACCGCCACCTTGACATTTCTCTCTTTCTCTAGCCATGATGTAGGATTAATACATTCATCATTATAGGCGAGGTTGCCATCACCGTCACTAAGGAAATATATGGAATAACAGTCCCTTAACAACGAGTATGACAGACCACGTATTATATTCTGTTAGGAGATTTGACAAGAGTGTTGGTCCTATGCGATCATTATGCTATGTTGCCAACTGTTACAGCAGGGCTAGAGTACCTACTCTAGGAGGTGGTGGAAGTACAGATACAGATAAAATTTAGCAATTTTAATAGACTTTATAGAATCAACAATAATGATAACCCATTTGTGAAAACATTTTGTCAAATGGTGCGACCTTAGCAAACATATAAAATAAATAATACGAAGCCGTTATGATTTAACCAAGACTTTTATATTATATTAAGTACCCTAGACGTCTGATTCCATGTATTTCACACAAAACTCACACTATTAACAAGATATCAATAATAAAAACTGAAACATCTTTAAAACTATACCTTAATTCCTGAATAACGTCAAAACTAATACAGTTTTTAACTATGAGTCAAAATTCTCCATACGATTTGACAGTTTGTGGGTACACTACTAGCATTGAGTACGCCATCTAGGTACTTAATATAAAAGTCCATGTGAATTATAAACACCAATAAGCGTGAGATTTAAAGAAAGCGTAGACAGTTGATTTCGATGTGCGTTTATGAATTTTTTTATAATAAATAAACTTGTCGTAACGTGACGTGTAGGTTAGTAAGACATGTACTGTAGAATATCTCTTACCGGTTGATCGGGCGTCACTCGGGATGTGCGACACGCTCGTTGTAACAATTCTACTCTAGCGGCATGCAGTTCTCTCATTAAGATCTCTTCTCTTATCTGGAAAACAAAGTTAAGAAAATCATTTAGCAATCAAGAATACATGGTTGGCACAGTTGGTTAAGATGGCAGTGTCTCGAGCGAGAGGTGTCAAATTCAAACCCCGGCGCTGGCGATATTCAATACTTTGCGATACAGGCTTTTAGCCTAGTGCAAGGTGTGCAGGAAAGTATTTGGGTTTGTGTATGCAAGCTCAGATACTTTTTATACGAAAAAAGAATTTACAAAATTTCTTAAACTAACCGATATAAAAATGAATGCTCGTACTAACCATATGATCCTTGATAATCTGCTGTAATCTGTGTTGTACGGGACTCTGTGGGTACACGAGGCCATCCACAGGGTCTAAACTGCTGCCCCAGCGGTCTGACTTATTGGATAATCCTCCGTTGCTCACTCTGTGGAAGATATCATCACACATACATTACAACTCACCAAATAGATTAACCTGTGTCAAATAAAGTAAACAGAAACGTTGAACATGGTCATTTTTTTTGTATCTCTACCATAAATAGGTGTTCATTGACTCTGAATTAATTATTTATGATTAAATAAAGCTTTTTTTTCTTGGAAATAGTCACACATTTTTGAAATACGTTTAATTTCCTACACTTAACACAATTTTAAAATTTGTGTTTAAAAAATTCACAAATTGATAAAAAATAAATAAAAAGTCATTTTAACTCACAGTAAAATGAGTGTCTGAAATGTATTAGAATTTAGCAACTAATTAAACACATTATTTGTTGGAAAAAAAGGTTAATAAATAAATAAAATAAATAAAAGAAATGAGTGTCTCATTTGGATGATTTAAATCCAGACCTGCATTGAATGATAATATATCTCTGTTTTATACTGATTTCTCTCTCAAATTCTGTTGTCGTTGACGTAATGCAGTTCTGGACAATCTACATCTAGACTCGCATTGAACTAAACCACACCTGATAGTTTTGTTTTGTCACCATATGTGTTTATTGATTTAATAATTTTTTGCTGTTACTGTTTATTGATTTGTTGCATTTGACTTTGTAATGTTTGTTCAATATGTAAACCTGACGATTCCATGAGCCTTAAATGAGGCCTACGGATGATTAAAAACCAATAATGCAGACATATAGAGGTACAGAAAAGATGGCAATGTTCGGTATACATTATAAAAATGATGTGGTTCATACCTGTGTGGCCGCCTGCAGTTGGGATCCTTGGTAGTGGAGGAGTGGGAGCCACAGCAAGTACAGCAGCACACTCTACATGAGTCCAACACAGGGGGGAGCTGCTGGGGGGACTGCGAGGGGACGGAGCCCGAGCGCCCTTGCCATTTGGACATTGAGTTTGCTAAACAAAATATTTTTTATTATTTATTTATTTAGAACTTGTGTAATTACAATAAGTTGACAGATTAAATTTATATTTGACGATATAGATCTTAAACTACATATTATAACGTTTCCCCCCCCTTATAAAGTAAAACTTGTGTTAAGGGGGAGGATAATATCACAGTTTGTTTGTTATTCTCAGATGACGACATGAGAAACTCCTCATAATACTGATTGGGTGACAGTTCGTCCCCTGGTCAATATCTCATAAAGTGAAGAGTTGATACAGTTAAGCCCTGCATGAGTAGACTCGTGCTATCTCCCTTTAACTACTACTAACAATAAAATATGAGAAAGAGACAAACACAACTTTCACAATAGTTGGTTTTATAGTTATTAATTTTCTGGACGAATTGTCGGTTCAACATAATAATAAGTGGTGAAATTCGCTATACATTTCTGAATTCATACATGATGGAGATAATAAAGAAGCCTGTCATTTTTTACGGGTCATAACTAGTTAACAATACAAAGTGGTATCTTCAAACAAACAACAGACATTCTGTGATAGTCATAGTGTGTCAAAAAAGAGATGGTACATTGAAGGAAAATCCCACGGGCTTAAGGCCCTCTACATCCCCGGGTAGCTCAGGCGCATTAATAGCGACCTCTTTACCAGCACTTGTAGGCAAATCTTATTAAGATGTGGGCCCAGGGTTAGCCTATGAGATGGTACAGATTAATTTGGAGCAGCGTTCTAATCAATAACCATTTCTTTCTCGACACACTGTGGGCATATGAGTCTGGCATATCATACCTCCGGCAGAATAGGTCCTGAACGCTCTCAACGGTGAGTTGGGGCACAGCGTCATCTCGGAGCAAGTAAACTGCTCCTCCCCAGTGGCAGGGGCGCAGCAGTTGTCTGAGGAGTGCCCCCCGTCGGAGCGCTGTCTCCTGTGGAGGGCGTGGACGTTGTGGGAGGACCCAGTGGGGCTTGTGTTGCTCTGCTGCTGTTGTTCAGACAGACGCTTGGCTTCCGCGTTCAGGAGGTTTCCTACAAATAACACACAACACTGTATATTCCATTACTTAATGAGAAGACACAAATGAATGGCAGGCGAAGGAAACATGAGTAGTCGTGATATCAATATTTTGAAAAAAAAAAAAACATTTATTTATTATTGCTAATTGGCTCACAGCTTACAGCTGATATACCCAGGTATATCTATATCTAGCTTGCACAATCAATTGTCTTCAAATACTTGTCCAACTTATTGTACTATATAAACACATTAACACTTGGAGTACTGATAATATCACTAGGCAACCTATTCCATGCTTCAACAACACGGTTTGGAAGAAAAACACCAGATTCGAGTTAAATGTGGTTCAACTAAGTTTATAATGAATGAAATTTATATTGGAATTTAATGTAACGGAAAGAAAAAACTATCAAGTTTAAAAATTGCTTACCGATTTCAGTCTCCAACAAGATGGCTGCAGAATCATTGAGTCCACCGTTCTGTACAGAGTCTAACCTCTGTCTCCTCTTTGACGCAGAATTGTCTGTACTTGGCGACGCACCTGAATTGTTGAGTTCAGCTCCCAAATCGATACATCCGCTACTGGAATCTGTCTGTTGACTGCACTCCGATATACTACGCCACGTTAAACTTTCATTTCTAACTTTTCCGTTCATTTCGAGACTGTCCGACGAGTTACCATCTAAAAACACAGGAATTTCATCAGTAGGTGTTATGCCCATTTGCACGGCGCCGGATTTATACGCGACGCCTCCCGTTATAATCCTCGCTGGTCTTTCTTCGTAATTCTGTTGAGGAGAATCAGCTATGGTATCGATTGCTTGTTCTACGTAATCCGAACACTCTGTTAATCCGTCTATTTGGTCCGGTGAGTCGATGAGTAATCTCTCTTCAATGATGAGGGAAGTATTTCCATTTTCGTATATACCGCTGGATTCTAACTTACTATTTATTAAGTCCACTTCGATATCGTCCATCTTCGTATTCGAATTAGAATCCACACTATTTGATATCACATCACTGTCTGTAGACAAACCGTTATTAAGTATAGGAACATTACCGTTGACTTTGGAATAACCGTTGACAATCTGTTTGGGAATTGTCGTATTAATAAGACTATCCGAACTGTTTATCATATTATGCATCTGTACAAAGTTCGTTTGACTGGGTGATTTGCCGTTGATCTGACTACCCGACATGATGTCCGAATCTCCGCTCTCGTCGGAATAATCGTCGACGAGTTGCTGATCTCCGTTTTCGTTATTATTGGCGACCCCTTCGCCGTTTGCCGATATGCTGAGCGTGCTGAGTTTCATGGGATCGACCGTGATGCTGGGATCACTGGACCGTCGCATGGTGTTGTTGCCCGGTTCGGAGAGAGCCAACAGATCCCCGTAGGATCGTGTCTTTGTCATTACACCTGGAAAATTGAAATATAACATTGGTCTGGTGAGATGTGTGGAGGTTGCATGCAAATATCTTTCTGTCTCAGTGTCTCGATCATAATAATCCCTGTCGTACATCCATCCAACTCTTCATACTTCTGTATTCTATTATGTTATTACCATGTGTCAGTGTGTTATGTATGATGATGTTGATGTGTAGTCTTCTTGTGATATGTTAGAGTGTTATACATATGTGATGGCAAGGTGTGTTCAAGTCTGCGTGATAAAGATGTGTTAATGTGGTCAAAATGTGTATCAAAGATGTGCTTTTTTGTGATCATAATAAATGTGTTTAAAATAAAAAACAGTGGATCATTAATTTGTTACTGTGGTCAGAACAAATGCAATACATTTGTTACTGTTGTCGAAACAAATGCAATACATTTGTTACTGTTGTCGAAACAAATGCAATACATTTGTTACTGTTGTCAGAACAAATGCAATACATGTGTTACTGTGATCAGATTAAATGCAATACATTTGTTACTGTTGTCAGAACAAATGTAATACAATTGTTACTGTTGTCAACACAATTGCAATACATTTATATTACTGTTGTCAGAACAAATGCAATATATTTGTTACTGTTGTCAGAACAAATACAATACATTCATTAATCTGATCAAATGCAATACATTTGTTACTGTTGTTAGAACAAATGCAATACATTTGTTACTGTTGTCAGAGCAAATACAATACATTTATTATTATTGTCAAAACAAAACAATTGCAATACATTTGTTACTGTGGTCAGAACAAATGCAATATATTTATGTATTACTGTTGTCAAAACAAATGAAATACATTTATTACTGTTGTCAGAACAAGTTGCAAGAACAATACATTTGTTATTGTGGTCAGAACGAATGTAATACATTTGTTACTGTAATCAGATGTATTACTGTTGTCAGAACAAATATGAAAAACAAATTAATGGGATTTAACGGTACGCAATAGATATTTCCAGATTCATTCATACCAATTACAAAACAGTATAATATGGCATATTATGTTTCGTTATTTAATAATATTATACCTGCAACTTGAGGGTCCCCCTCCTCCTGATTGTCCTCCGTAGATGAGCTGTTGTGTGGCGCTTGGGGCTGAGACTGTGGTGCGGGAGTATCGGGCGCGGCACCCAAATAAACCGCGGCCCACACGACTAGCGCACGCGTTGAATGTGTCGGGTAAAGAACCTATAATACAAAATTGTTTGGAATTCATAGAATAATTTATTTTAATAATATCAGTATTTCAGTGTAACTGCTGTCGAGATAAGATAACTGAGTGTGGAAAAACGTTGAGAGATAGGATAAGAAATGAAGTGATCAGAGTGTTGAGTGAATGTAAAACGGATGTTGTGACTGGAATGAAAGTGAACAAGTTGAGATGGTTGGGACATGTAGAGCAGTCGAATGATACAAGGATAGCAAAGAAAACACACATGGGAGAAAGAAGAGGCGTAAGAAAGCGTGGCCGTCCAAGAATCACCTAGACCAGATTGTTGTTTTGAGTAAAAGAAATCAGAGAGTGTGTATGACTGCATGCATGAATGTGACGGAGGCAAGGAGTGTGTGTAAGGATAGGGCTGTCTGGCGCTCTGTCCTCTCTCCCTACCCTGCAAGGTGTGAGGGTATAGACAGATAGATAGGCAAAGTCCATACCTCGTCTCCGTTAGGTTCGTAAAGATGGTTTCTGTACTCCGATGTGTTGAGGAATCTCCATACGCTGAAGGTTCTCTCCGCGACTCTCTGCGATTGTCTCTCACGTCTGCTGTTGCACAAGAATGTCCCAAAGAGACACGAATACGTGTGCTGGGCTAATTTAATCTGGAAACAACAACAAAAGACAATACTAATAACATGTAATATTACAGGGGCATAAGGACTCTTATTGCACGACACGTTGCAATTCACTCACCAAATACGCTTGCGAAAATTCAAAACTACACGGATATTGTACTTGGACTTGATGTACACAGTCTAACCACTGCAAGAATACAGGACATCTGAAACAATCAATAAAAAGCAGCAATTAATAATTAAACAAACTAGGTTGTAAAATGTTTGTGTCGATTGTATCTTATTTATCCTTCCCTCCTTCCTGTCCTGACATGCATACCTGCTTTTTATTAGATAGCTTTGTAGATTTTCACAGTCCTTGTTAATCTCTTGTCCATTCTTCTCGGGTGTACTGTGTGTAGATTGTCGATGTTGTCGAGCTTTTGGCCTACTTGCTGAGGTTATCTTCAGGACGTAATCTACATTAGTCCTTAAGATGGCCTCAGCAAGTGGGCCGAAAGCTCGACAACATCGACAATCTACACACAGTACACCCTAGAAGAATGGAGAAGAGATTTATATTGCATATTTTTCTAGTTTCTGTATATTTTTTTATACTTTTACGTAACCGGGGTTAGCTGGCATAGATTGCAGCAAAAGCTCGCCTTAGTGAACAAATATTTTGTCACCTATAACTTCCATCAAGAACCTTAGGTCAAAACACTCAACATCGATGTGTAAATAAATAAGAAACAGAGGTCTTCTGGGATGATTTTCTAAATGATTGGATATTGTTTTTTTTACCTTTCATTGAGATCCTCCGCTCCAACAGTGTGACCGCACCTATCGGCGAATTTATGTCCAAAGTCCAGCCATTCTCTCTCCACTAAAACTCTAAAGCCCTGGAATAAACAATACAAAATCATCATTTAATATCTTCAATTACATTTTTTTTACGATTCTTAGCAGTGTTTTTATTGCCTAATGTAAAATTCATTCCGGTGCAAATAGCAGATTTACACTCTAAGCCGACTATATGAGTAAATTAAAGACCTGACAGCTCTTATGACAAAATTTGACAGCTAGGGCTACCAACATTGATGTCCCATAATAACTTGATTACCAACTCGAGTCCTTTTCTATGAATGTTGCGCGATCCGACGCATTTGTTCCCAACTGAGAGTTCCAATTAGGCACAATGTATGGAATTTGGGTAACCAGACAACAAACTCAAAATCTCAACTGTCAAAAGGGTAACCTACTATTGACAGAATCGCAACTCATCGCCGGAAAATCTGTTGCCGCTAATTTCAATATTGTTGGGTTAGGTTCGTTAGGTTGTTTTTTTTTTACACAGAAAAACAAAACAAAAAAAAACAACGGCATCAGATTTCCCGGTGTTGAGTTGCGATTCTGTCAATAGTAGGTTACCTTTTTGACATGTGAGATTTTGTCACTTGAGATTTTGACATGGAACTGGAATTTGACATTTGGAATTAGGCAAGCTCCATACAAATATTTTTTCGCTCGTATTCAGATTTGTTGCTAAGAGAGTAATCAAGTTACCTACTAGTATAGTATAAATATTGATGCTCTTATGACAAAATTTGACAGCTAGGTCTACCAACAATAGTTTTGAAACAAGTCACTTGCAGCTAACATCCGGATTGCTGAGAAAGAAAAAATCATCTGTAGTAATCTTACCTCGATGGTTCTATAGTATGGGTCCAGTAGTAATTGTGCAAGTGAGACAATTTGCGGAGTTCTGTCCCACCCGTCTGAGCAATGTACGAGGGTAGGTCTGGCGGCAATGTGTATCGCCCTAGTCACGAGGTTGGCCGCCTTCAGAAGACCGCCAACTGATTGGAGCCACAGGGATTTCTCCAACACGGAATGCCAACTGAAAAAAAATTAATATATTGGTAAATTCGTATTGTATTCTGTTTTGTCTTCTCAGACCGCATCCCTTGCGGGTAGGCGGAGAGAACAGATCGCCAGACTTTCCTATCCTTACACACACATCTTGCTTCGATCACATTCATGAAATTCGTCACGCACACTTACGATTCTTTTTACTCAAATCACTTCTGTCCTTAATCTGGTCGACATGGTTCAAGGCACGAGCTTCGTGGTCTTCTTTCTCCCAGGTACGTTTTCTTTGCGATCCTTTCATCATTCATCCTCTCTACATGTCACAGCCATCTCAACTTGTTCATTTTCATTCTAGTCGCAACAACCGCTTTACATTCATTGAACTCTCTGATCATAAATGTAACATTGAAACAAATATTTAAAACCTTACTTGGCATGATCGGCTGGTTCAGCAGCTAATGATCTCAGAGCTTGGGCAGATTTTCTAACGCTGTGTATGTTCGGCAAGCACATAAACTGAATCTCGGCACACGGATAATATTGCGGACACTCGCAACCACCACCTCGAGCGCGGTTGGTAACGGCGGACGCGTACGATCTTGCATCCACGATGAGCACTTTCTTGGGAGGTTCTCGGCTGGTGGTTGTTGTGAGGCCTCGGTCAAAGTGACACGCGGCGGCGAGGGCGGCAAGCAGTTGTTCGTCTTCGTTTGATCTCCAACCTAACCATCCTACTTCTGGCTGGGAGCAACGAGCAATAACAGCACCATTAGCTCTATGCCTAGAAAAATAATTATTTTTATTATTAATTTTTTTTTGTGAGAACATCGGATGTCATAGTTGAATAACAAGTAGTTATCTCAACAGATATGCAGCAAAGGATGGACTTGGCTAAGTACCAAACACAATCTAATGGTGCCCAGTGTGCAATATATACACGTTCTTTTTTTGGCTCAGCAACCAGCCTTCACAGCACAGCGGTTAGAATACCGGTGTATCAGGCTGGATGTCTGGATTCGACTCTCGGTCATGGGAGTTGGATGGACTGGAATTGGTGAAGGTTTCTCTAGTTAAAAAGGCTAACGATCAGTCTCATTAGTCCTGAGGATAGCCTCAGCAAGTAGGCCTCGAGAAAGCTCGACAACATCAACAATCTACACACGGTACACCCGAGAAGAATGGAGAAGAGATTAATAAGGACTGTGAAAATCTACAAAGCTATCTAATAAAAAGCAGGTATGCATGAGATAACTACTTGTTAAAAAGAAACAAATTTATGACAAAATTAACAAAATAGATATGCCTTACCTCCACACCACTGCCGGTATCCTTCGAGAACTCCTAAACTTGGCTACAGTCTCCAGAGCCTCATCTGACACACAGGCAGGGACTAACAGCAATGGAGGATAAGAAGCGCACAACCGAAACTCAGAATTCACGCTGGAAACTCTCCACGCTCCGTTTATGTCAAACTGTAATCTCGATACCTGGAAAAAGATGCAATAATATAGTAACATTAATTCTTCACTTTGTGAGAAACTGCAAACAAATTAAAAAATCTACAACAGTCAACTTGTTAACCTTATGAGTACCAATATTTTGGCTAAACTACACTTTAACATCTTACAAACTGAGCGGATAATCCATGTATCGGGCAAATTTCAGAGGTCCTTTCAAAGTTATTTCTTGTTCAGGGAATTTTCAAATATTACAATTCTGGATCTGTCAAGCTGTAGTCAATACTATCATGTTTAACTGTCTTCAGTATCAAGACTACGTTCTCAGTATTAGCTGAGAAAGTGAGAAAACCATGTATCGCCAAAGCCAATTTAAGAATATTATTCTTTACCTCTCTTCTGAAGTCTCGGTGTGGATCTGTTGGTAATGGAGCTGCTAATCTCCTAGTGACCTCGGCCCCTTCAGGTTCTGCAGCCCACGCTCGGAAGCAGAACGCAAACAGACCTTCCAGCGATGCTGGGGGTTGGAGAGCTGCCTCTAACCGCCTCTGCCACTCGATGCACTGCTCGCCCGTGGCAAATGTGCACCTGCAGAAGAGGAAACACACATATTATGCATATAAAATTACAATCACATTAAAATCTCAAATCAAATTATGTTATCATCTATTAACATTTTATGGTGCAATTGCAAATGCATGCAACCAATGAGATGACTGGAGATGAACAATTAAGCACCGAATCAGATATCTCGTGCTATCCCAAGTAACAATTTAGCTCCTAGATTGTTTATTGTTTTATTGTTTTCTATCGTCCCATTTGGGCACCTAGACTCGTCAATTTTTACAATTATAGCAGTTTTAGAACCGTTCTAAAACCAATCCAAGAGCTAGATTGCTCTTTCATTTTATTTTATTTTTATTTTATCTTAAAAACCGTTACAGTAAACACAACAAATAGATACAAAAAAAACATCACCATTTCATAGACCAGCGATGGTTCTGCGAATTACCAATAAGTTTAATTGCAATCAAAAAACAAATTATGTAATTTGGTTACTATTTGATAAGACACATTGTATAAAGAGAGAGAGATATTGTGCAGTGCAACTGAACATAGAATAATTCCTCAGCTAGTATGATGCACTCACACAACATTATAATAATATAAATATTATTGTTTATTATATTCTCTATATATATATACGCACAGGGTTGATAAGGATTATGTAAATACATAACTTGTCATGTATGAATAAATAATACAATATTACTTCTATTAGTACTTATATTAATCAAATAGGGAAACACTATATGTAAATAATAATTATTAATTATAGTCATAAAACACAACAACAGTACTTGTTACAAATTAGATACAATAGTATATAGTAGATAGATAGATGTGGGACTTGTGACGAATGTCGAAGTATTTTTTTCCATCGTCCCGTATGCTTTTGAGGGCGCTGAATCCGAATTTCAACTTTGCCACCTCGTAAATGTGATGCATTCTGAGATATCTCAGAGAGAAAGAGAAAAAAATGCTTTTGTTTCAGACTTTGACCGATAATTCAAAAAGTATTAATTTTAGAGAAAATAAGAACAGAAATAAACGCAACACATCCAAGATGCGATGATTGCTACATGAATGTGACATTCAGAATGGGTGACGATCGTCATCGCAGCAAAAAATTTGAAATCCCCGAGGATCTCCAAGATCAAGATATACATGTGTCTATAACATATTTTATTGGATATCCCTCACCAGTGTCAGACTGTTCATAAGGGAGTTTGGGAAAATTCCCAGCTGCCTTTGAATGTTTTCCTAGGGCCGAATTTTCTTCCCAGTCCGATCCCGTCCCTCACACAAAGAGTTCAGATAATTATAATTGCCTACACCACTGTAGTTTATCAAGAGGGACTAGAGTTGTCAAATCTATATCTAAGTGAGAGATAATATACCAGCATATGTATGTACATAATGCATAGAGACTTGTGTATTGGGTGAGGTGTCATCATAACCCACATAGTGATAAAGGTCTATGAACTTGACCATATTACTTTATTACTCATATTCTTTTACAAAACACAATACAAACATTTCACTACATCATGTTACCAATATAATATTCAAGCAAAATTCAATAATTACAAGCATCAAACAGCTTATAATCAAATACTACACATCTACTGTGTATTTGTCAGAGGTACGAATTACGCTACCTGCAATCTGCGTACGTTAAAAGAATTACAAAGCTTGGAGCAAAAAAAAGCTTTTTCGGACTGACAACACTCCAGAAGTGAAGAGTGAGGGGTGATCTCATCGAGACTGGTGGTGGGCGTTTACGCTTAGCAAAGTTAACTTTAACAGATGCTAATGTTAACCTCGATTAACAGTGATCGTTAACTGCACTGATCAATTTTGGAAGTAATGATTCTCGTGATGTCACTGGTCACCGGTCAACAGGCGCTACTATCGATCGGTAACCAATGACATCGCGAGATTAATAACAGTACCTACCATTGGCAAAGGGTAGATTTCCGCAGAAGGGAAGCCGGGGCTCACATTTCTTATGGGATTACGTCAGATTAGATACTATTATACCTATCATTTTTTCCAAAAGGTAACTCGATGGGAATGGTGTTCTTAGGTAGCTTCGCGCCTGGTACCTACCTAGTCTTACATTTTTCTGTTGAAATTAATATCACTGTTGACAGGCGGGAATTTCACTTATAGTTTTCTTCTCGTTTGGTTGGAATATTTACATACTTACTTTGGTATTGGCGTGGATTATTAATGTTAGCAGACAATATACTTTTATGCCAACAGTACTGATGTGTTAAATGAGAAGAAATGATAATTCCCCATTCATTATATTACAAATACTTGCACGCAATGTCACCTCTCATACAACTTACAAGTCACGACCTTATGACCTCTTATCAGAGCGTTTACATACCTAAAAATAAGTGTAATTAAATCATAAAAATAGCAATCAATGTAACAACTGCACGCCCACATTACAACTGATAAAAATATACATTTATTTATTTATTTACTTTTTTTTTTTTACCATAATTAAAAATAATCACTTGATATGCACATACTCCCCTAAGCGATTACATTCATCTAAAGATAGGTAGACTGTTACACTCACTGCCAATACAGTACACAAACTAAAATGTGCACAAAGGTCCATGGAAAGACTAATGTTAGGCGTGAGCCTGAAAGTTAAAATAAGAAATGAGGAAATAAGGCGCAGAACAAAAGTCGTAGACATCATGGACCGGGTTGCCAAACAAAAATGGCAGTGGGTGGGTCATGTTGCCAGACAGGGGACAGAGCAATGGACACCCAGAGTACTTAGATGGAGACCGTGGATAAAAAAGAAGTACGTTTGGCCACAGAAAAGAAGGGCCGATGGTATTATCCCAGTCGCAGGTAGAAGATGGATAGGCAAAGCTCAGAATAGAGAAAACTGGAAACAAATGGAAGAGGCCTATATCCAGCAGTGGAGAGATGGCTGAGGGAAGAAGAAGAAGAATGGTAATGATAATGCTCTAGCTAGAAAATGGAGATTCGAAAAATGTGATTTAAATTTTGGTGTTTTTATGGAGTTGCAGCATTTTGACTAATTATTATTATTATCAGTACAACTACTGAAATACTAACATGGATAGTAGAGAATGCATTACCTGAGACTCCTGGCATCCTTGCACATGACATGGAGATAGAAGATGTCCTTGACGTCTGCACTCTCCACCAGCATGAGTGGCACGATGGTGGCCGCCGACTGCCCGCACTTGTGGAACAACCGGTAGTTGGACATCGCCAAGATTCCATCCTGCGTAGAACTCAGGTACTGGAAAATCAAATTAACCGTTTATACTAAACATTATAAATAAATAAATAAATCTTTATTGGCCAGTAAATACATATAACAACAAAAACAAGACAATGCAGTGTGCCAAAAGGCGGACTTATTGCAAAAGCAATATCTTACAGTCAACCCGATTGTCAATTATACTGAAAGGACATTTTAAATCAATCTGGAACCTTCAAATAAACCTAAATATATATATCAAAACTTTATTGGGTTGGCTGGCAGAAATTGTCCCTAAACAATATGTCTGCCGCCTTTTGGCGTAATATTTTATGTAGTCTACTTTATAGTAAATCATAATGCATAAACCGTAATGCCGCTAACTCTTTTGTTGTATCAGAATTAAATGAAAAATAAAAGCTTATATGGTGAAGTGTAGTATTTAGATAAAATAAAATGAAGTCAACTTAAAATTAACATAATTAACTCGCCCTAGTTAACAAATATTTAAGCATCTATTAATTGTTATGTTAACTGAAAAGTGTAAAAAACAGACATAGATAGGTGTCATGGGCGTCGTCAAGGAAGGTGGGGGGGGGCAGCTGGCCTCCCCTAGAGAAATACAAAGGTACTAAGTATATACTTTTTCCTAATAAATGATAAAACCACACAAAAAATCGCATAAGTACGACCACATCGTTTTCTCAACACACAAAAAAAAAATCTAAAATTATTATTAAATCCAGTAAATTACTTACAATTGTTCCATAAAAAAAAATTACTACGCTGCTGTTTTTGGTATGCTTTTTTTATAAGAAAACAATTTCCAAACTAAACCAAATTACATCACGACATTTTACTCATTCTCACAGAAAAAAATTCGGCAGATCTATATTCAAATTTAGTTGCCTCCCCCCCAGCTTCGAATCTAGCGACTCCTATGACAAGAGTGTCAAGCTGTGCAAACATCTGAAGGAAATATGTAGGCACTATATAGAACATGTTTGCAGAATGCTATTCATAATAACATAACAGTACCACTCTACATATTGCGACGATTAGATTATTTACCAAGCAACTTCATACCTAGGAGAGATCAAAGTCCAACGAGAATCATTGTATGTGTAATAAATTAACAACAATAACAAACAAACAATATCATATATACTAACAAATTTATTAATATCACACGACCTTGACATTGGGATGACGAGGCTGATGGGATACAACATTGCTCTAAAGTAGGTATGTTTACCTACTACATAAATTGTGTTACAGACTGTTTTACATAGGATTGAAACTAAAACAAACAAAATTCTCTTCAAGCCCAGTCGAAATGTGCCTACAAAAGAGACTACCTTGCAAAAAAATAACACGAAAGATTTGATAAATCACAATTTTATATTTTTTTGTGAGACCATCGGAATTTTCTACACGTCGTAGTTGAATATAACAAGTAGTTATATCTCAACAGATACACAGCAAAGGATGGACCTTCCATCAGGCTTATGACTGATCGTCGGCTGTTTGATTGGTGAATGTTACTTAGGTGTAAAGTGATCACATTAAGCCAGCCGACGATTAGTCATAAGCTTGTTGAAAGGTCCATCCTTTGTTGTGTATCTGTTGAGGTATAACTACTTGTTAAGATATTGAAACTTTGGGATGTTATTTGTAGGGGACCAGCATAATCCTGATGGAAAGTCCATCCTTTGCTGTATATCTGTTGACATAACTACGAGGTACCTACACCCAATTTATCGAACCATATTTCCTTGAGCTAACTTGGGGAGGGGCGAAAACTACAAAATTTCATGTGGTGAAATATATACGGGATATCCCCAGTGGCAAAAATAGCAATAAATTAATCTTGAACTCTGATCTTAGACTCTTTACCATACTCTCCCTAAATGGTACCTACTGCTAGACCTTGTGTTAAAGCGAAACAATTAAAATGAGCTTACCTGTACTGCTTCTCCACATATCGGCGAGAAAGGTATACTCAAACTCGGATCATCAGCTTCTAAAGGCTTCTTGGGGAAGAACTCAGCAGCCCTCACGTGGCAAATGGAGGAGCGAGAATTAGGAGACGCCTGGCGCCCGTTGCTCTGCTCCGATGGCTGCTGGGAACCGGGGGACGATTGAGGCGAAGCCTGTTGTCTTTGGTGTTCGGGCGTTTGATTTTGCTGTTGATGATTTTGCTGTTGGGCCGCGGCGAGTTGCTTCTCTGGCGAAGAATTGGACGATTGAGCCGGTTGATGCTGGAGCTGAGGCTGATCCGTTACGGACGGAGACCGCGGCGGGGACGGAGACGGGAGCGGGTGCTCCATAACAACGGCCGGCTTCTCTGGTGTGGCCGTCGCTACCTGAGGACAAGAAAAGGAGAACAAAATTAATAAAGACATAAAGAACGATAACAAACAAGATTTTGGTATTATTTATTATTATAATTTCGTATGGCTTCTGCCATCGTTGGGCGGCAACGTCGGAAGATAATAGAATTATGCTGTTACATACAGAAGACATGTACCCTACAGAGCAACATCCAGGCTTCCAAGCCATTCAAGGGCATTGGGTGAGGCATTGTGGAATCTGTAGGTATATGGTTCAGGAAATTTTGATGAAGGGTCGGAAATAAATATTGATTAATAAACACTTCACCAATCAGCCAACTGTCAAAAAAACATCAAAATAATCCATCGAACTAAATAGTTCGCAGGAATTGGAGCATGAACAATTATTCGCAAACATATAGGTAGTCAATTAACAAACCTATACCTGCGTGCTGATATAATTCCTATTAAGTATTATTGAAAGCAAAAAGGCTAAAGCAACTACTTAACCAGCTGTCATCCTAACCATTAAAGTAACTGCATTCAATTGGTGTTCGCTTGGCCGCTCTCGTCCAGCTCATATTAATTAATAAGAGTTTTAGAAGAACATACGTTGGTATTAAATTGATCGTAAAAATACATGAGCCATCACTCTTTCAAAATCCATAAGCTGGCATCGTAGTAATAAGAATAACGTATCTAATTAAAGTGATAGCATCACGAACATCCCAGCGTCAAGTGAATTGTATGGAGATCATAAAGCAGAACATACTCGTAATAATGGAAATTTCCATTTTATAACCAGTTGTAAATTCTCAAGACTCCAAAGTAAAACTCGCAGCTAATATTATCCCCTATTCTGCTTATCAACTTGGCGTAGTGGTTCGTAATCGAGATTTTCTTGTGGTCCAATCGAAAATCTGAATCGATCTTTGTGATAGGTTTCCCTTTAATATGGGAAACATGCATTGCTCCGAAGAACAAGGTTATGAGTAAAATGTCAGACGTGTCCCAAATTATGGAAAGGAGTCATGGTTTTGCTGCGTACATGGTTGGCGCAATTGGTTGAGGCGGCAGTCTCTCGAGCGGGAGGTGGTTCGAACCCCGACGCTGGCAATGTATTCCACACTTTGCGATACAGGCTTTTAGCCTATTTCAAGGTGTGCAGAAAAGTATTTGGGTTTGTGTATGCAAGCCCAGATCCTTTTTATAAAAAAAACTAAGTTTTCATACTTCTTTGAAACACACACCAATAAACGGTGGAATATAACGTTATGGAAATGAGAAAACAAGCAAAAATACCTCTCCTCCCAAACAACTACAATTAAGCTATGATACTATACCACGAAATCACTATTCATTAAAGAAACATATGTGTTGTCTTATTAAAATACTATTTGCAAAATAATTCAACCGGTTTTTTACAATGAACATTGCGAACGATGAAATCGTCTACGAAATACAAAAATAAACTTTCGTTTATCGCAAAGAAACCGCGAGGCGAGATAATAATGGAAATACAGACCGCAACATTTTGAATCAATGTGGTAAAGTTCATATCAAAGTAGAGGATATTTGCGTCACCAAAGGTGATAGTGGTAAGTAAGGGGTAAGATAAGGGCGATCAACTGATAGAAAACCAGACTCAAGATCAATTAAGTCACCACAGTCAGATTTTAATAAACGAGGAACGAGGCAAACGTTACAAATTGGCACTTAACAGAAAACCCTCATGAGCGTGTACCCGGATTTGACTTAATAGAATCAAGACAGGCCACGGAAGATGCGCAGACCTAATGCATCGACCCGACTGTTAGTGTGGTCGCCGCCAGACGATGGGCCACATAGTTGAGTGTCCAATTTTTGGGTTCCAGCGCGGTCTAACTGAAATCCACGGGGTCACTGCTGACTCTGCCAGTTGGTTAAGAGCAAAGAGATTTACCTTTAAATTTGTAGTTGCCGGGTCTTATGTTTTATCATATGCATTAAAAAAAACGAAAATGAATTAGTTGGTTGCAGAGTTAATACTTTCACGATCTCTCTCGAATTTGTTGTATCTGCAATAACCGTTTCGATTTCACTACAGTAATGTCGAATTTTACATTCAATTCTGTTAACTTGCAAACCGTCTTACTTCTCACCTTGAACGACCAAAACAATTAACAAAGAAGTCACGCTTACGGTGGAAATTTTGGTAATCAAACTTTACATAAAATAACATCAAAGTGATGAGAGTACTTGAATAACACTGAGTCCTATCGCTGGAAGAAAGGCAAAAATAATATTTCAGATAAATCTCTGGCAACGCAGAGCTGCGATGAATAACTTTGAATACTAATTAAAACCACCACCACCCACTCGGAGAGAAATTGAACAAAGACAATATACAGACAAAATAAGAATGATACATAAAGTCTTTCAAAGGAGTCAACAAATCACGCCACATCGTGGACTTTGGATCGAACGATTTGCCAAAAAATCCGCAATATGGTGTGAAATGTTTAGTGTCAACGCCAAATACAGGCAGGTACCTAGCTGTAACAATGTAATTTTCGTAAACAACAATAATAAAATCATACACAGTGAATGATAAGTCAGATATTTAATAATAGTGAAATCGCATTCCGATTCTAGAGTGACGCCCTTGGAACAGACAAAAAATAAAAATATGCTGCTACTGTCTATCATATCGGTCAAACAATTTATTTATTTATCGCATGGTCATTTCTAGTACATCACATCAATAATTATAACATTAATTTACAATAATAGCTCATGTTTGATTGTCAGAAATTAAAAGTACAATTTCTTAAATACTCAGTCGCCGATTCATTCAGTGTCAAGAAATCATCCGGGTTTCCTCCATACGCATACAATAAACGATGAGTTAAACTTCTTCTTCTTCACTATCGTTAGATTAAGGAGTCTGCTCTAGCAGGAGGAGTCTCCTCTTGGGATGCTGAGCTCCAGCTTTCCCTCCATCTCTTTGGGGGCCTTCCCGGCTGGCGTTGTCCATCTGGGATACCATACAGGGCCACGTGTGGTATCCTTGAGGCGTTCATTCTTTGGACATGTTGGTACCAATACCGCCGCTATTATAAAATAAATATTTACAAGATAGACGCGATTTCTGTGGATGGATATCCACTATGTGACAATACAAATACTTTGAATAATATTGTAAGTAAAACCAATATTACCACACAATATTTACATAATCGTATTTTATGGAAACTTCATTATTGTGTCGAATAACGTATTTAATTCAATCCGAGCAGCTCAGCTGTCTGTCGGGAGAAAGAAAATTACATTACCGAATTGATTGAACGAACAAAAAATACTAAAGAAGGAGGAAAAAATCTAATGGAAGTGGGTAGACTCAAATTGCTATCAGGAATAAATAATCTGGCGATTAAAGGATATTGGAATACTTTGCGAGAAACGAGACAAGAGGAAGATAGTATAATACAGGATATTTCTACAAGACAATATAGACGAATAAAAATATATAATAGATAATACAAATTAAACATGTCTAGTCTAGAAAAGGTCAAAAGGAAAGCAAACCAAATGCTATTAAACCACAAATAATTTGGAAAATTTGGAGTTTGTGTTAAATACCAACACGGTTCACGTGTTTCTTCTTCTTCTTATCAGCCCCTTTCCCTCCACTGCTGGATATAGGCCTCTTCCTGTGTCTTCCACAATTCTCTATTTTGGGCGCTTTGTCTCCACCCATGCCCCACCGAATCGATGATATCATCGGCTCATCTCCTTTGTGGTCTCCCTACACTTCGTTTACATCCGTAGGGTCTCCAGCTCAACACTCTACGGGTTCACGTGTTGCATAACTAAAATGGCAATGTGCTGGATTGGCACCTACAGTTCTACAGTGGTGGCCCTGGACGGCAAATAGAAGTGTCGGAAGACCTTCCAAAAGGTGGTCTGATGACATAGTCGGGGTAGATGCGAATGGAGAAGAATAGAGGGGATAGAAGAGGTCCACATCCAACAGTGGAGTAAAGAGGGCTAAAGAAGAAGAATAAGATTGTATACCAAATGAAATGCGTATTACGATAAACCTAAAGTTCATAAGTGGTTGGCAAACAAATCGAGAGATTGTACTATGAACAATATAATGAGATGAATACATACTAATCCAATGTCATCGAATAGAAATAAATGTGATACATGAATTTAATACTGATAATCGGATGAACTGAAGACCTATGGACATAATAATACAACATACTGGAGTACAAGTGTCGAAATACGTGGCACTTGGCGCGTTAGATAGTTTGGACATAAATAAAATGCAACAAAAAAGTATTAATTTCATTTAAAATCAACATAATCGCGTCCAAGGTGCAACAGAAATAATGTCATTTGAAAGGTGTCGTGTGAATTTGGACGGTGACTCTGGTGTTTCAATATTTGTATTTGCCATACGTCTGTGGAATTGCAAAAGTTCCCAGTTCATAATGATACAAATTCAAACAGACACCTTCTGGCTATTGTACGAATAATCGTCTAACGCAAATATAGACGTATGAATGCATTTATTGTTATTGATAATAATGAATACACTTGCAAAGTAAAATATTTGAACACTGTGTGTGCTCAAGACGGTGCAGACGAATTGAGGACAAACAGACAGACATTCAAAAATAAATTGTAAAGACTGTATAAGAGTACGCATACTGACATTTCAAAAATTTCTGAAAACGGGAGACCTTAGATCTCGACAATCGTTACTAAATATGCTTTGGAAAAAATAGGGTAGATACATGAACCTTTATCTAGGGAATAACCGTAAAAGTTTTTTTATATCTTGTATAGATTTCTCAAAAAAAAATGTGAAAAACACCTCTAATCTTTTTTCCGAAAGACAGAAACTCGTTTCCCGAAAGTCGCGGATATATTTTGTCTGTACTGGTAATATGCATTAAAATCTAGGGAACAACCGTAAAAGTTTTTTGATTGAAGCGAAATTGGAAAAAAACGCTATTTTTATAAATTTATCGTGCGATTGTTCACGCGATTTTGAACCTTAAAGTCGTGGGAAATGACCGTGACGTCATAGTTGGGTCGGGAGCCTTAATGATACAAAATACGACATTCAATTTCACCTCCAGTTGGCGTAAAGGTGAAATTATAGACATTGAACACATCGGATGAAATAAGGAAATACCTACAAAGCATACAACAAAATTCAAGAAGTAAAATACATTCCGTAAAAATGAAAGCACATCTGCTATAAATGGTAAAATCATAAGACAAATCGAGTATGAATGAAAAAACGTAATTTATATCGCAGGAAATGCTGTTTGCATTTGAAAACCGGATTCAAATTAGAAGGGGACGCATGTTGCCGAATGCTGACAATATTATACGAAAAGATAAAAATAGATAATTGCATAGTTGGAATGACGCTGGCATTTCAGACAGTCGATTAGAAAATCATTACTAAAATGCCAAAAGTAAAAGATGATACAAATATAATAATCCAAAAGTTATAGGAATAAAACAAGTAGTTATATCTCAACAGATACACAAAGGATGGACCTTCCATCAGGCTTATGACTGATCGTCGGCTGGCTTAATGTCATCACTTTGCACTTGAGTAACATTCACCAATTTCAGTCCATCCATCATCTGCCGCGGCCGGGAATCAAACCCAGACCTCCAACCTGACAAGCCGGTATTCCGCCGCTATGCTATGAAGGTTGGTAGTTAAGTCGAGGTGAAAGTGTATATATTGTACAGTGTACACGGCCCTCCATAGAGATTATATTTTTTTGGAATTTAGTGTACGCTTTTTATGCTTTCCTGAAGTCTTAGATCAGGGTAGATGGCGAAATACAGATTATGCCAATAATATGCCAAATTATCATCGGTACCTGTAGCTTACCTACAGGTACCGATGAATTTTTACAAGATTATTTTTGAGAATCACACTTTATTAGTTACATTCAACTACCATATGTAGAAAATTCCGATGGTCTCACAAAAATATAAAAATTGTGATTCTCAAAATAATCTTGTTAAAGGAATAGTCAAATGCTGAAATGTTACCATACGAATAAATAATTCAGTATCGTCACTAGAAACAACTGAATAATCATCATGTACGCTTTGTACTTTGCACTAGCCATATGAATATTGAAACATCTCAAATGATAGCCCTGTATATTGTATAACTTGCAATTATAAATGGCGATGGTGCACTGAGTAGGTATAATCAAACACACGACAGCTGATGGAGGGCGTCCGAAGTCACGACATCGTCGACATCCTTACTGTGTATACTTCATCGTCAGTCAGTAGGATTGAAACGAGTAGGTTACGTTTAAATGAGCGGAATAGTGGGTGATCTATCAGCGATCGAATGTCTGCAGATATTTCAAACGGCGGGGCATGTTCGCAACCCACAAAATGACCCAGTTTCTTCTACCTACTGTCGCCTCGCGAACATAACTCCAGCGACATGCGGGCGGGTAGATCAAAAATTCTTCAAATCAACCCGCATGAAACATAATAAATTAATTAATACTGACATTAATGAATTATTGAGAAGGCGAATGTTGATTACTTAATCAGTGTAGGAATTCGTCGAATGAAACTAAAAATAAACGCCGGCATTTCAAAAGGAGATAAATCTACGCATAATCTATTTAATATTAGTGTCCTCACAGGTAACTGATATAAGCACAGCCCAAACCGCTTATCCCCAGGATGTTAAAACTGAAACTAAGCACATTGAAAGCACCCACCAAGAAGGGATCTTTGAAAATTCCATCCCTAAGGCGGTTGAAAATTAGGTTTATTGTTTATTGTTCTCTAATCATCCGTAGGCCCCATTTAAGGCGCTTGGAATCGTCAGGTTGACATATGAAACAAATACCACAAAATAAAATGCCATACATCAACTACAACAAACAAGAATGAAATCAATAAGCACATGGTTATAAAACCTAAAGCAAGTGTGGTTTAGTTCAATGCAGGTCTGGATGTAAATTGTCCAGAGCTACATTACGTCAATGACAACAGAATTTGAGAGAGAAATCAGTATAAAAAAGAGATATATTATTATTCAATGCAGTTTAAACGTTTTTAAAGACGGGCGTACCTATATCTTGGAAACTATACAAGTGAGGAAGCTGTAAATTGGTGCAGAGTTCTTTATAATATTGAAATGCAGAATACAGCAACACATCACAGCAGTGGAGTTATTAAATACATACTTGAATATTTACCTCTGGTAGTAATGCAATATACGTACTTGTGACCTGACTGTTTAATTAGCGGGTATTATAACAACAACAACATGGATTGAGAGACGCGATACGGCGCTGAGATATTTACTACACAGTACCCAACGGACTGAATGAAAATGCATAATAATATGTATAAGTACCTATATTACATCTGGTGCTTGGTATGTACGCGGCTTTCTGTACAAGTCAAGAGAGATACTGGGGGATTTATTTATTAACTCCTATATTAAGATAGTACCTACATACATTATTATTGCTGTTGCACTATGCAGATTTATATAAGACTGACACTATATAGCATTATCTACCTCAAGTAGTAATAAATTATTCGCTAGAATTCTCCGGTCTTATCCAGTTCATGTGTTGTTGGCGACTGAAGAAAATTATAGAAGAAATAACAAGAACGTACAGTGCATTTCGCGTTAGAAGTCCCCTGGTGCAAACTTGGTTTAGTGTTGCTTGATGTGATAATAAGATATGGTTATATTTTTTCGCTACTTTAAAATTACATTTTAGAACTGTTGTTTAAAAAAAATTGCCAATTTTCGAATTATTAGAATAAACTGGCAACATTTTTTCTAACTTGTGATGGCATGGCGGTTTAAAAGCTTTATCGGAGTATTTTTTTCTTTTTCCAACCCCCAAAACTATCCTGCCTTTAAAATGATTTCTCTAGCGCCGCTTTGTAATATTTTCGGCATTGTAGGTTACCTGTAAAAGATACAATGTGAGAATATTGGGAACCTTTGACAGCTCTTACGACAAGATTCGACAATCAGGGCTACCAACAATACAATCTAAACTCCACTTGCAGGTAACGTCAGAACGGTGGTCAAGACGGATGGTACAGATAATACCTTATACTACCTACATGGATAATACCATGGATGTATAATACTTCTAGTAAACTGGATTCATCTCTTGGCCGACTATTGCGGTTCTAGGGGAAATGGCCAGTTAGGCAAAAGAAGCAAAATGGAGGATTTTCCATACTAAACGGGCTATAGGAAACTGCTGTTTTCACATGGATTTTTGGTTTTCACTGTTTATATTTTAACTGAAAATGAATTATAGACATCATATTGACATAATTGTAGGACCAAGGGATGTAAATACTCCGTTCATCAGTATTTATAAGCAATTTCTTTAACAAAGGAAACGGCACACGATGGAAGTAAATTAAATTACATTTATTTTATTGTCATTAATTACAACATAAATTAAACATTGCACGAAAATTCATAAATAATACACATTACCTTTAAATGACAAAAAATATGAAAAAATAAATTCCTACATAATAAATTATGTATTTAAAACGTCTTCACATCCGTGATATTCAATATCATAATTAGTGATAGGCAACTACTGAAAACACATTTTTTCACATTTTTTTTTCTTAAATTATGCAAAAGGTTTAATTCTTAAAGGGAAATCTGAAAAAAGAATAAGAAAAATAAATAAAAGTACTTTAATTTACTTCCATCGTGAGCCGTTTCCTGTGTTATAAAATTGCTCATAAATTCTGATTAATGGACTTTTTACATCCCTTGGTCCTTTAATTATGTCAGTATGATGTCTATAATTCATTTTCGGTTAAAATATAAACAGTAAAAATCAAAAATCCATGTGAAAACCGCAGTTTCCTATAGCCCGTTTAGTATGGAAAATCCTCCATTTTGCTTCTTTTGCCTAACTGGCCATTTTCCCCAGAATCGTACAGAATGTATAGACAAACACCTATGTTCTCCATCCAGTTTACTAGTATTATAAATCCATGGATAATACTAATAGCGTCCAAAGGGAAGAAATAAGTTATTGTTTTAAATCAAAGAATGAAGGCACCTACTTAATACAATATCAGAAAGAGGTGTCAGATGGATCGGCCACATAGTGCGTCAGAGGGTCTCTTATATGAATTAATTGATGGAATGAACGAGGGCACAAACTACAGAGGACGACCACGAAAAGCATACCTAGACGACCTGTGCCAGGATATGGGGTTTGACTCATATAAAGAGTTAAAAAGAACCGCACAAGACAGGGAAGAGTGAAGAAAGAGACATGGGGCTCTGCTGCAAACCAATCGTAACGATTGAAACTGGAAAGAGCTAGAGATTGTTCTAGCGATCAATGCGAAACAGTTGATCATTTGCGTGTCTCTATATAGTTTGTAATTGGTATCGCACACGTTGCAAGACAAGACCCCACAAGATGGACCCCAAAAATTTTAAGATGGAGCCCTTGGGAAATGAGAGGCGTCGGAAGACCCCAAAAGAGACGGTCCGAGGACATACCCGCTGTGGGGAGTAAAAACTGGCTTTAAGCAGCAACCGACAGAAAGAAATGGAAGGGTATGGAAGAAGAAGCAGATCGTACACAAACTACTCGAATCATACTACTCGCAAAGTATAATGATATACTATTACAGTGTAGTACAAATGAGACGACGTGTATGTACATTGTACAATCATATACAATGTAACGTAATAAACAATGATTGGTGAGTTGCATAACAAACTAACCTTGGAAATGTATGAATGAATGAAGCTAATCTACGTCCCGACCGTCTCGTGACTGCGATGGTACGAGATCTATTGTTCAATCATCTGACGTACGGTGAGAAGAATCGTTTCGAAATGGTAATTCTGATATCAATTAAAATGATAGTCGGTTGTAAATCAAAATCAAACTAGTAAATGATGGAGGATAGCGTTATCTTCGTTCAGTTTCAACTTATCTACTCAGAATGGAAATACGGCGTGGAAATAAAGAACGAAAATGCTTGCTACAAACCAATCGACAAGACTGTAACCACGTCATCATCACTCAGAATGTGTTCTAGACGAAGTGAAATCCCGTATCTTTAAAACTTACGGTAGAAGTTACAATCAAAGTAGAACTAACTCGAAAGGTCTCTTGATACTAAAATGGCACAAAAATAGGAAAAGCCTCACAACAGGATAGATAGATAGATACTTTATTCAGTCATTTCAGTGGACATACAAACATAGATGGGTATTTTAATTCAAGTTATAGAGACATTCATCAATATGTAAATAGTTCATCTACGTTTAAGAGCATAACCGTGGGTGAACTAGGATGTCTGATAACATAAAAAAATATTGGACAGTAGCATGATGTAGAAAGTATTCACGGTAGACGTGAACAATAAACTTATCTCTGCGGTAGACTAAAAGTCAATTATTAAGTCCGCCGATAGAAATTCAAGAGTTAAATAATATAAGACTTGTTTGGAAAACGCCCCATAATGAGACACGATCGCACATGAAGGCAATTAAAATATATTCATAATAAATCGTGATTTACGGGGAAATGTGAAAGGCCAGACGTTTAATATATATCTCCGACTCTACCACCGCGACCGGCATGACAGTACAGAGAGAGTATAGTACACAATAAATAATGCAACCAGAAGGTATGTAGGAGTAGGCACTAGGCAGAGGCAATGTACTTTATAACGTGTGGGTGAATGAATGAAAGACTCGGAGAGAATATTGTAATAACTAAAGACCGGATTACATGCATTTGCATATTTTAGCAATTTATTCAAAATTTTGACCAAAATGTACTGATCGTGCATATTTGGGTATATTTTCTTAAATTTTAACTGTATTTATAAAATTTAAACGTTTCAAAAACAAAAAGGTTGGTGTCAGGTTGAAAATGTACTAGGTGAATAAAGTAGTGTAAGAAAAAATAATTGATAATCGTATTTTTTTTAAACTAGGTTTTATTACTTTACATCGTAGGACTGTTTTTCGCGGTCTTCCAAACGATACCAAACATAAATTAAATAATAATTAAGTTAAATAAAACCAAGCAGTAACGAATTTGTTGTATTTATTTAAATTTATGTTGCATATTTTGGTACTTTTTGGTGGTTATGTTGCATATTATTTAGAGCATTTGTGATGCGTATTTGCATGCATATTTCAACGATTTTAAGTTGCATATAATCCGGTCTCTAGTAATAACTATTGTATGTAATAATAAACTTTCATGAAAGATTCATGAGGTCTGTAATACATCAGGCTTATAGCGTACGATACTTAGAGACAACATATTATTGAACTGGAGAGAGAGATATTGCTTTGCTTTTGCGTAGGACGAGTAAATTATTGTTAGAGACGCAAAGTTCCGCCCTTCGCCCGCACATTCATAAATCAATAAATACTTAGAAATGGCATGAAATAATATGATGCTAGTAATAGGTACTGAGGTGCGACGCGAGGGACCTGATGATGGTCACTGACAATGCCGTAACGGCTGCTAATTTCTGGATTGGGGTGGCGTAGCGGGGAGAAGCTCGGACCCGCAAATGAATGACTAGGTACTACGTATGACTCCTAATTAGAAAACTATGCGTATGACTCCTAATTGGAAAACGATGCAGAAATTCTTTTCAATTCGAAGATTATGTCCTACAACAACTTGGATCTATGAAAATATTGCAAAACAACTCGGTCTATACAATAATTACGATCAAACACCATTGTGTTTCAGGTTGGGATAACCAATGAGAAAATATGCGACTGGGTATTTAGCCAAACCAGTCCAACCTTTGACAAATTGAAACGCAAACCGACCAAAGACTCTGCAAACAACGAGTGTGAAATAACAATTCTCAAACAATAATAATAATTTCTGAACCATGTCGCCGTAAAACATTGCGAAATTATAAAATACCACGTCAATTCGACTTTCCCACGTAAGGAAATCGTGGCTCCGTACAATATTATTATTATATCGATGTCGGCGCTATTGGTGATAATAAATACTGCGACACGTGGGCGCAGAGAACTAATAGCTCTCTCATAGAACATTGACACGAAGCATGGAAGAACATCCACTCCAGATAGAATATAATCACTAGAGACTGGATTATATGCAACTTAAAGTGGATGAAATATGCATCATCTTCTTCTTCTTCACCATCAGCCTATCCCGTCCACTCCTGGACGAAGGCCTCCTCCATCTGCCTCCATGTTGTCCTGTCCTGTTGCAGACTTCATCAGATCATAAATGCAACGAAATCACCAAAAAAGTACCAAAACATGCAACGTTAATTTCAATAAATACAACAAATAAACGTTAAAACAAGACTATTTAACTATATTTTTATGTTTGGTATCGTTTGGAAGACCGCGAAAAACAGTTCTAGGATGTGAAGTCTTCACATAAAGAAGATAAAAAAATCTTGTTTTAAAATAGGAATTACGATTAGGAACTTATTTTTTAATTAAATTATTTTATTTACCTACTGCATTTTCAACCAGACACAAACATTTTTGTTTTTGAAAACGTAAAAATTTTACAAATACAGTTAAAATTTCAGAAAATAAACCGAAATATGCACGATCAGTAGATTTTAATCGACATATGCAAAATCTTGAATAAATTGGCAAAATATGCAAATGCATATAATCCGGTCTCTAATGATGACAACATAATACAGATTGTCCTAGTCGCTGCGCGCTCTTGCAGTATTATGTGCTCTATTAAAAGCCGCAGATATTGAGATATATAATATAACAAAACTGAAACAAATCGGAAACGTTATTCTCGAGTCAACTCCACCCACACGAAACATCGCTCGTCTGAGTTAAAATGGTAATGTTACTAATGTTTCACTATTACTACTACTAAAAACTACTGCAGTCATGTCGTGTTGAACACGCTGACACGTTGCACAACACAGCTCTCGAATCAGCTGTACGTTCCCGTCAAAATATCATTATTACTTAAGAGTATGCATACCGACATTTCGAAAATTTCTAAAAACGGGAGACCTTCTATCTCGACTACTGTTACTAAATATGCTTTGGAACAAAATTGAGTAGATGCATTGAACCTTTATCTAGGGAATAACCGTAAAAGATTTTTTATATCTTGTGTAGATTTCTCAAAAAAAAATATATTTAAAAACACCTCATAACTTTTTCCGAAAGGCGGAAACTCGTTTCCCGAAAGTTGCAGGGTGAAATTTTATTTTTGTACTGATAATATGCATTAAAATCTAGGGAATAACCGTAAAGTTTTTTGATAGGCGCAAAATTAATCCCAAAAAACGGAAAAAAACGCTATTTTTACCTTTTTATCATGCGATTGTTCACGCGATTTTGAACCTTAATGCCGTGGGAAAAGACTGTGACGTCATTCCTGGTGCCAAGCCCTTATTACAAATAGTATTTAGTTGCGTTGCGTTCGTTGGGATGTGTCACGTAGTCCGTAAGATATTTTCATATATTACAACTCTGAAGGTCCAACACATAATATCCGCAACAGAGACTATTATAACACCGCTACTATATTAAGGTGGAATGACATTGATACAGTCTTCCTTGATTGAATAAAGAGTATATTGGTCCCTTTGTATATTGTAGAGTGCAATTCCTCGTAGTTCATTCATTATACAATACATATCGACCATACTCGGAAGTTTATCATGATAAGATTATTACTGCAGCTAACACACACACTAGATAATATTAGCACATTGTTATTTAATCCACTATATTATTAAACGCGACTGATGCCGTAATGAGAGTAGTGATTTCCGTCAACTTACAATAGGTCATACGCCCTGCAGAGAAACATACATTTACACAAGGGAGGTGTTATTATAGACATCTACATGTGGCCCACGGAACCGTTTAGAAGGCACTCCCTTTAAATTCAGAGAGCAATGCCTGATGAAAACAGACACTCACATTGCAGGAGAAGATACCAATTAATTGTGAACTCGCTGACGATAGAGAAGTCAAACCATCACAAAATTTTTGATGGGGCAATTTCACCAATACAATTATTATTATATAATTTCGTATGGCTTCTGCCACCGTTGGGCGGCAACGTCAGAAGATAAGAGAATTATGCTATCTGTTACATATAGGAGACATGTACCCTAGAGCGCAACATCCAGGCTTCCAAGCCACTCAAGGGCATTGGGTGTGGCATTGTAGATATCTGCATATGGTCAAGGAAATGCTCTCAGAGGACAGTCTTCGACAATGTTCTTGATGGATTGCACTAAGAATACTGTAAGATATATCTCTAATGTGAAGTCTGGTGTTGGCAAGTCATTGATTGAAAGTGTCGCGTGATCTACACTATTTTATAATATAATAATATGTCTACACGACATTCTACTTACATAAATACATTTATGTCTCGACACTGCAATGATGTCTGCTCTGTAGCATGATAGTGGCTGGCTTGTTAATCGTAAGTCTAAGTACTACAATAAGTAGAGATGGCGTTTAAACGTACAACGTTATAATGATTCGTTAAAAAAAATAAATTGTTTAAACGGTTTCAATATACAGCCATCAACGTTTAAGCTTCGACATCTGTGTAATAATTATTTAAGCAACAGCGATGCAACATCGTACGTGCGTTATTTTAAGTGCATGATTATTTAAGCGTACAATGTTGTATTAGTATTTTTGCGTTGTTTTAAACGTACTGTTTATTTAATTACCCTATTATTTTCAGTCTGCTTTTTTTATTTGGAGGAGGCAGACGTCGCGTTGTGTTGGAGAATTAATAACGATTCGTGATATCGGAGTTTAAACAGATTTTAGTATTTTTTAATTACGAATTATATTTACCTATTTTTTATTAGGTACTTATTCCATTCTAGGGGGGGTGCCCCCATCGACCCCCCTCACCCCCCGCCCCCTTTTTTTTTATTATGCCTATATTTTTACGTATAGGGAAATAAACATACAGCCTTTAATATAAACGTTTATAAGTATAAACACAACGCGTGCGACGTTATAGAAAATAAGCAGTAAACGCCATCTCTAACAATAAGTATGGCATACTCATTTACTCTAAACACAACTAGGTATACTGTACAGTGACATGCCGTTGCGGAGTTATTTTCGTCACAAACTTTAATATAATAATATGTTTGTGTAATAGATAGTAATGTAGTGGTGTTGGCACATAGAGAAAGCGCCACAACGACAATGACACGATGACTAGACTTTTGTGAGAGAAAAAAACAGTCCACGGCGCTTAAAAATTCTTTAACGAAAAGATTATGCATTGTCATCACTTAATACAAACTCCTGAAAAAAAACAGAATAGTGTATTATCTATTCAATCTATTTGGGCAGCCGGCGGACGATAGCTGCAAGTGGAGTTCAAGATTGTATTGTTGGTAGCCCTGATTGTCGAATCTTGTCATAAGAGCTGTCAAAGGTCCGTAATATTCTCACATTGTATCTTTTACAAGTAACCTACAATGCCGAAAATATTGCAGAGCGGCGCTAGAGAAATCATTTTAAAGGCAAGACAATTTTGCGAGTTGGATAAAGAAAAAAATACTCTGATAATCCCTTTAAACCACCAGCACAAGTTTGAAAAACAAAGTGGCCAGTTTATTCTAATAATCCAAAAATTGGCTAGTTTTTTTATTCTGTTCTGAAATATAATTTGAAAGTTGCGAAAAAATGTTAGCATATCTTATCATTATGTACACCAAGCAACACTTAACCAAGTTTGCTCCGTGAGACTTCTGAAATAAAAAATGGACTGTAACAGTGGATGGAAGTAATAAAATGTAAGAGAATGAATTATTTACCTTGCAGCTTTTCGATTTAGTCCATTCTTCCGGATAGAAGGGAGTCGCGTTTCCTTTGAGTTCTCCCAGCGTTCCCACTTCCACTCCTAACTCTAATTCCAAGTCCAAATGCACGAAACCCTCCGCGTCGATTGCAGACGCGAAGTGGTTGTGGACATATTCATTCAACACTGGCATAGTAACAATATTCACACAATGATGATGGCGCACAACTTACAACTTAACATTTCTTTAACATTTGATGATTGTGGCGATGAATAAGCGACGAAACGATTTGCAGTCTTTTTTTGTGTGTGGAATCTTAAAATACTGTCTTCTACAGTACTAATAATTTAATTAATTCATCCAAACGATATCTTCCAGACACTTCTATTAACTAAAGTTGTATTTTCTATCGACGACAACGATGATTTATTTGGCACAGATTTATTTTAGCGAATAATAATATCACAATAAGATCTCCCAGATGTAGTCGAATAATTTAGATCTACTTATCTACATTCTTTAATAATTTTCCTACAATTGAAATGCTATCTATCGCAGTAGCACTAATATAATAATTAAACACTATACAGCAAATGTTGCTACAAAATTAAGTGTAGTCTCCAAATACACCACAAAACGCTGACCGGCAAGTGGTCGCGGTAAATCATGTTAACCAACTTCTTCTTGTATGCTGATGCCAGGTATTCCATCTTCCCTACCTGGCTCTGTTACTTCTCTTCTGTTACTGGTCTCCTTTTCCACTCACAGATTCACTGGTAATTCACTGTTTAGTTTGCAAGAACTTTCAAGTCGAGTTGCTTGTATAATCACTCAAAATATTATAATTGTTTAAAAGGGAACACTTGTCGAGGGCACAATAATTATAATTGTTGGAACACGACAGCGTCAAGTTTTGTTTAGACTCGTACTGTTGATTGAATAATAATTTATTATTAATAATAATACAAGTGGATAGGAATATATAATGCACAACACGGTTATTGACAAGAATAATAGGAAAATATAAACAAAGGGTGAAAGGGCATTCGACAATAATAATTATTATAGTAACAATAGGGACTGGTAGCGAAGTGGGAGTGAGAACACTACGGGGAAATAAGGATTTTGGTGACATTGTTTCAGCAAAAATACGAAATAATTACGTTGAAAACTTCCAAGACAAAGCAAATGACAATGACAAAGTATATTTTCTCTATAACGTCAAGTGCCAGATCTGCTACCGTCATGTTGATAGAGGTAATGCTGTAGTAAATAGTACGGCAACAAACTATTATATATACGAATATTACTGAGCGACTTCATCACTTCCGCACGTCCTTTATCGCACTACTGCACTGGAGGGATATTCAGCGAACTATATATTTATATGAAGGAATCGCAAGGTCATCAGTCATCACAGTTCTACTTATTAATATTATAACATCGATGTTGGCATAGGAATACTCGTCTTCTGCCAAAATTGTTGCAACGAACAATTCTAATAACAATAATCACAACAAACCTTTTAACATTTTATAATTTAGTCATTTCTATACAATGTATAATAATAATAATCATCGTCATCGGACCACTTATTGGCGCCGTTTAGCGATACAATCGCCCCAAGGGCACCTTCCATTTTTCTGAGTATAAATCACCATATAGTATCGTCATAAGCAGTAAGAATGATAGATTAAATCACCACATAGGATCGTCACATACAAAATAATAAAAATAAGACTAAATCAGTTTTGACTAACTCCCGTCATAACCTATTAATCATTTCAAACAATCTTCCACTTCACCTCCTTCAGCCTTCCTGAAAAGATCTACATCTTTGTATTTGAGCAACTAGCTTCGTAACAAACTGCAACTCTAATACCAATGGGTCTTGTTACTATTCTCCTACATACAATGTAGCAAGAACAAACCTCAAAAAATCTGTCGCCGGGTTTCGTGTTTCACGAGTCTGAAGTGGCGAGACCCGACATACTTTGGCCGGCACTTTGAATAACACACAATGTAATGTTTCATACGCCAGAGCGATGGTAATGGATTGTCTACTAGGCTTGGAGTGGGATTATTGTAACTCGATATAAAGTATATTATATTACTAGTGGGTACCCGTGAAAAATATTCACTTTTTTATTAACTACTACCACGCCCTTCAAAATTCTTCGAAGGAACATATCAGAGAGTCTTACCTACTTTCCATACTAATTCTAAATGCGTACCTACTATAGGTACCTACAGTAAGTATGATTACTTAAAAAAACCGAATTGCATTATGTATCAATAATATTAATATAATAGGTAGGTATGTATATGTACTTGATTATTTCAAAATCATTTTCATTCATAATTTCATAAGTAGGTACAATTCGAAATTTCAAATTTTCATTCATAAAACTTCCACGTCTAGACGTAATGGTCAACCAATATTTTTTGACCGATTTAAAGCGCAGACGGTATAGCGAATTCAAAAAATTTCTATACATTAAACAAAAAACTGATGTTAATTCCATTATTTACAACGTTCCTATTCGATTTCATCAAACTTTGCAAACATGCGACACAAATAGTGAGACTTCGACGAAAATTTTTAGCCACCCATGAACGCGTCGCTGCTTTAAATTTCCACACATATTAATTCGGGTGACACACACATTCGGGTGACAATACTACCATATGTCAGTTGTGTTTCGTTTTCTCTCTTGTGAAAAAATAGTTTATTTTGGAAAAAAAAATAGTTTATTTTGAGGAAAATAGTTTGTTTTGAAGTGGTTTCTTCTTCTTGCTGTGAAAATAATAGTTTACTTAGAAAATATAAATAGTTTTCTTTGAAATGACTACATGTTTAAAGTGTGAGTCTGCTCTCATCAAGGGGAAGTCTATTGCATGTGATGCGTGCAAAGAGAGGATCTGTGTGGAGTGTTCAGGTCTGTCTGCCACTGAACTTCGGTGCTTCGATCTGAAGTCCAGGGGTGTGAAATACATTTGTGACCCATGCATGAATGGGCTGAAGGAGCTACCTGTATTGAGGAAAGAAATTAACCGATTGAAGCAGCAGCTAAACTCCCCGTATGTCTGTGAAGATATTATAAATGAGTTGGAGGAAAGACAGAAGCGGGCTGGGAATGTTATTGTCTTCGACATACCGGAGTCCAGTTCCACACAGCCTGAGGAAAGGAGGGAGTATGATACTGCTGAAGTGGGGAAGATAATAAGTAAAGTGGCGAATGGTATCTCGTGTGATAAAATAAAGGTGTTCAGGTTGGGTAAAAGACTGTTTGATGATAACAGGCCGCGCCCCATGAAGGTGATCCTAAGAAACCCCCAGGATGCTCGGCAATTACTAAGGAGGAAGGGTTCTTATAAAATAAAATCTGATGAGACACCAGCACAGAGAGAATTGTTGAAAAAATTACGCGAAGAACTTCAAGAACGAATAAATAAAGGTGAACCAGACATCACTATTAAATATATGAGGGGTGTACCACGCATTGTGAACAAGGGTGAACTTACAAGTGATCGGATGGGCGGGAATAATGTTTCAAAAAACCAAGGCATGTAATACATGTTTTGAACCTGCCTATCCTTTACTCCAACATACAGTCTTTGGCGCCGAAAATGGATTTGTTAATTTTAGAAGTTAAGGAAACTAGCCCTGCATTTGTTGTAATAACTGAAAGTTGGCTTAGCGGTGATATACCGGATCAATTTATTAATATCCCTGGGTACAGACCATACAGAAAGGACAGAGAGGGGCAACGAGGGGGTGGTGTTACTATCTACATTGCAGAGACATACAAGTCAATCAAAATCATATCATCAATTGATACTACCCAACGCAGTGATAATGAAGCACTCTGGATGAGAATACAGTATGACACCTTTGTTTTCTCTCTGGTTGGAGTCTACAGACCTGGTTCAAACAGCGCCACTGGAGATTTGGGACTTATCCAGGACATCGAACAGGCGGCCTACTCAGGAAATCTAATAATTTGTGGAGATTTTAATTATAGTCGTATCTCGTGGCCAATTACTGAGGCATCCTCCGCCAATAATTCAGATAGTCACTTCTCAAACATGTTTCTGAATGGTAACCTTTACCAGTTGGTGGACCGACCAACTAGATATCGTGGAAATGATACCCCATCCCTACTTGACTTAATATTGTGCAACGATGAAAACTTAATTACGCATGTGGAATATCGACCACCTTTAGGAAAGAGTGATCATGTGACATTACTTTGCACCATGCAGATTTGTTTGAATCATGGTAATGCCCTCGTGAAGGATGAAGCACCGTATCAGGACTTTAAAAAGGCCGATTATGTTAGAATTAACAATGATATCTCGGAATATAACTGGACAGAGTTTTGTGAGCAATCAAATGTTGAAGAGAAGTGGAATATAGTTGTGAATTTTTTGTTGTCTGAGATTGACACTAACGTGCCCACTAGCCAGAACCGAAACGTTATTCCTTTAAAACCGTGGTTAAATAGTACACTGATTTCCATGATAAGGAAGAAACGCAGGTTCTGGCACAAATATGGTGGTAATGACTTGAGATATAGGCAAATAAACAATAGTGTAACTTCTGCTCTGAGGAAAGCCAGATGTGAGTATGAAAACAAGTTCGTCGACTGTGGGGACAAGTCATTCTATAAGTACATACGCACTCAGGTGGCCTCCAGGGTGTCCACACCACAGACCCTAACTGACCATACTACCAACACTATAACTACGGACTTGACAAGAGTGGCCAATCTCTTCGCCGCACAATTCAAGGACAATTATTGCTTGTCACCTGCTAATGACACTCTACCCACACTGAATGAATCTACAGCCTGCCCAAACAGCTTGACTAGCATCAACTTCACAGAACAGGCTGTGCTCCAGACACTAAAAAACCTCGATGATTCAGCTCCTGGACCTGATGGGATTCCAGGCATTCTGCTAAGAAACTGTAGTGACAAACTGGCTCCTCTAATGTGTAATTTGATGACATGCTCTCTCAGAACAGGTGAACTTCCAGCAGTCTGGAAAACAGCAACCGTAACACCCATATACAAGAAAGGAGATAAACTGTCAGCCATCAACTATCGTCCCATAAGCCTGACCTCAATACTGTGTAAATGCATGGAAAGAATTATAGTAGTGGAAATGAGGAAATTTATTGAAGAGAACCATTTAATTCCAAAAGATCAACATGGTTTCATGTGTGGTAGGTCAGTTACATCCAACCTGTTGTGCTGTTTGGATGTGTGGACTAAACACTGGGATTCCCATATCCCAACTGACATCATATACTTGGACTTTGAGAAAGCCTTCGACCGTGTGCCCATTGACAGATTGATTTTAAAACTGGAGCACTTGGGTATTCGTGGACCGCTGCTTGCCTGGATCAAGGCGTTCTTGAGTGATCGATGGTTCCGAGTGAGGGTTGGAGGGACGCTGTCAGGCCGGGAGCAGGTGCTAAGTGGCGTTCTGCAGGGAAGTGTCCTCGGGCCAATTCTATTTGTCCTGTACATAGCAGATCTGCCAGAAGTCATTCACTCAACTTGTAGCCTCTTCGCCGATGACACGAAGTTCTTTGCGAACCCATTGACTCACTCTCATACACTACAGGATGACTTGGGCAGAGTTTTAGATTGGACAAAAGTGTGGCTCATAAATTTGAACATCGATAAGTGTTGTGTACTTCACGTGGGAAGGAACAACCCGCATAATACATATACCTTGGGAAATGTGACCTTGAAATATGTTGAGAAGCAAAAGGATCTTGGTGTGATTGTGAGCAGTGATCTCAAATGGGAGGAGCACATCATTAGTATAGTTAAGAGAGCAAATACACTGCTGTACCTGATTAAGAAGGCATTTTACTCACCGAACCCAACACTATTGCGCAAGATTTACCTAACATATGTCAGACCAATCCTCGAGTATGCCTTCCAGATTTGGAACCCGTATTTCTTGAAAGACATTGATTTATTGGAAAGAGTACAGAGACAAGCCACCAAAATACCTAGACAATTGAGAAACCTGGAATATGAGGACCGTTTAAAAGAGCTTAATCTAACTACATTAAAGGAGAGACGCGACCGGGGAGATCTCATTGAATTATACAAAGTGTTGCATAACCATTATTCCTGTGAGACTCTACCGGCTATGTTTACCATGAACTCTAATGTGCACCTGAGAGGACACCAGCTGAAACTGACAACAACAAGATTCACATCCAACCCAAGGAAACACTTCTTGACCAATAGAGCTGTCAGTGCTTGGAATCAGTTGCCAGAGTCAGTGGTGCTTGCTCCTACCACCAACACCTTCAAAAATAGACTAGATAATATAAACACAACTTAACTGGGACTTGGGTCAAAACAGCGAAAGCTGCCTACCCAATAACAAATAATAATAATAATATTCATAGAACTTACAAAATTTGTCAACAGCCCAGCGTAACATACATATAGGACTTGGATTCTAGCAGTATTATGCGATGGAATACACAACGAATGCATATACTCTAGTTTTAATATCGTTATACGACAAAGTTTTGTGGTCGCAGTGGCAAAAACATTCAGTCGAGGACGAGAGGTGAACGACTGGCCTAGTTTAGTTTAGCAAGGGAAAGAGTGAATTCAGTCCGCTTGCTTATCTCGCTACTATAATATAGTCCAAGAGCCCGCTGCTTAATTTATGACGTATCTGTTTTTTGATCGAAATGTGGTATAAATGATAGCTTACCAATAGGGTATTACATCGCACTAGGGTTGCCTATCAAAATCTTGCCGCAACCCCCCCTGCCCCCCCCGAAAAGGTCCCTCTTCGCGGTTTTTCGCATTTTATAGGAATATGGTAAGAGATAGGAGAAAGTAGTCAATGACAAAAATAATCCTTGCTAAATTCTCTACAAAAAACATTTAGTCAATTTTTCATAGGACTAGTAGTTTACCCGTAATGGCCGGTCAAAAAACAGGATATTTTTTGAAAAAATAAAAAAAAAAGTTTGATTTTTTTTCTTTCACATTCTTCCGCCCATTATTACTAACATTTTATGGAAAAAAAATTTTGGCCTGCGGCGCTATATCACTGGTTATTTTATGAAAAACTAAATTTTAAGAATTTTCGTCACTGAGTTTTATTGTAATAACTCCGAAATTATTAGATGTATGAACATAAGTTATAGCTCGTTTTGTAGCTAAGACTATGGTAATTAATTCGTTTTCTGACTATTTTTCTGTAGCTCTTATCAATTTTAAACCAATTTAGTTTAAATACATTTTTTTTGTATTTTAAATGAATTTCGGCTTTGGACCGGCCATTGCGGGTAAACTGCTAGTTCTACGAAAAAATTGACATAACATTTTTTGTAGAGAATTTAGCAAGGATTATTTTTGTCATTGACTACTTTCTTCTATCTCCTACCATATTCCTATAAAATGCGAAAAACCGCGAAGAGGGACCTTTTCGGGGGGGGCAGGGGGGTTGCGGCAGGATTTTGATAGGCAACCCTAGTGCGATGTAATACCCTATTGGTAAGCTATCATTTATACCACATTTCGATCAAAAAACAGATACGTCATAAATTAAGCAGCGGGCTCTTGGACTAATATGAATGCTACATACATTGCACTGGATTCTTCTTATCTCACTAGTACTTTCATATTGGCTCGACATGCGATTATCTGCTGACACCTTTTTTGTAATAAAAACACTTGAATTGTTGCATTTAGTTTTCCTACATAACGTGTGTCTAATGATTCGAATGACATACGAAGCAAAGTACAATCAGATTAGTTGTAATACATAAATAAAGTGTTATAAGAATAAAACTGATTTTTTCTCGCAAAGAGTAGATAATACTACACAGCTCTCTTGCGAAATTTATCATTGCCCAATGTCCAACATTCAAACGTTTTTCTTTGAGGGATGTGATATACTTATTTTGACCATACGATAAATAAATAATACTAGGCAAGGCATATTGTTGGTTATCTTTAAAAAAATCGACTTTTCGGGCTGTATCTTAAAACTGACATCCCCGATCTAACAAACTTGTGACCCATACCTTTTTTTTTAAATATTACGACACGTATTTCGTACACGAATGTGTTTTAACTTTTACACCATTTATGATCATCGATAGCCTTAATGTATATACAATATTAATTAAAAAGGAATTTGGAAATCCTATAGGATTGTTCGTTATTCTTTGCCTAAAATCAGCGAAAATTGTCAAGTAAACAATAGATATATGATCTCAATTATCAGTTACTATTTTTAATACTAAGACACATAATAGTGTTTTCTAATAAAACAATACTAAAGATTTATGCATTACAAAGTGCAATTTATATTACCATATAATACATACGTACATAATGATTAATTGATGGAGAGATGAAGAGAGGGAGACATCTGAGAGAGAAATAATAGAATTTAATATGTATTTAATCATTAATAATAAAATAATAAGATGATAATAGAGAGTCAATACCACTGCAAGGACATTTATTTAATCATTTGTTGTTCACACATTATAGAGTCAATACAAATACAAACAATATACAACGCTGTTATATAACACAAAGTATGAAGTATCAACAACTAACCAATGCATTATAATATTTTATTTTATTGAACTAAATATAGCACCAACATAAAACTTGTAGGGGAGATTCTGGGTGGAGAACTTTCGGCCCCTACGTAGGAGTTTTATGTTGAATTTCATATGGATTTATTAATTGCTCTACTAGGTGTCCAACCTTTTTAAATAAATAATATCATCTCTGTTTGTGTGTGGAAATTATTTAGAGGCCCCCTGCCTAGGTGTAAGTTGGTGGGATTGGGCATAAATCTCTTTAAACAGGCAGTAATGTTAGAATGGATGTCAATAGGTGTATGGTGGATAGGTGGATGTCAATAGCGATGGTGTAAACTCCCATTAGCTGAAGATTAAATAAATGGGAAAAACTATAATAGTGTTGATGAAGATTGTTAGATAAATGTGTAAATAATGTGATTGTTAAGATACTACGAGTAGTATAGACAGAGTGAATGCCTTTCACATAGTCATGTGTAGTGTAACCTATCAAGATATCAATCAATCTCTGTGATGCGTGCTATGATAACAATTATTGTATGCGCATTCTCTATTCTCTATATACAATAATATCTCATCAAACTCAAAGTTTATGTTTTCCTGATAATTGTTCAAGATATGTCTATTGATTTTAATCAATTAAAATAATCTAAAGTTCAGTGGAAGCCTCCAAGACGTTCATGAGGCGACGCCGAAAGCAGTGGACTGGTTGACAGCACTGGTTCCAAAGTTCTACGAGCACTTTTTGACTCAGCCCGAATGGGTTAGGAACCTTCAATAACCGCGCCACACGAAAAGTAATGTAAGCATCTAAAGTTAAAAATACAAGTTCATGGCAAGGTTGCCGAGTCTGACAGACTAAATTACTGACAAAAAGGTAGGGTGTAGAATTTGAAACAAAGTCCACGGAATGAGCTAACAACAACTAGGGGAAAACATATTCAAGGGTGTAGAATTTTTTTCACTGGGAACCAGTAAGAAAAACGTGAGTTTGAAAATAATCATTTCCAAATTTTGGTAACCCAGTAACTGAGCACATAGCACAAGACAAAATCAACGCAGAAATTAGTGAAAAAACTACAACGAAACAAAGTGAAATAGAGAGATATACACACGCAAATAAAACTAAATTTAATACTGTCAGCTGATTACGGAGATAACAAAAAAATACAATAACACAGTGCGACTCAATCACATATTGAGGCTATGATGAATCACAATTCAAAATCTGATCTACTATCATCGTATCAGACATCGTCATTAATGGCAGGTCCGTGTGATCATTCATTCAGAGAATGCTGCACCGCTCAAGGTGTATTTCATACAGTCTGTACTCTGCCATACATATTACACACACAATGCTACAAGTTGGTAATGTTGGTATGCAGTAGTATATCATAATAGCAATGTAACAATGTATGTATAGATAATCATCGCATTACAGAGACTACTTATACAGAGTATCAATAATATAGTAAACACTATACAGCGGAAGTATTTGGGTACATTCACCAGGCAGTCAGTCGGTTCGGTATTCAGTATTGGCCTGTCTGCGATTGTATTCATATATAAATGTAGTGTACGAGTATGTGTTTGTTTTGTAAGTGAAGGTCTTACATACAACATTATTTTATTACATACATAATGTATGAATCGACCACTGATCCGTCCTTACAAAATCAAGTAATATTATTAATAGTCGTTCTATTAAAATGCACGTTAAGATTGCCATATTAATAATCTAAACATGGCGATTTTAAATCAACTCAACGACAACGCTATGTGCAATGACCAAATAAGACAACTTAAAGATACATACAACTCTATTGCGGTGATGACTAAAAAAGGGACAAATTGAAAAAAAAAACAATGTTAATAAATCAAAAAACAAAGGAGAAGTGAATAAACTAAGTATTTATTTATTTATCGTATGGTCAAAATAAGTATATCACATCCCTCAAAGGAAAAAGTTTGAAGGTTGGGCATTGGGCAATGATAAATTTCGCAAGCAAGCTTGGTCGTCAGAAACTAAACTGAACGTTATTTATATAATCAGTCGTAAAATAATAAATAATAATAGTCGTAATCAGTATAAACTAAGTAAATTAGACTACATACGCTAGACAAAAGGATTAAAGAGAAAATAAAATAAAGCACTGAATACAATGGATAATAATAAATTCAAAAGTATAACAATTTTCCCAAAAGAAATTAAGTAAAGGTGGCATCGAATTGTTAAACAAAAACGGTCATAATTTCATTTAGTGGGGTTGTACCAAAAATATTACACATGTCAATAAAAGACTTGCAAGGGCTTGTGTTGAGGATGGATTTATACCTATACTCTATAAATTTGAAGCATTGAAAGATACCTATAACAGCAACATAACAAAAATGAGAAAAGACCGATGCTCAAGATGAAAAGTAATGAATGATGAAGATGATGGATGAAAATAGACCAAGTTGAAAGATCAATACAAACCAGATTGTAATAAAAAGAAGAGAGCTAGTCTAAACTAAGAATATTTGTTTATTGATGATAAACTGTTTACATATTTTGATAGTTTAAAATAGTTTCACAAAAGTCAACAGGGTCAGTAATGACGAAAAGAGGTAAATTGTTACAGGTAAGTACAGCAATTACACAAAAAGAAATAAAAATTGCACAATTAAAACAGTACCCAGAACAAACTAATTATAAAGAACATCATAGACTTTCTTACCGAATGCAATATAGAAATTGAGAAATATGTCGGTGTCGTGTTAAATGAGCCATAGGTACTCCACAACGGTAGACAATTTTACTATTATGACTAGAGGCCGGATCATATGCAACTGAAAATGATTGAAATATACATGCAAATATGCATCATAAATGCTCGAAATACCTATGCATCAAAATCACCAAAAGTACCAAAATATGCAACATAAATTTAAATAAATACAACAAATACCGCTTTTACAAGATTTTATTTATATTTATGTTTGGTATCGTTTAGAAGATCGCGAAAAACAGTTTTAGGATGCGAAGTCATAAAATCTTGTTTTTTTTTTTAAATGATTCGGTCGGTAGGTACTTATTTTTCTTATCAATATACAAAATTTTCAACTAGACACCAACATTTTCTGTTTTTGAAAACGTTTAATTCTAAATATACGGTTAAAATTTTAGAAAATGCACCTAAATATGCAAGATCAGTAAATTTTGGTCGAAATATGCAAAATCCAGAATAAACTGCCAAAATATGCAAAGGCATGTGGAAATATGCAAATGCATATAATCCGGTCTCTAATTATGACTATTCTGTGGGTGTCTCTCTACGACAAATTAACGATAGTCCAGAATGTCATTTATTACAAGAATATTCGCTTGCTACTTTAAGCAGTGTAGTTTGACCAGAACGGTTGGTCACATAGCAACAACTTTTACTTTACGTACTACTAACAATAGCGCAGTATTATTCCATAACACTATACTACCAAAGTAATAATATTAAACACGCGACTTGACCTGCCAGTGGACAATATACAGCGCGGGTCAACAGTTTCGTTATTAGTATTCCCCGAGTAGACGAAACTCGTAAAATAAAAACGAGATTTGGACGACAGAATGTAGCGAGCGTCGCCATCTTATAATAAGTATGCGGTAACAATACTAACTTGATTATTATCAATAAAAATACTGGATTTTTACACCGTTCTGCAGATTCTGTGAGGAGGAAGAGGAGGAAACTCCCCACCATCTTCTGGCAGATTGCGATGCCGTACGATAAGTGAGGTTGAGACATTTGGGCAAGCACCAGATAGAGGTGGAATCATTTCCCACCCTAGACCCCCTCCGAGTAATGAACTTCGTAAGACGTCTGGGACTAGAGGGGCTGCTCTAACCGGGTAGTAACCAGATGGGCAGAGTGGGGTGAGTACAATAGATCTTTATTTATTTATTTAAACTTAAAGTGAACAACAAATACATATAAATATAAAACAAATACATATAATTATAAATCGTTGTTCCAGTTAACCCCAGATCTTATGGGTCGGAGTACATAATACACCCCATCTAATAAAATAAAATACACCATTTTAAAATTTATTTCAGTTTACTTCATTTACAAAGACAAACAATAGGAACTCTTCCTTCGTATTTTAACGTTTCAATTCCATGGAAGAATAAGAAACGATCTGCTAGAGAATTAACATCAATCATTGCGGAGAAATGCATCTACACAATATTTGCAATTCTAAATCATGTATCTATGTCAAGAAACATAATACGGATCCAGGTCTCCTATACATTTCACACAATAGACACTCTAAAGAATCATTCATGCATTAATGAAAGAAGTGAAGCAAAATGAAATGAAACTTGGAAATGTACATTCCGAGAAATAATAAAACATTTATCCATACATACAAGACTCTACTATGATCCTATACAGTTAGGGTTGCCAGATGTCCGGTTTTCTACCGGACAGTCCGGTTTTTAATACACCTGTCCGGTAGAAAAAATCTCGGAAAACCGGACGAAGGACTGTTCGATTTTTTTTGATCGGACCCCAAGAATTTCAACACGATCAAGCCTATAGACTTATCAATGACCTATAATTTTAATAAGCACTCCAGGGAATATAATTCTTGATTATATCATGTTCTCATTTTTGATAAGTAGTAGGTAGTAGGCACCTACATTCCTTGTGAAAACCCGAGTATTTAAATAAGTAGCATTTTTTCATAATATAATACGTAAGTATATTTCGTTAAGGGGAAACATCGCTCTTCAGATCTCATTATTAGCAAAAATTTCGCCCGCGGTGCAAACAGTGTACGTAATTTTGGAAAGAAAAATATTGTAGGGGGGGGAGCAAAAATAAAAAAAATGTCTGGTTTTTTTGTCTAACATATTTGGCAATCCTATATACAGTGTACATCCAGAATTGAAGAATAAAATAAATGCCGTGTCAGTATAAGTATGCAAATCTCTCCCGCATGTACGATGTACGTAGTGTGAGTATCTATGTAACTACCTACAATCTGTATAACATTATTGCATGTGGCATGCATTTGGCTGCGATACTTCTCGCCGTAGTCGACTCGGGGTTAATGAAATCTCAGGAATGAAATGGCAATTTGTTAGATCATGTTAGATACATTCCAACAGAGCAGTTTGCAGAGTACTATTAACTTACATACAATGTACGAAGTGCGTTTAAATAGTATATACCACATGCTTGTGTTGCAAAAGACGATTACAGAGACAACAAAGTAAAATGAAAATTATAACCAGTAGCACAATATAAAATGCACAACGCCCGAATCATTTATTTCATGTACAAGTATCTGCATATAATACAGAGATCAAAAACACCGTGATGTAAAACAGTTAATACTGATTGTAATAAACGCGTAGTCCAAGATGTTTGTCATACTCGTAATGTTCAAATGCATCGGCTAAATAAATTGGTATAGGAAATGGAGACTTATTCTCGACTTCAAAGGAGGGATTGAGGATATATCAGAATATAACACAGTGTCTGGACAGCTAGAGTTCCCTGACAATATAATCCAAGTTGAGCAAGAGGTCTACTTTGCACAAGATTAAAAATTAATGAAGTGAAATGAAAAGTAAACAAGTTGTCAACAAATACAGAATGACAGAAGAATTCTAGGTATTTACGAATGCCGAGGTGCTCAGCAGAGTCGGAAAAGGGAGGCACCTACGTAAAACCATCTCCGAGAGACGTGCCCGCTGTATTGGCCACATCATGCGCCACGAGGGTCTCCTATGTGACTTACAGAGGGAATGGTTGAGGGGACAAACTACAGGGGGCGCCCCCGACGGCAGCACCTGGACCAGGTGTACGAGGACATGAACTGCGCCATATATGTCGAGCTGAAGTGAGCTGCTGGAGACAGAGAAGAGTGGAGATCAAGATGTATTTGCTGCAAATCAATCCGCAGGATTGAAATTAGACAAGAAGAATTTGCCCCACGTCAATATTTCAAAGGTATTATTTGGTGACACCTGCTAATTATTTATATCGTCAAATTGAATTACAAATTTACCCATAACACAGCCATTTAGAATCTTCTTCCTCGTGCATCCATTTTGGAGATATACTTGCTCAATACAATTTCTAATTAATCGTTATAAAAACCGGAATTTCTAGTTTTATATTAATGTACTCGCAAAAGCGTTAACATTTACGATATGGAAAAAAATATTTTGGCAAAATTATAAAACTCGTTTGTAACAATAATTTTCTACCACATATGGTTCTGTGTATGTACGTAATAATAATAACTACAGAAAGAAAGTGACTAAACACGTGTATTAAAAATAACTGATATTGCATTCTCTAGTATGAGATTCAATCAACACTCATAAACAAATAAGTAAATAGAAAACAGTAAGACAAAATGTTGACGTATGACATGAAATTTTATTTAACTAATTGGAAATTTCACATTTCCAATATGTACGGTAAATACTGTCATCGCATAAGTATTGTAGATTGCAGTGACTAAGGCCCAGTTGCTCGACAAATAGTATTGTCGGCTGGCAACGGTAAGGAGACAAAAATCGTTGCACCAAAACAAAAGTAATATGCTATCGTAAGATTTCTTCCTATCTGTTTACCGCTGCCCCCAGGTCCAGTAAACGTAATGTACTGAGGTGTACTGACGAACTATACTGCTAGATGTTTTCTCTCTTACCTAATATTGCCATCTCGCTTGCGCGCGTAACAAAAAGCGAAACGGAAAACAAAACGTCCGTGCGTGTTAATTATAGTTAACTTTTTTTACCTGGTGTCCTCGGGGTTTTGAAACAACCCATTTAATACGTTTACTGGTCAGTAACGGTAATGGTATTCTACTGTTCCTATTGGGTTTCGAACAACCGAGCCTAAGAGTGGATTTCCGCAGAAGGGAAACCGGTGTTAACATTTCTAATTGGATTAGGTACGTCAAATTAGACACTATTATACCTATCATTTTATCCTAGAGGTAACTCGATGGGAATCGTGTTCTGAGGTAGATTCGCACCTGGTAGATTGTAACATCACTTCACCACAAATATTTTACGCCGTTCAAACTATCTACGCCGTCCAATATAAAGTTGATCGAACAACGGAAAGCACAGTGCGTTGATTTTATTTGCAATTTCTAATTGTTGTTTTTGGAATCTGGTCAAGCAATTGATTTTTTTGGGTTCCTGGTACAAAAATAAAATAAAAAAATAAAAATAATAATAGTGGATACATTCAACATTTACTTTCGATGTTAGTCACTCTGCGCATACGCTACTGCATTGTATTTTGCATCAAACAAAACTTACATTCATCAGTTACCATACAGTGAAAGAATCACTCATTAAACATGAATGGTTCCAAAGTTATACCGTTTTAAAACAGGGTCCATAATTTTCGAAGATACTGTATTTTACTATTTTCAGATAATAAACAGGTAAGTAAGTACCTATCAGATCAGTACAAACGACGATACAACAATGTTGCATGCACTAGGTATTTATTTGCATATGATATTATTTGTATAACGATAGTGCCTGTGTATTGTGTATATAAATACATAATGCATTAATATAAAATGTAAATAATATTGTAATGTATATTGAATGTATGTATTGTAGAGTGTAGTAAACGAAGGCCGCATCATCCGACTAACTAAACACCTCACCGCGGGCCGGTTGAGAAGGTCAGTGTTTGTTGGGAGAATTATTATAACATATAAATAGGTTCATGTATGTATATTATAATCATATAGTAGTAGTTGAGGAGCATACGGTAGGCCTATAGTACCACACTAATGACTGACATTAATAAGAGTATAGCCCGATTGATAGAGAAATCGTTAGCATGGAGACCCAACATTAAATCAGGTAGTAGTGAACTTTTGGTATGTTATGTAGGACAACGAGGTAGGACTCCCACGGGCTTAAGGCCCTCCGCATCCCCGGGTAGCACAGGCGCATATAGCGTCCTCTTTACCCGCACTTCTTGGCAAAATGAGAGGTATGTTATGACTCCAAATTTGCACAACTTCACCATCTTAAATTGCATAATATAGAAAAAGTGGCGGTAGCATAATATAGAAGGTTTTTTCAGGGGGCGGAGGGAGGAAAATTGTGCAAATTTGTATTCTTCATTACCCGAATCACGACCACCGGGTTTAATGTTGGCAAAGTTGCTCTATCGATCGGGCTAGTAAGCATATTGACATTTCAAAAAAACGGGAGACCGTAGATACATTGGACTACATATGTTAAGTTACTGGTTTTCTATCTAAAAAACTGAACACATGGGTGATTTTCAATCGCTAGTGATGGCAACCTGTTGCTAGTATTTAGTTCAAAATCTTGGAGATAACATAATATTCAAAACATGTAGGTATTCAAGGATTTTCGTCCTAACCGCAGTACAACACGTTGTTATAACAATTATGATGTGTGTTGTTGCAGAAATTTGCCAAGTACCCAACTCTGCCGATATGCAACCTAGTATTTCTTAGTATGTTTTAAGTTATTAATTTGTCAAAATGAGGACTATAATATTTTATTTTGTTTTTTGTTGTGCATTTGTGCAATGAAGATGTCTTCATTTTGAATAATTGTCAACCCCGATACAAGTCATAACCTAGTGGCGTTGGCAATTACCTATATACTATAGTGTACAGATGTATTGATGTATGTATTATTTGTGTTATGTATATGTTGATAAGAATAAATAAATAAAAAATATTATGGTAGAATGAATGTGTGCTTCTTATATAGATTTTCCTCATAATATGGGAATGTTCACAGGTACTGTATACATCTCTACTGACTAATTCTCAGAAACTCTATAAATAAATACTCGTACAATCCTAATATTGTCGTAACAAAACAAATACAAGGTAAATATGATTTGCAATAAAATATTTTAATACAACAACCGTATGTAAACTTTGTAAGAGATTACCATCTCTAAATATGGGCCAAATAAGACATAATTTTCCATGTATGGTTAAGACATGTTGAACGGTGTTAATAATTTTCAATAAATAAACATAATAAATGTAGGTATGTAATTTGTAGAATTCAAGTTAACTCGACGGGGCATCTTCTCGTCCTGTCTTACCATTGGTCAGGTTATTTTTAGAAGTGTTGCACATGCAAATATGCAATATAATACATAATATGTATAATGATTACAAATACTCGTTTGTACAATATAATTATATACTACAAGTAGTTGATATTAATTAATAATAAAAATACGACTCGTTAATATCTTAGTTAAAGTTAACGACAGGATCGTTAACAATTATTGTAAGTACACGCGAAGCACATACAAAGTATAGTCGTATTATAGTGTTCAGAAATAAATAGCTAAATTGAAGATTGAAGGACCACATCATTGAGGGTGGCCGCATACATAATGAAATTCAATCTGAAATGGACTGTTTGTAAAAAAGCTTCTAAAGCCCAAACCACTCTCTCATTAGGGTAACAATGCGATCTTGACATACTTTGTTTACGTAATTTTAGTACACTTTTTTTTACAAACAATCCAATTTCAGACTACGAATTTCATTATGTATGAGGCCTCTCAAAAGCAAATATCCAGCAGCTAATAAATTGGATAGGTACGTAGGTAAGATTACATATTTGTCGAAGCAAAAACAAGTCTGTGAAAGTGATCAAGTAAGCCAACCGATGGCTGGTCGTAAGTCCTGACCATCTTACACTGTACACTTCGAACTCTTCCAAGTACTAGTATACGCGAAAAACATCTGTAGGTAAACAGGTAGTAATTAGAGAAACAATATTATCTAGGAATAAACAGTGTCACGACGTTATAGGAACATTATGTGGTCAATACATCGTGTAGGAAGTATTAAAAATATATACCCACAATCTACATAGATATCGAAGGTCGCATCTAAAAATAAGAGATTCACTGAACTATATGAAATATCGATATTATGACAAAACCTTGCTGGCGCATTATAGGTCAGTAAAGATATACATTTTTCCTGCAAAAATGTGTCCCATAAAAAACGGACATTTGTATATGGGAAAGGCGTGGGACAGAAATAAAAACGACAAATTTTTAAAAATTCTCTTCATTTTTTTAAAGAAAAATTAATGGTATACTTAAAATGTAATTATTATTTTTATGTGTAAGAAATGGAACATATTTCAAAAACGTGTGTCTGTTTCCATGAAAAAAAGGTTTATTTAATCATAAACAATTACTAATTCAAAGTCAGTACACAGCCTTTTTTGTCAGACGTACAGAAAATTTGGCAATGTCCGATATGGTACGATATGACATTATGTATATTTATTGTAATGGTTTGATTTGCTATAAAGTTATGATTGTATTTATGTTAACTTATCATGACGAATAACGCGCAAATCAATTTCACGGTTTCAGCGACCTTCCTTGCACAATTCCAAACGACTGTCGCTTCGGTTATGCGACACGTGATGTAGCAAAAATTTTACGACATCGAAAAGCATAAAAAGTCGTACTTTATAATAAAAATAACCCACGACGAATGATAAAATGAACCTTGATGGAAGGTTAGTCTTCAAAGGGACACTAAATCGAGTACATATTATATCTGAAAGACGACTGTATCAGAGAAGTAAAATTTGTCGAGCAACTTGTATCAATACTGGCGAGTGACTTACATACATGAAATCGTCTGAAAATATCAGTTTTTCTACTTATATATCTGTCTATCTATCTCCTCTCGCTGCGTCCCCTTGGAGGAAAGGCAGAGGAGACACATCAACAAGTTTTCCTTTAGAGGAAATTTATAAATTATAAATAAAGAAAAGAAAGAAAGCCGTCCAAAAATCACGTGGCTGGAACATGTGGACCAGATTCTCAAGGACGTACGTGTTTCGAGTGAAAGGAATTGTAGAGTGCGTATGACGAATTGCATGATTGTGACAAGCACGAGGTGTATGTTATAAGGACAGGAAAGTCTGGCGATCTGTCCTCTCTGCCTACTCCGTAAGGGGTACCGAGTGAGAGGGATATGATAGAATAGAAACATAAAGAGAAGGTGACATATCGGTATTCATTCCAATACAAAGTATGCAGCTGTAGAAAAAAATAACCTAATCTTTCAGTAATCCGGTAGTTGTTTACAGTCCACATTCCACAGTCCGACAAGGAGAACAGTTTACCGGCAGCATTTCCACATGATCGCTCAAGAGCCGTAACTAAACTAGTTATTGCCACAGTATGCTGGGTACTGGGTACTATAATAATACTATACAATCTCAATAACAGGCATGTGTGCTAGACCGTGGGGTATTCCGCAGACATCAGCAGAACACAGAACCATGCTTATTACTAACTAGCTAAATTACCCGTGCTTCACAGCGGCTAATTTGGGTGGTGAAATAGATCGACAATATGACCCGACCGCGTTCCTCTATTCATCCATTCTGACAACTTTCTAGAAGCTTCTACAATGTTCGATTAACCTCTACAATTTTCTACGGTGTCTCCTGATGGCTCGGGCTGGACAAAATATGACTCGCGATCTGAATATTTTTTCCAATGCCCTTTCATACGATACCACACACGACTCCACACAACTCTTGGATCTCCTCATCAGCAAAATTTCTCAGAAGGTTCTGAATTTCCAGAAGTTTCTACCACACAGTATTCGTTTCCAGATAGCAAGGTATTTATATACCAAGTTTGGTCGAAATCGCTCCAGGCGTTCCAGAGTTATGGTGGAACAAACATACATACATTCATTTTTATTATATGCACATGTATAAAGATACCACTACTATTATTAAGTCGACGTTACCGCTTGCCGGTCGGTTGGTTCTATCTGAGTCTACATCTTTTATGGAAATTACATACAATCATCATATCCCAATAAGATAATATGCCAACAACAGACAGAATGAAAGGAAAATTGTTTCGTGTCTTAGGTTTAGTAGAGGTTCCTATATAATGACACGGTGGGAATATGATTCTCATACGGCCGGTAGTAAACGAGAGGTCATTCAGGGCCGAATAACATTAAACGTTGTAGGTACGTGTGTGGAAGAACCATTTGTAAATTTCCCCAACAATCTAATTTGAACTAATGACTGTCGGAATTGCTTTTTAAAGAAAATTCATTTACCAAAAGAATCAAATATACGTCACGTTTTAACCCACGCTCTATTATTGGTCCACGTAAAAGTCTGTCTGATCATGAGACATATTACACACGTGAATATTGAATAACAAAGTAATTCCACGAATTCCATCATTAATTCTATCTATCATATAAAAATATACTTCGTAACAACTTGGTCTCGGCAAAATCTTAGCTACGAATAGAAAAATCTTGCATGACATGGATGACTTTTAAGATTTTGTAAAAAAAGAATGACCTGCAGAAGGAAACGTCGAGTAAAAAACCTACAAAGAAACAAACGAAATAACAAATAATAAAAAGCGTAAGAAAGGCAAAACATATTTGGTGCAAAATGATGGATGCATTTCACACCAAGTTACAAAACGTAATAAATCGAGGAGACATTCATCCAGCTGACGAATTTCGTGTCAGCAATGGCATGACCGAATGATTCAATGGAATAATAATTGGTCGTCGTAAACAAAACTGCGTCATTCGTGAAACCGACCGGTTCATAAACTATAATTATACCAAATATAAACACTACAAGGGATATCCTTCATCAGCTGACGCGATCCACTGCCAAATGCTGCCAACTCTTTGTCTCGATATTATTATACCATCAGCTCCAGCACATTGTCTATAATAATTATGCCAATATGAGGTTTGTGGAAGGTGGAGCTCTTCAATCCGTTCTTAAGGGGGCACGATTATTGCTTCAACTTTTTCAAATTTTGTATGAGAATGTTAACGCGAAATACGAATAACGTAAGCGACAAAGTGAATTTTACCTTTTCAAGAAGAGCCTGGGAACAAATTAAAAAATCCAAAACAGCCAATTTGTTACGATCATAATTACCAGTAAATAAATTATACTTATATAAATAATACTAAATTATACAGGCTAAATTATACTTTTATATCTGAAAAACTGAACGGAAAATCCTCAGATCCCGTAAATTTCAGGGGTACTTTCAGAATATTTGTTTATTTAAGAAATTTCCAAATATTGTAATTCTAAAACAGCCAATCTGTAGTCCATACTTTCATCGCTGTCTTCAAGATGATTATCTCAGTATTAAGGATAATTAAGGGCGCCGAACCCGAATGAAATGTTATTGAAAATAACTAGGTAAATATGCTATCTGTTTACAGTCAAGAATGATAATGTTTGGTATCAATTAACTATTCACTGAATTACGTGAAAAATGTCAGTCTTTTTAAAGTAAATAACAGTCGCATAATAAACGAGATGTGTTTATGAGAAATGGAGATCGTCGGAGCATCTGATCACTACACGATTAACCCGAAAAAAAATCTACATATGGATCATCGTGAAAACCTGCAACTACTATTAAATGGAGATACAATTTGTGACCAATTCAAACGCAAAAGATTATTAAGGAAACAACACCGTAAAATCTACATTTTAAATTTAAGATTAATCTGTTGTAAACAAAAGATAGACGAAAGAAAAAAATTGGAATGAAGAAAGATTCACTCATTTGTTTGACGCACGAAACACAAATAATAATGTTTGTTACGGACATTGTACACATCACAATGTTATAAGAAATTTCCATTATACACATAAACAATACACCGATCTATTAACTGGAAAACGTAAACAACATTGTTTTGAAAAGGGAGCTGACTGATGAAGTCACTATGCCGAGTTCATTTACCTTGATTCCAAATTGTATTTGGACGGGCGCCGAAGTCGTCAGCGTTTCCAGCCAATGTGGAGTTATTGTAAATATTGTATTCTCTATAAACGACGATTACACACCCACACATGGTGAAGATGGATTTAGATCCAAGATGGAGAAAGGACGTCGCAAAGACACACACATACCTAAAAATAATTCTTCTTATTCCAAAATCTTAATAAAAGTGCGAAGATGACCTTAGTGACTTGTACCAAAATACGTGGGAGGATGGCACAGCTTTAAAAATGTTTACATGAGGTGTCAAATTAAATGGTGCAAATCAACAAGAGTCGTCAAGGAATGTCATGCGATAAAACAGACAGTGGATCATGTCTGTTCATTGTGTGTTAATTCATAAACAAATTCATTTTTCTGAACCTAAAGATACTTCACACATAGACAATAATAATTTGTATCGTTGAAAATAGGGAAGTGACGTGAATTTTAAAACATGGCTGATCTATGAAATGTCAAGTACGAAGGATCAAAGGTGATGGGATCATAATAAAATTGTTTTATTACAAAACTTAGTTCCTACAATCAAACAAGTAATTAGAGTCGCGGACGTATACCAATGAGACGGTTCGACCAGGTGACGGACGCCATTGGAACGGCGTTTGCAGAATCATTGCGGCGGGCTGGAAGCAGACCAGGGTGGGCCAGACGGCTGCTAGAAGTACCGCATGAAGGTCAAGATCCTCAGCATTGAAGGACCGATTTGGACGAAGAAGAAGAATCAAACAGAAATCATTTAGTACAGATAATTCAACCACTTGAAATGGATAAGCAGTAACGGCAATACTGGAATGTTCAAAAGCAAAGCTGTCTAATAAAACAAAGCAATCCGCTAATTAATAAACTAAAAACAGAATTTGCACCGAAGGTTATGTTAATATGAAAACAGAGTTCCATCTATCACTGTCAACTCAGTTAACGAACACAACACTGCCGACAGAATTAGGCCTAAATGTGTCAAGTTTAGTCTACCTTGAAGACTGTACGGCGAGTTCAAGGCTTCATCGTGGACGGAACAAAAATAAACCGCGATAGCGAATCGTGTCAATAAATTTTATGGTATTGTTTATGCAGGAACTATGACCAACACATCAGGGTCGACTGCGGAGAATAATGACGGAAATAGAAATTAATGATAAAAATGGAACAACATAAAATAAAATTAATTATGATAGACGAAAGGAGGACATTTGCGTGAGAAACATTCTTGGTATGGGTATAATTGGTATGGGCAATCAGTTCACCCACGGTTATGCTTTTAAACATAGATGAGCTGTTCGCGTATCGATGAATGTGAACACAAATGAATTGAAATGCTTAACTATGTTTTTATATGTACACTAAAATCACCAATAAAGAATTTATCTATCTATAATACTTTCAAATAAGCGTCTCACTAACAATGTCGATGAAGCCGTATATGATGAATTTACAACAGATTCCAAATATAATATCTAACAATGATCACAACATTCAACAATGCTAAGAGCAAGAATGGAATATATATGTACTATAAATAGTTCTTAACAATAGACGGATAATACGCAAAATTATACTAATTTAACACAATAGGCGCCTAAAAATAAATTGGCGCACATAGTATTATGTATGTCGCTAGATAGTGTGCCAAATCACACAGTGTAAATTAGACTGGTTAGTATAGTAATACAATGTATGAAATGACATATTTGGGTTTTTTGGTTATGATCGCATCACCATCAACGACAAAATTAGCTAAATATTTACGTAAATAATATAAAAATCTAATAATAAGTTACATTTTTAACTCGTTCGGAATCAACAAATAACGGTAATATATTTTCAGACACAGCTTACAAAACTGCAACGTCTACAGTTCAATTATTATTGTTCTATTGTATTGACTAATTGACGAAATGCTGGTCGGAACCTTTTACACTCCGATCAGCATTGATCTTGGATCATATTTTCTGTTCTATTGATGTATAATTCTATAGATTTATATACTAATGTACTATTGTTTATATATAATTATTTTTCACATGGTATGTTCAAATGACGATTCCAGGTGTCCGGATGGGCCTACGGATGATAAACAATAATAAACAATAAACAAGATTGTGTTAAAAACAATGCGAAATGAAGATCTGTGACCTCCAAATCGTTATACATTCTCAACCGAAAGTTGATGGGATAAACCAACAACCTTCACGATAATCTTTTGGTAGTAAACACGAAACCGATTTCTCCTTTTCAGATCTGAATTCTGAAGGTGTGCGAAAGAAATGCCTAAAGGAAATGATTTAATATAAGTACGCTAATTCTTGAATAGATCGTTCAAATAATGTTGACACCACATCCGAATCGTGTGTCAAGGTCCTATTTCACACCAGAAACGACTTTGAGAATGGAGAGATGGAATGTCGTTATTAAACACATAAAGGTAGAATAAACAGGGAAAAATAACGTTAAAGCAAAACCATGAGGCCATGCTAAATCTCAATGGTAGTATTCAATTATATTTGAGATGTTAAAAATAGTACAATATGTATATTATCAGACGGAAGACGAAGTTTATTGCAAACAATATTTTGGCATTGAAACGTACGGCACGACGATGTGTCGAGTCACTGAACTAATAATTAATTTCACATATTATAAACAGTCTTATTGCAAATACTCACACAGTACGTAGTAGTAGTTTGTTCTTGTTAAAACGATAATAAGCTTCCTCATGTTTAATTAATTATTAGAGAAGTGACGTAGTGTTCTTGAATATATTAGCGAAATTCAATGACCAAAGTCGAATACAATCGCGATGAGAAACGATTAAAATTAGAGGTAATATTAATTCACAATTAGAAGAGGCGCTGGATGCACTTTCGTATGAACAATATGAGGACCGAGTTCCATTAATTGATTACTGTTGGTCAAAATAGGTAAAAAATAAAGCAATCGGTGTTGCCGGTCCAAATTTTGGTCCAATGTTTTTTACACCTCCTCAAAGGTAAATCCCATCGCCTACCTTTTAGGGGGTGTAAAAAAAATTGGACCAAAATATGGGCCGGCAACATCCGATTCCTTTATCTTTGACCTATCCCCAACAATAATCAATTGTAATGTACAGATATGTAATGTTTGTTTTCTTTTTTTTTATTCTTTCATAACTTGGTTATATTGTTAATTTTAATTAATTTAAAATATTGTTAACTTGTGTATTGTATATAAATTGTGTAAAAGGCTCATGCTGTTGATGTGAATAAATAAATAAATTGATGGAACTCGGCCCTTATATTGTTCATACGAAACTACACCCAGCGCCTGCACTACATGAGAAATTATCAAAAATGCCACACGATATCCTTGATTTTTGGGGTTAGGTGAAACGGAAATTAAGTGAAATAGGTAAACATTGTACAAAACATCACAGAATTGTAAATATGGGGCCATCCAGGGGCTAATTACATAAACCCTTGTCCGACAACCCCTTCGGGAACAATTATGTGAGCCATCAGGGTTATGGGAATAACAAAATAATTTCACATAGTAATTACAGTACGAGAAATACTGGAGATTTTGTAACAATACTATACGATAATTATGGTATTAAACATATTGAATTATGTACGTCTACGTCCAGTAAGACTATTAAATGTTATCTAATCAAATAGTAAGTGTCCCATAGGTCACAAAGAAGACAAATTGATTGCATAATGAACGAGGGGACATTACATAAAACAGAATAATAGATACAAATTATATAATCAAATAACTATTCTACTAAATTATACATGTATAACGAGTAGATACACATTTTATAATACGCTATCAATCTGTCTGTCTTTATACATAGAAAATAACACTAAATCATTATAATTCGCAATGGAGTCAGTCGCAGTTAGATTTTACCATCTAGTCGTTTCAATTGAATGGTCATTGTTTGACTAAGACTGAGAAATAAGTGACAACGATGAAGTAACTCAGGAACACATCTACATCCATACAAAAATTCTTTGTAAATAATTGGAATTTTACGCGAAGGCAGAACTTGCCAACACACTTCTTAGTATTATCCAGTCATAAAAATGTACATATTATCATTTATGACTGTTATTTTATAGCTAAATTTTGGTGGATTATTTTTGCCACATGATTATGTCTATACGTATATTCAGTTTGCGCGAGTGTTGAACAACCCTAAATCGTTATGTTGTATCGTTTCCGGTTTAGTCAGACATTTACAACATTGCATGTAGTATTAATAATTAAGAATGTAATATTGTTAAAAGGTGGAACCATAAAAATAGAGGAAAAAAAAGGCAATTAAAAACAAAGTTCACTGAAATTCAAAACATTACGAAGGAAATCATAAGTAGTTTCCTTCTCGTGGACTTGACATAAACTTGGGAGTTATACATCTAAAATTGACTTTAAAAAGGTGCAGGATGCGTTCAAAAAGACAACAACAGGCGGATATTTAAATCACTCAAAAAGACAATAATTACAGAAGAGGACGTGAGAAAGGTCATAGAAACAATACAAGATGAAGCACTGCTTGCATAATTTACATGGGGGAGATAGTCGTAAATTACAGAGATGAGAATAAAATTAAGGCATTAGAAATAATATGTAATACATCGCAATAAATCAATCAAGAAAGCATATCAGACGACATAATAATAAACGACTGGTCATTGTATCAAATATCTCATTGTATCGCAACTTGCAAGTCATGATGCGAGGATCGAATCACAAGGTGATACGAAGGACGAATTGCAATCATTTCGTATTTTGATCGATAATTCTCACATTCTCTCAAATTTGAATTAAACCATTCTAAGAATCATTTGTTGAGTTGCTGTCAAATATAGAAGTATGGAAAGTATCATATTTGGGTCATGTGCTCGGGGGAGAAAAATATGAATTACTCCACCTGATCATTATGGGCCAAATAGAGGGTCGTAGAGGGGTTGGAAGAAGGCAGATTTCTTCGCTCAGCAATATACGAGACTGGACTGGAATAGGGAGTGCTGAAGAGCTGTTTCGAGCTGCCCAGGACAGGAGCACTTTATCTCGAATGATAGTCAACGTTGGGGGGACCTGACACGACACCGGAAGAAGCAGAATAATCATTTAGTAAATCGATCGTTATTACGTATTACTGAAATTCCGCTACCGACCTACACCAATCTCAGGACGTAAGATTATGTAAATCATTTATTATAATGCCGTTTATCTGAGGATCATTTGGGAGTATTAACTACAGAATATTAATTCATTCATTAAGTATAGTCTCAGGCTCAGCACATACGCATGAAATTATCACACGGTACCCACTCGTGAATTGAACCTGAGTCCAATATATTTAATTAGCATTATCACACGAAGTTTATCATAATTTGTATATTATAATACTTAGACTGAGATGAACAAAAACACACGACATACTACAGTGTATAACAAGTGATTCCATCCTCATCATAAAAGGTGATTATACAATATTTATTTATTTATTTATTTATTTAAGTAAAAATATTACACTCTTCGGCATTACAGCGCTCAGCCTTTGCGCCGAAGAGTGCACACAGAACAAGTTTCGAACAAAACAATAATAAACATGAAAAAAAAAACAACACAACATACTAGTAAAAGAAGGCAATTTACCCTGGTAGGTAACACAATAACATTATAATAACAATACACGAACAATATCACCACATGAAGAAAACAAAAAGAAACAAGTTATCGAAACTGAAAAAAAAAAACCATTAGGAACAACCATGGAACAACCGCATCGAACGCCATTATAAAGTAAACGGTAGTAGGTACCAACGGCGATCGTACTCGTCGAAGATCGAAATTTGACACTCGCAATGTAGGTACTCCGTAGCACGACTCCCTCGGCGATTAATAGCTCTCGACTAATTAAATAACAAATCAATTAAAACTAACTACAGCCGGATTAATCTTATCACATCAGACAATAAACAATATAATTTATACAACAGAATATTATTCATTATATGAACGTCCACACACCTTCGTGGTTTCTCCCACCACACGCTGAGAGAATAACCGCAAAATATGTAGTGTCAACTACATACATAGTAGACATGAGCGCCGCGCCGGCGCGCCGCCGCTGATCACGGTCGGCGCGCCGCCGCCGGCAAAACGCTCACGCCGGCGGCGTGGGAACCGTGTAACTAAAAGTATTTATCCTTTGTTTCTTGAGACAGAAATCGAAATAAGAACTTTACCAGGTAAAAAAAAATTAAGTATTCAGCTGTGGCGACGCTAGTATTCAGTAATTATATAAGATATCGAATAATAACTAATGCAGTTCCGTTCCAGACCTATTCCGTCGTCTGAATTACGTACATTAGGTTTTGCATAAAAAAAAATCGGGGAATTTTCTGTGTCTTATTTATTCGATACTAAAACAAGAAATAGGATGGGATGGGGGTATTAATAGTTTGGTTCTTCGTGGTGGAAATTAAATGAAAAACAAACGTTTTTTTATGTAAGTAACTTTATGTTTTTCTGATCGATTTTTAGAACACCAGTCGATTTTACCACGCTGAAATGTTTAAACCACGTGAATTTTGGCAGAATATCTGACCAAAATATGCGGGCTTTCGTCTTTTCGGTCAACCGTTCTCTCTTTTCAATAGTTTAACCTTTGATTATCGAAGTACCAAATCAAAATTATTTTTATTCCACTTGACTAGATTCGCTATACTTCATTTGTTTCAATACAACACTGTGAAAAGGATAATGACTCCTTTTCTCTTGACAAAAAACGATATTCATTTGGTAATTTTTGACGTTTACGATGTTAAAAATGTCAAAATGTGAATATAATTAGATATTTTTACATTAAAATCCAATTATTTCGCTCACCCAAGGCTGCATTTTAATAATAAAAAAAATACTGTCCCCTAACGTGGTTTCTCAGACTGTGATTACAGACTACTCTCAAATTGTAATTTATCTTTCCACCGGTAAGCATTACGTATTTTGGTTGATATCATTATTAATTTATGCACTTTTCAATGAAAAACACCACAATTTATGTTTATTCATTAATTATCCTTATTTTTACTCCTAAAATAACATCGAAAATAAGATAGTTTAATTAAATTACATAATTTTATTAAATTACCCTTCAACTACAAACAACAGTACATACAACACATATGTTTTTACAGCTTATGCTCAAGGAGTTTTGGATTTTGTGGAAGGTCGACCTCGTCATCGCAATTCAAGACTTTATTTCAGAGTTTCAATTTCACTCACCGTTTAGCTAACAGCCCAAATATTGCCAAATGATAAATCTGTTCGACTGCACCACTGCCCATAGTGAGGCTCATTCTGACGCGTTTGACTTTATGGCTTAGTTTATTTTGACCTGCTCTCCAGTACCATGAAAAAGCAATAATGAAATTTTCTCAAATGTTTCGTTCATTTGGTTTTCAAATATTTCGTTCATTTGGTTTTGCATAAAAAAATCGGGGAACTTTCTGTGTCTTACTTATTCGATTCGAAAACAAGAAATAGGATGGGATGGGGGCATTAATAATTTGGTTCTTCGTGGTGGAAATTAAATGAAAAACAAACTTTTTTTTATATAAGTAACTTTATGGTTTTTTTTATCGATTTTTCGGACGCCGGTCGATTTTACCACGCTGAAATTTTTAAACCACGTGAATTTTGGCAGAATATCTGACCAAAATATGCGGCCTTTCGTCTTTTCGGTCAACCGTTCTCTCTTTTCATTAGTTTAACCTTTGATTATCGAAGTACCAAATCAAAATTATTTTTATTCCACTTGACTAGATTCGCTATACTTCATTTGTTTCAATACAACACTGTGAAAAGGATAATGACTCCTTTTCTCTTGACAAAAAACGATATTCATTTGATAATTTTTGACGTTTACGATCTTCAAAGTGTCAAAATGTGAATATAATTAGATATTTTAACGTTAAAATCCAATTATTTCGCTCACTAAAGGCTGCATTTTAATAATAAAAAAAATACTATCCCCTTACGTGGTTTCTCAGACTGTGATTACAGACTACTCTCAAATTGTAATTTATCTTTCCACCGGTAAGCATTACGTATTTTGGTTGATATCATTATGAATTTATGCACCTTTCGACGAAAAACGTCATATTTTATGTTTATTCATTAATTATCCTTATTTTTACTCCTAAAATAACATCGCAAAAGAGATAGTTTAATTAAATTACATAATTTTATTAAATTACCCTTCAACTACAAACAACAGTACATACAACACATATGTTTTTACAGCTTATGCTCAAGGAGTTTTGAATTTTGTGGAAGGTCGACCTCGTCATCGCAATTCTATACTTTATTTCAGAGTTTCAATTTTACTCACCGTTTAGCTAACAGCCCAAATATTGCCAAATGATAAACCTGTTCGACTGCACTGCCCATAGTGAGGCTCATTCTGATGCGTTTGACTTTATTGCTTAGTTTATTTTAACATGCCCTCCAGTACCATGAAAAAGCAATAATGAAATATTCCATTATTTTTCAAATATGAGCTTTTATTTTACTTTGTCATTGAAATAATCATAGTTTTCAAAATAAATAAATCGATTTTATCATTATCCTTTTCACATATACTTATTTAATCATTTAAAACAATAGTTTTATTTATTTATTTAAACTTAAAGTATAGTGCAAGAAAATCCAATGCTCCCCCCCCTCACTTTGTATCCACGCCGCCGGCGTGGCGCCGCCGCCGGCGATTTTAGACATGGGCGCCGCCGCCGGCTTTTTTGCAGCCGGCGCACATGTCTAATACATAGGTATCTAATAAAGCATATTATCAATAATTCTTACATTTTATAACGGTAAACCTGGGAATCATGTAATGAAGGAAAACACAAGTATGCAAAAACACATCTCTCCTGTATCATTCTGACCGACAAGTAGAGAATATCGTAATGTAAATTGGACGGTCGATCGGTAGTTCCGACATTTGTGCAGAGGAATCTGCCATGCTTGATACATATTGGTTTGAGAAACTTTATACCTAATATCAAAACTGTAAATCTGACAAAGGTTTCAGATTTAATGCCAGTGATCTTAGTACTTAAACGGATCAATAAGGACATGTAGAGAATCCGATGTTTCGGCAAAATTCTGACATTAAAACTATCATACGAATTAGGTACGACAATATAAATAAACACTGATTTAGTAAACTACACACACATTGTAATGCATCTAGGTATGTGACGTTATCAGTTGCATTTCATACATAATTTGTATGACGTACGTAAGGTACATACATGTACATAATAATGCATAAAAATGCTGCTGCTTTCATCCTCAATGTGGACTGTGTTTTACCTAAAGGTCATATTTACATTAGTGTCTTATACAATGCCTCTACAATACAATGAGTATAATATGTATACTGCAAATAGATAACACATCTACTTAGTAAACAATACGAAGGGAATAATAGGTAGAAATACATACATCTATCTATTTTTAGTACAATACAACTATAACTATAGCTTTATCAATATTTGATTTTTCTAACATTGATCTACCTACACAATATATTTAGCTTCTATAATCTTAGGTAATCGTAGATTCTAAAATAATAACTAAAAGTCTCGAAGGAACGATACCTTCTACTCCGTCTGATGTCATAAGCATGAACCAAGCTTAAGTCAACTTTACATATTTTGAGTTTTTTTTATCGAAATGCGTATTTCAACCATAGACCCATCTATTTCTATCGTAAAGTAAAGAGTATACGCAGCCCCTATTTTTATTCCCTCTATTCCGCGCTTTTGTGCAGAATTTTTATGGACGATATTTTTGCGATTATCTCAGTTTACGTGGATCTCACTTACGACGACAGCCGTAAGTAAAAGGTAATTTCCACACTGATTATACATAATGAGTAGCAAAAATCACTGATATAACCAGGTTTCATGCAATTGTGGACAACCAGTATGAAACGCAATCATATGTTTGTAGCTCCCATGGCGTCCACCACAGATTTGTCATGGATAATAGAAGGGGCTCAATGTTCAATAGTTCTTCCCGCCTTAAGGTTCTTTACGTAAGTGTGCGTACGTAAATATAAACAATAACAATAATCTCATTATCGTAAGTAGTAACGTTTAGTACGTGATCTTTTCTAGGCGATATCAACGGCGATAATAAATTAGGTATGTACAGAAATCGCGGTTAATTGTCAAGGGGTTTTTTTCCGGTTTTTTAATCTAGCGTCCGGAAAAGTGTCATCGCCGGTATATTATTAATAAACATTTCAGTTCTGAGTTCTGACTCCATGTTTAAATAGAATATGTCTTAAGTAGGTAGTATCTGACGATTAGAATTAGAATGTTATCACATCTATTTTATCGCACTTATCTCTCATCACATCAGTTATCAGTTATCAGTAATGCTATAAAGAGTACCTAGAGATATTTATTTTTAGATTAATAATACATAAAGATACGGCAGCTAATAAATTATTACTACAAGTAGTGGCTTTAAGCACAACCCTTTGACATTCAACTGCGTCGCTTAGGGAAAACTTGTTGTCTTGTGACAGACGTGGGTATTAAAAACGGGACTGTCCGGAAATCTGGCAGCCCCATATACAATGTGAGACAAACACAGGTAGGTATATAACAACAATCAATTTTTGTGTTGTTGTGATGTGTTAATTTTTAATAAGTAATATCTAAATTGGGGCTGCTGCAGGTGATTACTGTTTTATGCATATTGTAACAAAATGTATATTATGTGGTAGTCCTGTATGTTGCTATATCGAATAAAATAAATCAGTGTTGCCTGCTTCCTCGTAATAAAAACTGGCAAACGAATGCACAAATATGGCGAACAGGGATACAATTAAAGAATTCTGATAATCGTATTGTTAATACTTCACGTCAAACAACGTTGTAACTTATAAGATGGCGAGTCTGATAACTAGTGATTGAGGTATACGTATAATTATATTGGACTAACCAATGCAACGTCAATCACATCATAACTATTATAGTGCCATCATGAATAAAACAGATTCCTACAATCCTACCTAAACAAATAAAGCATATCGTTACGCATAACAAATACCTACCTAAACAAATAAAGCATATCGAAATACCAGCAGCAGCAATAATAATATTTACTGCACCTCTGGGAGCCTCTGCATATTTTTCTCTTCTATTAGTTAAATAAAAATCATAACGATTAGACATAGCAGCTAACTCAATACTTATTATATTATACATCGATAGTAAATAATCATAATTGGATATTTAAAAAAATATAATATTATTATTACAATCAGTTTTTTATTTCATACCTACTGCGAGATACAGCGGTTTTTTACCAGCACACAGTGTGCCACGGACAAGTAACATTACTCTGTAAGTATTTAAGTACACAATGACTTACAAGAAGAAAAAGGTAGATTATTATATTACAATAATTATGCAAACCCGATGCTAAATTAATTATTTAATTAATTAGAAACAAGTATGATTCAACTTCAGGTACACGCTGCCACGGCAGACATAAGTAAAAATATTATATTCACAAGTAGGCAAAAGAAAAATGACTTCTACTAGCTGATTGATTGTTGACGAAATGCAGTTTTAGACCATTTATATCTAGACTTGCGTTGAATAACATGTCTCTGTTTTATACTGATTTCTTCAAAAAATTCTCTTGTCATTGACGTAATGTAGTTCTGGATAATTTACATCCAGACCTGCACACCTTTTTTATAGTTTTGTTTTGTCACCATGTGTTTATTGATTTCATTATTTTTTGCTGTACTTAACTGTTTATTAATTTGCTGCATTTGGCTTTGTGATGTTTGTTCAATATGTAAACCTGACGATTCAAAGTGGCTTCAATAAGGCCTACGTATGATTAATAAAATAACCAATAAACCATGGACGTAGAAAAGATGGGTGGACAACGTCATCTCGGTAGCGGGTGGACCGTGGGTGAGAAAGGTGAGCAACAGAAGGAAATGGAAACGTTTGAAAGAGACCAAAGCTGAAGAAGAAGAATCTGCTAACTACAAAGCCTCTAGAACATTATACATGCAACTACGATGGAGATTTATTCAAAAAACATCACGAAAGCAAAGAACGAGGACAAGAGTATCTGATTATGATATTGAGTCGAGATAATATTCAATTAAAGTTCATACTATTTACATGGTCAAGATATTCACGAACACTCCACTCGGAGGCCAGCGGTACAACAGAACAGTAGGTATTCTATTTGAATAAAACATTATCATATGATTGCAATGCTAACACAGGGTATTTGCAAGTCTGATGCTCACACAGACACTCACACACCAGCATATTCGCAGTCGTCGCAAGCAGGGATAATATGAAAGGCTACGTTTCTCGTATGAAAAAAATACCAGCCACGTTTGATGACTGGGGTGAATCTAGTTGGCTGAAAAGTTTTTGTTTTCTAGCTTTTGACGGGTGGCTGAAGACAATAATAACATATTGAAGGTCCCTCCGCACACCCGAATAACACAGGCACGAGTTAGGTGCCTTTTTATTCGCTCTTTTAGCCCAAAGTAACTTAGACGGCCCCAGGGTTAGCCGGAAGGGCACCCCCTAGCAACATCGTCCGGAATGACACCTTCAATATCCCCGCTACAAGGAAGATAACAAATAATCATAACAGTTATTAGGGTAATATACGATTTTTACTTTGGATTACGGGCAAGTGGCTACTTTCGTCCATTTAAATCTACGAGCATCATACTATCACGCTATATCCATTAGCCGATGAGATTATAATGCATATGATAAACAAATTCACATATACGCCTATCAGACTGGTTATAATATAAGATTGATTAACTCCTAATCAGAAGGGGACGGATTCGAAACTCGCTGCTGTATTGAGAAGTTGTTGTATTCTGCACTTCACGACACAAGATTTTTAGCTTATTGTTTAAAATGTGCAGGGAAATATTCGAGTTTATGTACACATAAGCCTGGACGAGAAATGGAAGTGTCGTAATACCTCCCTAAAGGTGGTCTGACGACATGGTCCAACGAGCCGGATGAACCTGGATTCGAAGGGGAAAGAAAGAACAAAGATAAGTAGAAGGGGATGGGAGAGGGTTATATTCATCAGCGGAAGAAAGGGGGTTGAAGAAGAAGAAGAGGAAGTATACCAACTCAGATCCTATTTTTGTGAAAATAAATAAAATAATGCCTACGTCTTACTTAGTTACATCACAAGCTACTCAAAATAGTATAAACCATTTCACTGATGTTTCTGGCATTGACTATGCGACTGTTTTTTATCATTTTGAATAGACAGAATTTATTTAACATAGTATGAACCAAACAAAGCAAAACAACTTTCGCGCATCAGATCTTCAATAACGTACTTGAAATTCAAGATGAATCGACTGAACTGAATAAGCCCCCCTCCGACTTACTTTATTATTTGTATTATTTCATACGTATGTAGGTACACACAGCTATTTGTATGTACATACCATTACAACAATAATATATCGCACACATTTCATTATTAGTAAACATAAAAATCACGGGTCAGTAGTCGAACCAAGGTCGAGATATTCAACAACATTGAGCGGTAGGTACGGCTGTACTGTGTAAGAATATATTATACTGAGTTCGTACATTGCAATATCGCAGATTCAGACGCAGACAGAATTCGCTAAGTATAATAATGATATTGCTATAAGTGAGAGTAAGTCTATGCGATGTGACCTTATGCTATCCATTAAAATCACGTGGAAGATTCATGGTTTGGGTAGGCGACGACTGCGAGAGCAAAATCGCAACGCGATATAAGAATATCCTTGAAAGCGGTGGGTATTAGGCGAATGTTGCTGAAGACAGGAGTTGTACTTCATCACTCAAGTCACACAAGTTTTATACGCGAAAGTAATATGTACACTTTCGTGTATAAGACTTAGGTGAATCATACTTTGGAGGCGAATTTGTTAAGATTTTTTTTTCAGATTCAGAAATCTGGAATAAACTTCTCTGATTTATGATCTTTAAAATCATTATTATTATTACTTGTTATTGGGTAGGCAGCTTTCGCTGTTTTGACCCAAGTCCCAGTTAAGTAGTGTTTATATTATCTAGTCTATTCTTGAAGGTGTTGGTGGTAGGAGCAAGTACCACTGACTCTGGCAACTGATTCCAAGCACTGACAGCTCTATTGGTCAAGTGTTTCCGTGGGTTGGATGTAACATTGTAAAAAAATGACGTTTTCATAAAAATATGATACAATACCTTAAAGAGATCGTGACTAATTTAAACAAATTTCCATACAAATTTACCATAGGTACGGTTTGTATATAGTGAAAAACACATTTCTTTCGATATTATTTAGGAAATCACAATTTATGTTTTTGTGAGACCATCGGAATTTTTCTACATGTCGTAGTTGAATTCAACAAGGAAAGTAATCACATTAAGCCAGCCGACGATCAGTCATAAGCCTGACGAAAGTTCCATCCTTTGCTGTATATCTGTTGAGTTATAACTACTTGTATTTCTTTCGGTTTCCCGTGCATCCATCTATCAAACACCCTGTATAGTGGGTACTATAATTTTACTTATCACAAAAATATAAGTACCTAAACTGATAGGAGAAATGTTAGTAAATAATTATAATAACGCCCATACAGTGAGATAAACTCTATATCAGTAAGTGACACCTGTGATTTTATACACGGATACATGCGTATGTATAAAATGTCATAATCTATGTATGTGTTTTGTGAGTGGTTTGACATTTTAATCGCTAAAAATACACACCTACCAGTGGCGAAGGGTGAATTTCTGCAGAAGGGAAGCCGGGGCTAACATTTCTTATGGGATTACGTCAGATTAGACTCTTTTATACCTATATTTTTTTCCAAAAGGTAACTCGATGGGTGTCGTGTTCTTAGGTAGCTTCTCGCCTGATACCTACTTAACAGATATGTGCGCGTTGAAGATGTACCTACGTTATATGGTATTCTACTGTAATACTGTCGTCTTTAGGGGATAAAATCGTAATTAAACTACTTGTACGTGTTGTATCAAGTAATTGTCCTGTATTTGTAATGTAAGATTATTTAAGAGCGCCCATATTGAATTTTAAAAACATCTAAAAACGGGAGACCTTATATCTCGACAGTCGTTACTAAATAAGTTTTCTTGCTTTTTCGGGTGAACCGTGTGTAGCTAAAACTTGATCGACGTTTCGACACTCCTACTGGTGTCTTCCTCTTTGGAAATATGCTTTGGAAAAAAATCGTGTAGATATATTGAACCTTTATCTAGAGAATGACCGCAAAATAATTTTTATATTTTGTATAGATTTCTAAACAAAAATATGTGAAAAACACCTCTGATCTTTTTTCCGAAAGACAGAAACTCGTTTCCCAAAAGTTACGGAGAATTTTTTTGCATATATTATATAATATGCATTAAAATCTAGGAAATGACCGTAAAAGTTCTTTTATTGAAGCGGCACAATCAGGGCAGGTATACGATGCTTTTTAAAGGACAAGGCAAGATATAAAACACCACTACTAAGTTTTTTTAATAGTTTTCCAATTCATATTATGTAGTGGAAACATCCGTATCAATAATAATACATAGGTAGTTGAAGACTTATCAGTCACAATTCGCTATACAACCTTATCACAAAACGAAATATATATACACATTGTAGAAATATATTTATATCTATACTTATATATAAAATAAAGTCTGATTTTTGTAAGTGTTCGCATAACTCCCGCATTATCCTCTCCAGTCCTGAGGTCCCCGTGTGTGGACCTCTTTATAAATTTGAATTCCATCCAGCCTGTTACAGGCTGGATGGCCTGCCTGCCTGTTACAGATGGAATTCATCAGGTATAAAAAGGTCCACACACGGGGACCCCAGGACTGAAGAGGTTAAACGATGGATTGCTGCGAAAATTTTGAATAACATTTGCGATAATATAGCCTGTGTTCTAACGTCGCCGGTTTTTGGAGAAAAAGCTTGTCCTATGAGATGCCATGATGATGAGGGTTGTGTGGGGTCATGTGTGGTATCTTATGAAAGGGCATTGGAAAAGAAATGCAGATATTAAGTCACTTTTTTCACAACGTTTGTCACAACGCTTGGAGCGTTTAGAAGAGAGGTGAAAAAGTATCTTGTAGCTAAAGAAATATATACAATTGACGAAATGCTATCTAGGACAATAAGTCCAGTTTAGCATACAATGTTGCTTTTTTGTGAAGCGTCCTCGAGGTGCTCCGGCACAAAGACGGCGCTATATAAATGTTTCCAATTATTATTATTATTATGGATCACTGTGTAAGGATGTTATTGGTGTTATTATCTTCATGACGAAATTCAAACTAAGCCCTTTACACTCTGTTTGCATTGATTCTACTTCTCTGGCACATTGTCACTGTTAATTAATCAAAATTCCTTTTGATTGTTACAACTATGTAAATTTGACGAGTCCAAGTGCCCGAAATTAGGGTCTAGGGACGATAATGAACAATAAACATTTTGTCCAGCTCAAGCCTATAAAGTATGTCGGGTCGGTTTGTCAAATTTGCCGTTGCGAAGCACGGGTAACTCAGCTAGTTCATAATAATACAGACATAATATCAGAAACAATAATAAAAATTTATACATTCATACATACATACGTATCTAGATATATAAGTAGTAAGTAGTACCTATAATAAAAGTACGTGAATGTATATACAAGATCGTTATGAAATTTCAATGTCACATTGAACACATACCTACCGTATTATAATATGTACTATAAATAAATGTACAATGTATAGCGGTATGTATATATAGATATGTATACTTATATACTTAACATAATAATAGATTTCACATTACTTGCCGATTATTCTAAGTATACATAACACATGGTTCGCAAAAATCCGACATTTATTGTAGAGATCGAATCTTCTTTCTTTCTTCTTTCTCAGCCGTTTTAATTAATTCCAATGATGGACATAGCCCCCTCCCCCCCCCTTTGAATTTCCACAGATCCTGTGCATGCTGCATCCACTTGCTTCGATCTGAACCAAAATTCCGATTACCGATTTATATCAATAAAAAAAAGACTTTGAAATATGGTTGCTCATTTTAAGAATTTTAATGTACAGGATGGTGTTATATGACTAGGTATAAAACAGACGAAACCCATTTTCAGAAGGCACGAAAAAAGATGAAAAAACCGAAAAAAGGTTTGTGGGGTGACTGGTATTTAAACCTGCGACCCCTAAATTCTTCGGGATACTAACTTCGTTACTTGATCTCATACACTCTTCTAGAGCTTACGCAATGTGTGCCTTGTGTAAATGATTGTCTACTCATATAACATGCATGACAATTCAGGATTTGAGCAAAAAAACTTGGACGAATTAAAATACTTGCTATCAATTGAGGCGGCAGTCTCTCAAGCGGGAGGTGCCAGGTTCAAACCCCGGCGCTGGCGATGTATTCCACACTTTGCGATACAGGCTTCAAGCCTAGTGCGAAGTGTGCAGAAAAGTATTTGAGTTTGTGTATGCCAGCCCAGATTCTTAAAAAAATCACTTGATAGTGATACCTATACATCAAGGTATAAAAATCACTTGGTATATATCGGCGAACCCTGCATACATACGATACATACTTGTATAGCAATCTATCTTCACTTACTAGAGTAATTTATTGTTTACATACTCGTACCGTAATAAGTACGCAGACCCGTCATGTTTACTACGCGACAGTTGGCCAAACACATGAGTGCCGTCTTACCACCCATTGAGGAGCGGAGGCCTCGAGAAATCTATGTACAAGGGTCAGCTGATAACTTTAAAACCGTGGGGCCGGCTTTAATTTACTATTGATATGGATAGTATATATCGTATGGCGTTAAGAAATAAGAGTTTAAGATCGTGGGAGTTCAGGTATATTGAAGAGCCTCAGGAGACAGGTTGTGTATATCCTCGATGGTACCGCTGAACTTGGTGAGTGGACACTCTCTAGTGATGTGGGTGACACACTCTACTCATCCACAGGGACAATATGGGATATATCTATCAATCTATCTATACCCTCACGCCACGTCCCTTGTAGGGTAGGCAGAGAGGACAGAGCGCCAGACAGCCCATATAAATAGTTCAAACCTTTTTAAGGCTGTTTACAATATCTGGCATCGATAGAAATAAGCCGATACTTTTGGCACCTGATATGGAATCGTATTAATCTCGTATCTAAGCTAACCTGAAAAAACATCAAAAGTGGGAAAAGATTTGACATTTAGCGATAGTGGGGCAATATTTTGAAGACATTTCAATAAGAATCGAAACGAATTTTTCAGTAATTCATAAAAAGACCTGTGTCTTCTATTAAAATTATTTGTTACGTGAAGTATGCGACGCCCAATTCTTAATGCAGGTAATTTTATATTAAAAATAAACACCTTGCGAAAATTCGTTCACAAGACGAAAATAAACCAAAGTGCAGTACAAAACAAGATATAATTCCCACGTGAAAAAGATTTAGCAGTGCAGATAAGACGTATTTTAATAAAAATTATAACATTTTTTGAATACCTGATTAATGTAATTACATTTTGCACGATGATGTTGTGTGTTAATTATAATCGCAGGTACCTCGAGACAATCGTGAGACCTCATTTTATATATTTACACATATTATAATTATAATAATAATCAATGGATGCACTTATAAAAACTATCTAGTAATCATTATTATCATCGCGGCCTAAATATTTTATACCTACATAAAATCTGGGGTAAGTAACTTCATAGTGTTTATACTACAGTTTGACTTTCTGCATATGTGCACCTTTTGCTTCCTATTTTTTTTTGTTGAACATAATACCACTCCAACTTGTAAGATGACTGAGATCACTCGCAGACGAGTGGATAGCCGTAAACAATAATAGAATGCAATAGAATAGAACTTCATACTGTTGAAGATTTTTCGGTATGTAAACTTGAACACTACCGCTCCTAATTTTCCAGAACTGTGTATCGTTTTACTCTATCGACGTTTCGACACTCTTGCAAGTGTCATTTCCTTCAGTTTACGAATTCACCTGATACCACCTTCATATGACATTAAGAGCTCGCAACTGTTCTTCCGATTTCGTCCTGGGAGGTCAACTACTCCAAGTCGATTTTTGGGGGTTTTAGTTTAAAAAAAATACAGACTTGTTCTTTCCGCTGTGTTCTTTCTTTTGGTATATACAATCTTGAAAATATTATTACCAAACCAAAGATTCTTACAAATAATGAAAAAAAGCAGTAGAATTAAACTTGACTAAAAAACTTTGAACTGCCATAGTGAAAAAGTGTCATTTAAGACATAAATCAGTTGACCTCCCAGGTATAGTCTTGTAAATTGTAAGGGGTTTGTAGGAGGTTTCCATCAACAGGAATATGTATACCAAACTCGTACTTTGCTACCTAGGGAAGTTTGTGAAAACAGTTACCATAATTTTAGACGTAACGCGGTGAAATCGTCTTAAATACTGGTAGCCAATTAACAGTCAACAGTACTGCTAATGATGCATGTATATATACCTATTGTATATTGTAGATGTGTAACATTTTTCTAGACCACACCGTTGCTTCGGTTTAAACAGCTTCGTACGAGTATCTACAGTGTTAGGTGGCAGACGGTAGTGTCTCACTGAACTAGAATGTCAACAATTCGTTGTGTCGCTAGTGTACCTAATGCACCTCATAACCTAATCTACACTCACCTAGACTTCTGATGCTCTGGTAACAATACCTGTCAATTATAATACTTCATATTCAGTACTGACTACTGATTGTGAACCATACTTTTAGAAAGATCTTAAGTCACATGGCAATTTGAATGCGGAGAATATTATTACATATTTATTACAAGTTACGGATTTGTATATTTTTGTGATATTGTCAAATTTTAGCTATTATTTGTATGAATGTAGGTATTCAGTTCAACTGCTGATATTAATTGTTGCGTATATATGTTTACTTAGTATATTATATCATTTTATATATTTGAGTGCTTTTAATATTTTATTGTATTATTTTTTTAACTGTCATGGTTTGAGGAAATAAATTCATTTGTAAGATGTGTTTTTTGTTTGTGGTACATATTTATGTTTGCATCTTTAAATTGGAAATTGTATTGGTGGATTTCTTAGATACTAATTGTTTGAAACTGAATGTTTTTAGTGTTGTTATTATAATAACGTCTGTTTTTTGTAAATGGCTTTCGCCGTATATGAATAAATAAATAAAAAAACTACCAAGAGATACATTGTATGAAGCGCTACTATCTATGCAAACAATTGAATACAATCAAGTACCTGACTGTAGGTTTAATATATTCCTGTCAACAATAAATAGCATTATACCTATAATGTGATTACGTAGAGTACCTACAAGGTATGTAACAATTAAGTACAAGTACCTGACAATATGATATTGTCATAGTTATGACTTTATTATTATTATGATGATATGATGATACAAGGTCAACTCTATAAGCGCCTTTACAACAGATTACTGTTACATGCAAAGCGCCACATAGTCGCGGTGCATAATAATAACAATGATACCAGTGCAAAGCGCATGACATTCTGACCTCCGTAAGAGGATTCGGATTCCGGATAAAAACTATAAAAAAATTATAAATACTGTACACAGAAAATGGTACTTAAATAACAAGTAGTTATATCAACAACTGTACAGTGAATGATGGACTTTCCATCAGGCTTATAGTCCAAGAGCCCGCTGCTTAATTTATGACGTACCTGTTTTTTGATCGAAATGTGGTATAAACGATAGCTTACCAATAGGGTATTACATCGCACTAGGGTTGCCTATCAAAATCTTGCCGCAACCCCCCCTGCCCCCCCCGAAAAGGTCCCTCTTCGCGGTTTTTGGCATTTTATAGGAATATGGTAACAGATAGGAGAAAGTAGTCTATGACAAAAATAATCCTTGCTAAATTCTCTACAAAAAACGTTATGTCATTTTTTTCGTAGAACTAGCAGTTTACCCGCAATGGCCGGTCCAAAACCGAAATTCATTTGAAATACTAAAAAAATGTATTTAAACTAAATTGGTTGAAAAATGATAAGAGCGACAGGAAAATAGTCACAGAGCGAATTAATTACCATAGTCTTAGCTACAAAACGAGCTATAACTTATGTTCATACATCTAATAATTTCGGAGTTATTACAATAAAACTCAGTGACGATAATTCTTAAAATTTAGTTTTTCATAAAATAACCAGAGATATAGCGCCGCAGGCCAAATTTTTTTTTCCATAAAATGTTAGTAATAATGGGTGGAAGAATGTGAAAGAAAAAAAATCAAACTTTTTTTTTTATTTTTTCAAAAAATATCCTGTTTTTTGACCGGCCATTACGGGTAAACTACTAGTCCTATGAAAAAATTGACTTAACGTTTTTTGTAGAGAATTTAGCAAGGATTATTTTTGTCATTGACTACTTTCTCCTATCTGTTACCATATTCCTATAAAATGCCAAAAACCGCGAAGAGGGACCTTTTCGGGGGGGGCAGGGGGGGTTGCGGCAAGATTTTGATAGGCAACCCTAGTGCGATGTAATACCCTATTGGTAAGCTATCGTTTATACCACATTTCGATCAAAAAACAGATACGTCATAAATTAAGCAGCGGGCTCTCGGACTATTATGACTGATCGTCGGCTGCTTTCATATGATATACATTATGCGTACCTACGGGTCGGTCACTGGTCAGCCAATGATTAGCCAAAACTGTTTCGATTCATTTTTGTTTTTTTGTTTGTGACGATCCTATGTGGTGATTAATCTATCTATCATTTTTACTGTTTGTGACGATCCTATATGGTGAAAAGGAAAATTTTATGGTGCCCTTGGAGGCGATTTTATCGCTAAACGGCACCCAAAATTGTCAAGTATTATTATGCATGCCCATACATCTGTGAGTAATTTATATCTTTCTGGTAAGACATTAGAATTCCTCTGAATTTTATTAGATAGACGAGAAAATCTAGTAATCCAATAAGAACTCGAGTACTGCAGTAAAGTCGAGTCGAGTACTGCGCAATGTTTGTCCGTACTCCCTAGTACTATTACTCCAGAGTCCAGACATCGACCAACAACAGAAGCACATCCGCGTGTCAAAGTTCATATAATACTGATACAATAATAAGGACGCATAATAGGTACAATACATATCGTACGATGCAAATTTCATATGCACAATACATAGAATATGCATTATAATACGGTGCAGTTGAATTAAACGAAGGAAAGTGGTGGGGCAGTCTGCATTTCATTATATCTGTAAATAAAATTTATTCCATAAACTTTCTTCATGTTTTCTGATTCCAACGACGTAAAATGTGTCTCAGAAATTTGAAGAATAATTGTTAAAATTTGGTTATGAACGTAAACAAGGTGAACGTTTCTCCATGTGCTTTTTATTCTCATTATTTAAAATAATACAAAAATTACGCTATTTTTTGGAACTTGGTAGCTCCGTTTATATCCCATTTTAGAAAAAAAAATACGCCAAATTTATGTATTTTCAATTTCAATCAAAAAGTTTACAGTTTTCAAGTACAAATCTAAAAATCGCCTGAAAATAAAATATTATTTTTCGCCTATTTTCTCTATTTGCGCCAGTTCCGTGAGGAAATTTTGTTGGAAAACCTCGTATTTGGATTCAGCACACCAAAAAACGTACAGGATAAAAGAAATCCAGACTATCCCACAACTTTCCATCGAGCGGAAACTTTGGTGGTCTGTCTGAACCGTATTATTATGCATAATGTAGTGAGTGCAGTATGCACATTATAAAAGTGTAACGCGTCACTATGAATACCTCGTGACTACGCGCATGTGAAACTATCGTATCGCTGTGTTGTTTGTTGGCAATAATAATATGTAGTTTGTCACATGGCGGCTGTTGTAGTAGTAAATTCCTGCACATTACGATGATGATATTGTTTTATTGTGCATTGTTTATTGTTTATTATTGACGGTGCCAAATGAATGCACCGCATCCGCATCCATGTCTGAGATCGATTCCGCATTCGGTTTTCCTCGTTTTCAAAGATAATTACACAATAGGTAATGTATTTTAGAGGGTTAAAATAGGGTTAAATGTTTTAAAAAACATATATTGAAAATCCCTCCGCACAGCCGAATAACACAGGCACCAGTATTCGCTCGTATAGCCCAAAGTTACTCAGACGGCCCCAGGGTCATAGAAATAGTAAGGGCATCACCCAGCAACACCGTCCGGAATGACAATATCCCTGCTACAAGGAAGAAAAAACAGGTTTCCATCTCGGAAACTATACAAGCCACCGAACTCAAAATAAGTGCACAGATTTTTGAGTAAAGAAAGCTAATACGTCTTTAAATGTTAATTGATTAAAAGGATTAAAAAGAAATGGAATTGCTGAACTAATAGAGTGATTTCACCTGTTCTAAACTTGTAATGAGAAGATTAAAATCGTGGAATGGGGCGACTAAGTGCTGACACAATCAATTCCTACACTGTACCAAAAAAAAACGATTTCTATAAATTTATAACTAAACACGATTCCTGAAACTACTGTAAGAATTCAGACAACACGTTAGGCGATCTAACCCCAAGCATAAAACTTTAAATTAAATTCTGGCAAAACGTCCACTATCTTCTGACTAAATTAAATAGTTGCCTGTCAGGATCGGTCATAAAACTACATACTAAATTGACACGTATCTAAAAGACTCGCTCACATGAAGGAGAGAATAAAAAAAAAACCCAATCACCTACACGCCGTCCTTTCGCCCTCAATTGCGATTGAGAAGTCAAAGAAATGACCTTTACAAATGTTATCACTATAAGGTACATAATAAAGCTATTAGTAGTACTTAAATCACGCGTGATCGTGCCTAAATTTAACATAAAATAAACTATAAAAACCCATCAATATAACTTTAAAATATCAAGTCGTCCAATGCGATAAGGTACTGTGGATAGTGGAAACTAAAAATCGTGGTCTGATCATAAAAATATTGAAAAGAAACTATATTTATGTAAGTACATAGAAATCGAATATAAAAACTCAGCTAATAATTGCGTAAAACCCTAGTTAGTAACAGCGGGTATAAGTAAAAATGAATAATAATTAGTAATTACTAAGCCAAGGACTAGCGAAAGATAAAAATAAATTATTAACATTCATTATTGAGATTAATTTTAATATTATTAATGAAGAATAACACAGATAGATAAGTTCGTGACTAAAATTAGCGTTGCAATGGGGTTAGGTAACCGCTAGCGTTACTGGGAGTGAAATAGTATACCAAAAAAATATTATGCAAATATAATGCAAGAACTAAATTCGTTAATGGGTACATAATAAAACAACAAAAGGACACCCGTGACGACACTTTCATAAGAATCTAAGATCTAATAAAAGCTAAGAGTATATAGAATAGATATCGTACATAAAAGCTAAGAAGGCATATTGGACTAAAACGTGAAAATATAAGTTATCGGAGAAAGTTAGACTGAATATTTAAAAATCAATAGGGTTAGTGAAATAAATGTAAGTGGTCAGGTAAAACGAGTAGCTGCCTTAAACTGAAGTTGGGCTCGACACGTTGCCAGACGCTCAGATTCTAGTCTAGATGGACCAAATAGATTCACGAGTGGCAACCTAGAACAAGCAAAAGGAGGGTAGGAAGACTTCAGGCAAGATGGTCTGACGATATGAGGCGAATCGCAGGAAGCAAGTGGATGCAGCATGCCCGGGATAGGGATCTGTGGAAAGTCAAAGAGGAGGTATATGTCTAGGATTCGAAATAAAAAGGCTGAGAAAGAAGAGGAACAATGCGAATTCGGGAAGTCTAATCAAGCGCCAAAACGCTTCTGTTCTTAATATGATAAAAAGGGGAGAGTTTTCAACGGACTTCATAGTATTAAAATAGATAGACGATCTAAGAATAGTAAGTATTTGTTGATAAAACCTGCAATAGTGTTACATTTCTCATACTATTCTCCCGCTAGTGCTCACTCCTCTTATTATATTGACCCAGTACCCAGCATATTGTGTTGAACTGGGTCAAACATTAGGAGATGGTCAATAAATGTGGGTTCACTTCAGGGTGACCTTGCTGCTTGCGGCGTAGTTTTCTCTTGTGCTGTTTTCTACGAGCATTAGCACGCGGCGAATGCAGTTAAAAAAGTAAACCTATGTGTATATTATGACAAATAATGCGCTAAAACCTTTAACGCTCGCGACTCAACAATTTCCCACGGCATTAAGGTTCAAAATCGCATGAAAAAATGGTAAAAATAGCGTTTTTTCCATTTTTCGGGGTTAATTTCGCTTCAAATAAAAAAAACTTTTACGACGAGTTTCTGTCTTTCGGAAAAAAGATCAGAGGTGTTTTTATCTATACAATATTAAAAAAAAAACTTTGACTGTTATTCCCTAGATAAAGGTTCAATGCATCTACCCTATTTTGTACCTAGATCAAAGGTATCCCTTTTTTAGAAATTTTAGAGATGTCAATATATGCATAATTGCATACTCTTAAAGGAGAATTTAATTAATGAAAGAAAAACCATACTATGAGTAGCGCATAGGCTTTTCAAATAATGTATGATATCCAACTAACAGTATCGACCAGTATCATAAAATTATTCTATTAGATGTAAGTAAATCATACTTTTCACGGCACACTTGGCACCCATCCATTGTAAATCCATCATGCGTCAAATTACACACTACTGTAAGACAGCAATGGGTAAGAACGATTATGTATTGGGAAATTGTGTCACAGAGGCTAAGTTTTGTCATTTATTCACCAATAAACAATAGGTCAATATGAAAATTACGTGCAAAAAGTTTCTAAATATGTGTAATGAAAGTGGGTATACATTTCTACGATATCGCCGTAGTAATTTTAGTACAAAAAATGTAAAAAGATGAGTTCTACTCGTGAGGCGATATATGCGGTGACTGGATCCTCTCGATCGCTCGGTGTTTTCCAAGGCTGGAGGTGGACTAAATCTGACTTACGATCTGGACTTTTTTTCCAACGCCCTTTCATACGATATTATACATGAACCCCACATGACCCTTCGATCCCCTGAAACGCCTTACAACTTTTTCGTTTCTGGAAAAGGATGATCTAATGTTACATAGAAACGTATTGTCACCGAGTTTACGTACGTTTGCAAAGTTTCGGGTCTCTAAGTAGTCAGGAAGATGTTGAAAAATCGTTTACAAGATTTGCGCACAGACAGAAATAAAAAACAACGGAGTGAGTTTAAGTAAAATCTTGTAAAAATGAGTGAGAGCCATAGTATACAAGTCAAATACACCAAATTATAAATTACGATACAAGTTCCTGAAATATAACATCACACAAGTGATTCGGCGAATCTATAAAACGAGTGGTGCAATTTCCAATAAAAACATTTGCAATTCTATATATCATTATACAAAAGCCGCATTTAATACTTGTAAGCCTAAAGGTGATAATAAAAATACTGCAACTGATAACACCAAAGGCAAATCAATTTAATGAGGTACTCGTACTAAGAATTCAGACGCCTTTATAGCTAGACCTGATAAAAGAAATCATATTGATTTGATTACATTTATCGCCTCGGGGATCAATGATAATAAAAATAAAATATATAAACAAACAGAGAGTTTTAGTGTCGGCAAAAACTGCAAGCATTGCTTAGTCATAAAAGTAACGACACCAGATAAGGTGCTAATAACTATCAAAATTACTGAGAATACACCAATTCAATATGGGATAGTCTACGTCAGCCATGACAAACTCAAAGTCACTGGTGTGCCAAAATCATGAAGACCATAGACAAGGTGGGCCGCAAGACCCAATCTTAAAGAAGACAAACTGCTGAAAATTTTAACGAAAAAAGTAGATACTATTCTAGGACAAGTAAGATTTTTATTTAATTTCCAATAAAAAAAACAATAGAAAAAAGTACTATTTATTATGCCTCCGCGTAAAAAAGTCTATTGTCAGATATTTGACATCTTTTTTCTTTTTTCGTATTTTCCCATTTTATACCAATCGTCAACAGTCCTTAATTTTCGATTTATACCACGCTCGCTAGTCGCTTTATCCGGCTGCTTTCAAAATTAATTTGGGCCGCAGGAAAACGCTCACTGGGCCGCATGTTTGACATGGCTGGTCTACGTTACAAATAGTATGTATAAGAAAAAAGAAATAACGCCAATGAGGAAGTGAAAAAGAAAAGAACAAAGGCACACTGATAAACAATCACCTAATACATGTGATGGGTGACCCTTAAGATGGACTGTCGATCAAATAATAAAATAAATACAAATTGACGATAAGCTCGACAGTTTTAATTGAGAACACTGTAATGAAGTGGCAAAGAGAACAATAATATAATTATATTTATTTATTAATAATAATTAAAATGATAAGTAGTGTACAATGTTGTCGAGTGACTAAAGTTCTTAATTAAATAACATTTTAAATAGAACAGACAATCAAACAAGACATCATAAGGCAAAACAAATAATAATTAATACTGAAAATACTACTGTCACTATTGATTCAGTTAATAAAACAATAGCTAACAGAGAGCAAAATATACAAACAATTATAAGAACACATCAATGTTTTAAGAACGATGATGAACGAATATGTTTTATCCAGTCAGCTGTAAGATATTCTTAAAGTATTCAAAGAACTCTTGAGTTTGCTAAAACGATGGACTTTCCATTAATTAATTCTCAATGAAAGCATTCCACTTGAACGCATTGGATCTACTCAGGTCTCGAGTGTGTGGATCAAATATTATAATATATTATATATAATATATTATATATATAATATATTATATAATATATTATATATATTTATTCTTATTTTAAGATGTGATGTTAAATGCCATACGATAAATAAATAAATATGGAAGACAACCAACCTACCTAACATTTTCATCAAATTCAAATACGTAGTGAAAAAACCCCAAGGGATATAAACTCGTAGCCCGCTGATAACATTGACAACAGCTGTCTCCAATATCGCCCAGTAGGCAACAGACGTCTGGGCAGGCCTGCAATGACCATCCAGAGGCTGTACACATCGGAGCTGCTCCAGGCTGGAACGACATGGGAACAGGCAGCGTAGTTGGCCCAGGACAGAAAAGCCTAGAAAAACTGGGTGACGACCACATGCTCCACATAGGGAGCGGACGTGGATATTGAACTGATTGAAGTAGCAAATATAATTAAAAACATAATACTGGTAAAATTCAAGAAGAATCAGAAATTTTATCTAAAATTTTGTTTTTGCTCCCCAGACTATAATAATATACTGTACCACAACCTGTGCAATAGTAATATGTATTATTACAAAATGTACAACGTTCAGTTAATATTACGTTGCATAATAATATTAAAGACCAAATTCCACATTCGTAATAAATTCTAATTAAGTCTCTTTAATTGAAATAGCTGATTCCATGTTGCTCAAAACACCTGATTCAATGCGTTACTGACATTCCAAGTGGTACTACATATATTATAATAAAGCGCTGACGCACGTATAATATTTTTATGTACAATAAACAATTTAGCAACACGTTCACTTCTATAAATAAATTACATTTGATAACATTAAAACAATGTTAATACAAACGACCTCGATTACGTAAAGAAACACTCAGAAGTACGAACTGATTTATTTTTATAAAATACGTTACTCAAGCGATATCCCAAAAACAAGTATTGCGAAACCTTATTAGACGAACATAATTGACAATATGGTTTACAAACCAACGATTGAATCAATTTTTTTATTACAAAACTTAAAACTAGGACAGTGCACAAACGAAAGTGCAACTCCGCTAAAATAAAATATCAACATAAATTGGAATAGAATTCAATATTAAGTATTTACCAATACCAATTCTCGTAGCCATGAAACAGATTCATAGGAATCTTAAAACGTCACCAAAATCCTCGCACCCTCGTGGCGTAGACATTTGGCGAGGGTGGAAAACAGGGAAGGAAAATGGGAAACACAGGGTAACATTAACACGTAATAGCGCAAATTTAAATCGATCACATATAAAACAGAATGAAAAATGAAATTTATAATGAAAACTCTGCTTGTGTTTTCATAAATCCGTCAAAGGTTTCCCTCTACGGATGAAAATCATTAAAACATCGGAGGCGTCTACGACGAAACCAACGTGGGTAAAATGCCGACCTAACGTCGTAGAGAACTCACGTGGCTTTACGCTATTGGACAACCTCCATTACTCAACAAATATACCACACTCAAAATAACAAACACTATAACACAACTGAATGCTATCAAATACCTTCGTTACGATACTAAAACACTCCAAATTAATATTTGATAAACTGAATCTCTCGCGAAAACGCCGACAATATGATAATATCCGAGCGGCGATATTCGTTATCACACGATACGCGTACAGACTTATCGAACGGTCCGCATTGACTGTCGCGCTTGCCGCTAGTTCGCAGTTGTGAATACGTCGTGGCAGGCATGGCTGACGGGAGGAAACCGGGTGGGAGGGAAATATAATATTGCTATATACAGTGAGCTATAGGCAGCCAGACGAGACTGTACGGAGGTCGGGAGAAGGTGGTAGGCATCTACATCGAATGGGGGGACAGGGAGAAATATTTAGTGCGCCGTAGTAGTAGGAAATTTTCATCGTAGACCGTGAGAGAAAAGACTCCACAATATGTGCCAACATTTTATGATTATTTTACAACAGACGAGAGGTTTACATAAATTGTGCCATTACCGTACTATTGAAGAACAAAATGTCCCTACGAGAGATGCCATTTTCAGCACTGACCTGCCTAAAGGTTACCGAATCTACAGAGGCTGAAACCACGTGTACAAAATCAATCACGAATCCATCAGCTAAGTACTAATAATGTAAGGTAAAGAAAGTAAACAAACGTGAAGGAAACGGGTAAAAAATAGGTCAGACGAATAATTTAACGGGTCCACGAACACGACGTCCACTACACACATCAATTAGTACTAATACGGAATAAATGGAACAATGAAAATAGTTACCCTTGAAAGTATTGGATAAAAGTCTAATGTTTACAGGATCGATTCGGAAACACGCGTAATATTAAATACCGTGCACAGTCTACGAGTATATATCCATAGAATTGTTTAATTACTCGTAGTTACCTTCCACATGAGGGTACAAGTAAAAGACCAAGTATACACTTCACAACCAACTCAGCATGACTTGAGTAAAAACGTAGGTACGTCATTAAAACAATACGAGGACTGTTATGAAATTGTCATTTGGCAATAGAAATTAAATATTAACTACTCAATGTGACTACAATGAAGAAATAAACAAGTTATTAACTTGAGAAAAAATCTTGTAATGTAGAAAGAGGAAACGTAATAGGAAACTATTTTTAAAATAATAAAACTAAAGTTAAATAAATAGAAACTTTATTGAAAAGAAAACATATCTTCCAAATGGCGGATTTATAGCCGTAGGCAATTTCTGTCAACCAACCACTTGTGACATTAATTTGATATACACATTACATACAAGTGTATGAAAAATAAGAAAAATATAAATAAATATGAAAATAATAATAATATATAGAATACTTATACATACATAAATAGATATGTGGATGGGATGAAGGACAAGGAAGGAACCATGGGATTGTCAGTTAGATGGATTATTTAAGGAAAGGTAATGATGCCTCAGTTTACTTTTGAAAGAGAGAATAGTTGGAGCTAGTCTGATAGGAAGTGGAAGGTTATTCCATAGTCTTCTAAAGTTATATCAGCAACTGAACTAAAGAACATATGAAAACTGTTTAGGTCTTAAAACTAAAAAAAAATGACAAGAAAACAGGAGTAAAGACTCACCATTTTGTAATCTTCGATGGCTTCACCAAGGAAGACAAAATATTCCAGGACCCGAACATACATACTGTCAATATCGGAAAAGAAATAATTCATCAAAAAGCGATAAATGGGTTTTTGACCCCAAAACATGACGGTAACAACGAATCAATTACACTGCACAATTCAAGTCGGCTGCCATATGTCATTAAGACTATCTCAGCACCACTCTCCACTGACAACATAGGCAACTGATTAAGAAACATATCGTCACCTGATCCCTAATTGACCAATTACTACTAAAGTCATCGTAAAATCCCATTGTTCTGTAGAATATCAATCATAGGTGAGTGCGAGTACATCCAATATCACATTATTGATACACTGAATAAATATTAAACGGACTTTGAATCGATGCATCGAATCGTTTGTCGATATAGTCCACAAATTGTCCGATAACGCTTCTTCAATCCGTTATACAAATATTGAGACTCTCGAGTAGTAATATGCAAGCAATACCAGAATTAAATTTAAGATGGAACAATGTAATAAGCTGGCCAAAACATTGTTGCACCGGTCCTTAATGTAACTGTACATAAATAACGACAGTATTAAAATATAATACTGTTTCGGCGAAGCAGTTAAATATCGGGTATAATGCCCTTCTGAAATTTGCACGATGGCCATAACACCGTCAATAAACTGTGCAATGAAAATGCATGAGAAACGATCACAGTTAATCATGAACGTAATGCAATAGTATAGTATATGCTTGAAAAAATACCATAGAATGAAATAGAGAGGTGTATTGATGAAACATTAAAATTGAAACACAATGGAAAAAGTAAAATTTTACGATACACTATCAATAGCCCTTTGTAAGATTGTTTGACTCAGTGTTCAGTGTACGTACTATGCCCATCCTTAAATGAATACATAGTAGTTAGTAGGTACGTTAACAAATAGGTATATCTTCATACATAACAATATACAGTACCAAACAAAGTGACAACACTATTTAAATATATTGTCCTACCAGAGGAGCATGATAAATACTTGGATATTATGTACCACATTTCCGGGTACTTGTAATATATTATGTATTGTTTAGATCCAGAAATAGAATGGAGCATAACACTCAACAGATACCCAGATACATCAACATCTACCGAGACAGAGGACAAATGGATGCGATGCATTCACGAAGAGACAGAAGTCTGACTACCCACCCCTGCGGCACTCCTCTTTTTTTCAACATGCGTGGGAATGGGAACAATACTGTTAGATTTTTTGTCGTGTCGTGAAAGAATTCCAATTATTATACAAATGAATAAAGACAACAGAAAAAGTTAAACACATTAATATGCAGTAAACGCACTCCATTAATAAATAAAGTAGGTACAGAAAAATACAACAAAAACTACAAAACGTAAAATTATTGTGATAGAGTCGGTGATTAATTATTTGTATAATTAAGTACATACAAAATTGAGTAAGAATGAGAATCAAATATTCCATTCTATCCACTCACGCCAGTCCCTTGCGAGGTAGACAAAAAGAACAGAATACCAGACTTCCTTCTTGCTTCCGTCACGTTCATGCAATTCGTTATACACACTCAACGATTCGTTTTACTCAAAACACGTCCGTCCTTGAGCATCTCACGTGGTCGAGCCAAGAGGTTCATGGACGGTCGCGTTTCCTTGCACCTCTTCTTTTACCCATGTACTGTTTATTGTTTTGAATCATCCCTAGGCCATTTGCAGGCACTTGGACTCGTCAAAGTTACATGTTGACAATAAATATACAGGGAAATTCAATGCCAAATAGAGTGTAAAAGGCTCCATTGGCACTTCGTCATGGTCGTAAAACTAGGTACATAATCTACACAAGCACATACAAATAAAATTAACAAAGAGATAATAATTATGATTACCTACTTTTTGGTTGACAGATATCCTAACCATCTAAACTTTTTCACTTTGATGTAGTTAGAACAAATGCTAACCGGTTTAATAATATTAAGGACTAGGTAATTGTTTTATTCGTTGTTCCTTTAAAAATGGTTAATTCCTGACTGGGAGTCCGTTGCTGACAGGGAGGCTTGGAGATCCATTTTTATGGAGGCCAAAACTCTACCGGAGTTGTACGGCCATCGAAAGTAAGAAAGTAATTCCTCAAATCACCCTATAGATGAATATTTGCAAGAAATAAAATAGCCATAGTCATCACATAAACACTTTAATTAGGTAATCGCGATCGTTCCAAATCCTTCTATTCCATCAGCGGTACTGCAATCGTATCGTATAATAATATCCCCTCCTCGTCCGATGGTCTGAAAAAGGCGTGCGTCCACCTGCCTTCATTGGGCGGACCTGGACGAGCCCCCAAACAATGCTACGCACTATTAGGTGTACTCATTGTATTAGTAATATCATTCGCTTCATAGTCCTCTCGTGTGACGTCTACTGATGGTGTCATTATATAAATACACATATAGATTACTCGCCTGTACAATAAATACTATTGTTCAGTTCACTCAGATGTGAACATTGATATTATCAATTAGGTAGCCGCCGTGGAAACTCAGTCCACGCATGATATTGATTTGGAACCCTGAAATTCTAATCGATTCGTCAACACTAATAATACGGTGTAACTACATTTCCATCGGGAAATTCAACTGAAAGTTGTGGGGTAGTCTGAATTACTTTCATTCTATGCATATTTTGGGGTGCTGAATCAGAACCCGAGGTTTCCGGGTGCTGAATCCGAATACAACGTCACCGGCCACCGACAGCCAGGAATCCTAAAAAATTACGCATGTTTCAACTCCAATCCGAATGTTATAATTTCGAATGTCAAAGTGTGGGTGCACCGTATCAATACAGAATATGTACGTGTAGTTGTATGCCGTCTATTAACATCATTAGAATCTGCCGGCGACGCAGTACCATACTGAAATTGATGGACAACAACAATGCAAATAAGTACCAGATATACTTTCAATCATCATAATACGAGTACATTAACTACATCTACATAATATGATAGAATCATTCGTCGATCTTGCTCTGTTTGGCCTATCCTGACAAGTTTCCTTTCCGTCTCGGCATACTTATTTACTTTCCGTGTCCTGAACACTATCAAATCTTGTAACCCCAATGTTCGGCCACCCGGACATCCCTGGCATTCGCCAGTACTGCATCCTCGGGCGTGCATGTCACTCCTGTTTGGGGACATGTAAACAGGTGACTGTGATCCTGTACGGCACCACACTCACAGGTGGTGCCGTATAGATCGTGTCTCGGCATAAATGGAAATCGTCAGACCCTAGGTACAATCCTATATTATTAATTAACTATTTTAGCACGATCATGTTAAACAGTCATCTCATAATACAGCATGCTCATACATGTTTTAAGAGCTACATAAAAAAGTTTGCACGCTAGTTCCACGTTCCACACGCAATCAAACTGATTAAAAAAACTGGGTAGGAATGGATTCTCATTAATCAGGGAAAATAAAACCTAAGTCCAAATCGTTAAATGTACGTACATATGTTCGAAAGAAAAACTCAGATCAGAGTGAAAAGAAAAGTGTTCCGAAAGGTCTCGTGAAGATATTAAATATAGCCGTCCATAAATCGCAAAGATAAATATAAATATCGATAGACTCACTGACAGAGAAGTCAGCAAGCGAGACATTGTCAAGGTCAACAAATCAAAATAAGGAAAATATCAGCAAGTAAATGAAGAATGCGTGACGCCGTATTGTAAATTGCAGGTAAGAAAAACCAGTTTGATCGGTAGGGTTGAAAGAATGCTCCGCAAGCAAATTCATGAGTTCATGACAGCTTTGTAGATTTTGACGGTCTTTGTTAATCTCTTTTCCATTCTTTTCGGGTGTACCGTTTGTAGATTGTCGATGTTGTCGAGCATTCAGCTTCAGTACTAATGTAGTAGCTTTGTGTGTAGATGTGTGGATAAGCTACTACATTAGTCCTGAATATGGTCTGAGCAAGTAGGCCGAAAGCTCGACAACATCGACAATCTACACACGGTACACCCGAGAAGAAAGGAGAAGAAATTCATGACATTTGTCGCAGATTTACGGAATGCGACCGTTTCAAATAGTACTAAATTTATACGGGGATGCAAATTCTCCATCATTAAGGAAAGGTGGCACAAAGGTATGTGAGGCATGTTTGATACCGAAGAGGATTAGAAATAATCCGAAATGTCGTTCAGGCATCGTCTCGTTTTGTGCAAATAAATCCCTGACCACTCTGGCGAGACGTACAGAGACAAATGTAATGCAAGAATTCAATAATTATACGACCTTTATGTGATGTGTAATAATAATAATCTTCAAAGATAATAATTCCAAGAATAATCTAATTGATCTGAGTCAGTCAAGTCTAGTCACAACAACTTCACTACCTTCATACTAACAGGTGTGTAGATTATAATATTTAGGGTGGCAACCAAAATACTACAAAGGCCATAAATAAAAAACTAGTTTGTAATTCATATAGGCAAGTGTGTGGGGGCCATAACGGTCTCGCTAAAAAGAGAAGCAGACATATTACGTAGGTACCCAATAATCATATTACCCACGCCTTTGTATTCGCGAACGTCGGGGCACGAAATCGCTAGCCATGACAAAACCAAATTAACAATCAACGTTCGGAATAAAAAGCTAAAATCCCATATACGGTTGCACGATTGTGTCACGGAGAAAATACGGAACTTTTTAAGAAATTTCCTCGAAATTTTTGCGTTATGATCCAGTGCACGAATGTGCTAGCGTGCAGCGCGCAAAAATTGTGCGCGAGAATTTATTACTACATTGTTGTGTTTATAATAAATTGTTCAGATTATTCGAGGTGGGGTTAAAGACCCATGGAAGACGAAAAGTATCCAACACACAAGAACCATACTGTGTATTCTATGCATCATGCATGGTGCATTATAGAGAGGTTGGATCGCTTGAGCAACAAAGTAAAAACAATTCACGAAAAGAAAAATCAAATATATTCAGTGAAAAATGTAGATACCCGATGATATAATGATGATGAGGTTACAATCTTTTCAATTGGTTTGTACCAAGCATGTTCGTTCTTTCTTTCTTCCACGCCGTCTTGTCACTCGCCAATCTCTTCACTTCCGTGTAGGTGCTACAGCGCATTTTATCAATAGTCTGGTCCATATAACTGCTTCTTGGGCGACCTCTCACATTACTGCCCTCTGCCATTCCTTCAGCTATGGTGATGAGCACTGAGCAGGCTGCGTTACGGATATTAATTGGAGTTCCGTTATTGGGGATTTCGTTAACTCGAATAACCAAATTCCATAAACGCTTGAAAAATTACTGTTTGGAAAATCTTTAGGCTTGGAAATTGCTCCTCTAGGTACTAATACTCCGAAAAATGTACGACCATCGGACCAAACTCTATCCATACAAATTAATAACGACCCTAGGACAAAACATCAGTGATGCTGATATTTTAATAAGAAACATCCTTGTCTGAGAAAAAACTCTTATATTATAGTCAAAGATTACTGTTTTATAAATAAAAAAATATTATTATTATCTACTTACTTACTTACATCAATGTTTATATGATTAACAATATTGTGATAAGAAGTTAAAAAAGTCGTACGAGTGATAAAAATACACGTTATCAATTACAATAATAATAACACAATAATTTTACAAATATTAATTTCTTCAAGTAGTACACTATCTAATCTTGAGGCCCTTGTGGTCGCGTTTTAGTTCTAGATAAGATAGTCACATTAACGTTGTGAAAGCAATAAAACAACTCGGGTACAACTAGCATTTCAAGAAAATACCAAGGTCGATTCTTGTAACAAAATTTTTGCGCATTTCAAAAACACCAAGGTCGATTCTCGTAACAGAGTTTTGTCTAGTAAACTTAACAAACGTGAACGAACGAATGTGTTCAAAGTGAGAACAAACACGGATAGATTCGTGTTTTCTTATAAGATACAAGAGAAACAGTTTTCGAAATAATTGTAGACATCAAAAACATGACGAGGGAACAGTGGTTACATATTTTAGCATTTTCCCTTATCAGGAAACAGTGTACATACATTACGTAGGTACCACTACATTCTCCAAATTAATAGGTAAGATACCTCAGAGACAATTTAGGATGTCAATCTTCCTTCGCACAGACAGCGTTGAATATCTTCTCCATTCTTCTCGGGTGTACCGTGTGTAGGTTGTCGATGTTGTCGAGCTTTCGAACCCATTACATTAGTCCTGAAGATGCCCTCAGAAAGTGGGCAGAAAGCTGGATAACCTACACACGGTACACCAAAGAAGAATTGAGAAGATATTAACAAGGACCGTGAAGTGAAAGGCTACACCGCTAACAGCGTTTAATCTTTGCTAAAAGAGTAGAAGACGGTAAATAAAAATTAATAGGTTAGTAAAAACCTGTGATAAGACACATTACCTATTTGTGAAATCAACATGAAACGAACAATTCAAATCACAAGACAAAGAAAAAACACCACTCGTGAAGTCCGAGATAAATATAGCGCAGACATAATACCTAGTCCTGACTGATAAAAATATGGCGAAAGAGATAAGACAAATGATTGCGATATCAAGAAAATATAAAACAAAACCAGTAACAATAATAATTAAAACAATAACAAACTAATGCAAAACAAAACAAATAACGAGAAACCACATGGCAACTGGCTACAGTAATTATGCTTGTCACTTTTATAGTGGATGATTGAGATAACATCAGTAACAAAACCTTAAATAGACTGATTTTGTGAGTAATAGAACCAGCTGAGGTGGGGCTTTCTTGAGGGAGACTGTGGAGCGCTACAAGATCATTTTCACTTACTGACGTGCTCACTGATGCAGATGACGCGCGATATGGAGGACTTAAATATCGCAAACGACAAAGAGATATCTGTTGGAGGGGCAACATCGGAGGTCGGGACCGGTAAAATAAGTAAGTAAGCTTCCTTCCTCCCACTGGGTTGTCTCTAGTCTCCGTCCAATGGTTCCGTCCAATCTCCGATCATGTGTAAGGGCAGAGATATTAGGTCTATTATTGAACGTGGTGTTTCTCTATTCATTTGGACGATTATAATAGTACATGCTACACAACATTTTGTATAATCTAGTACACAGCACCGGATAACGACAAGGCATTCTGGTAGGTAAATATACAACAGCTGTATTGACGTCGACACTATGATAAATATACCTGACTGTATTATAATCAAGGAAAAACGCTAAAGGCACACGAGGTCGAAGGTAGCAGAAGGTAGGCCAGAACAAAATAAACATTTTGATCAACAGGGTTCATCATTCAGCACCAAATCTGCAAACCAAAAGGAAACGGCATCGGATCGGAGAGGCTGATAGTTTGCTGGGTATCATTTTCGAGCGCATGGTTTGCTCAGAAAGCGTAGCACCAGTTGAGGTTAAAAATTGGAAACTTGTTGTTGGTGATTGAAGAGCGTTGGGTTTTGCCAGCTCAGCAATTGAAAATTTTCGTTTGAATTTTAGGTGTTTAAGACTGAAATTGTCGGTGAACGCTATTACCATATTTTTCCTACTTTTCATTTCATGTGTTGCTAATGTTGCTATAAAACCATACTCTTCTCATTTTTCTTAGAGATCTCGTGACTCCCAAGTAGCAAGAGTCAGTTTTTCCTCTGCGATTGGTACTTATAGGCGTTCAGGAATTATAACAGAAAAAAGTAAATACACCGGCACCACTAATGCTCACGTGTCAATTGAGAACAATAACAAATTGAACGTGGTTGACGACACGTAGCGCTATCTGGTGTACGTACCAAGGAAACACCTACTGTAACATTGTAGCACTTCTGATTATATGTAATATAATAATACACACAAGCCAAGATCACTCTCGTGTACCTAGTTCTGTTTGACGTAAACATCATTGAGAAATTGTGTCAAACTTATTATTCTGCCAGGCGCAGTATGACACGTATGTATGTAGATATAAATAAATAAATACACTTAACTATAAAATTATATAAGACATAAAGCGCTGTATCTGATTTAGGAGATGGGACAAGGTCGTTTACTCAGAACAAACATCGTCTGATGGATCAGCTGTTTTTTTTTTATAAAACTCCACCAGTCACTTAATTATGTATGAAGTTTTACGATGTCAGTCTTAATCATTCATCTTGTTTCACAAGAGTGTCAATCAGACTGGTAAATCAAGTAAGAAGTTCCCTACGGGATAGGTTAAGAAACGAAGAAATTAGACGGAGAACCAAAGCTGCCGATATCATTAGCCGTGTGTCAAAACTCAAGTGGCAATGGGCAGGACATATGGCCAGGCAGGGTGACACCAGATAGGCACCACGAATATCAAAGTGGAGGTCTTAGACAGATAGAAGGAGCGTCGGAAGGCCACCAAAGAGATGGATGGAAATAACATTGTCCAAATCGCTGGAGGAACCTGTATGCGGAAGGGTCAGTCAGAACAGAGACGAGTGGAAACAGTTGGAAGAGGCCTATATCCAGCAGTGGAGGGAAGAGGGCTAGTGAAGAAGAAGAAGCTTGATCACATTGTAATAGAAACTATTTACGAATCTTCAACTCAGTTAGGCCAACTTTACTTTTAGCTTGGTTTCTTCAAATTCCAAGGCTCCGCACGACAAATTTGCGACATCTCAACAGAGAGCAAACAAGTAATTTTATATAATATTTTCACACCAGACGTATGCAAAGCTACCTACTAACACTATATCTACAAGCGCTGAAATTTATGTTTCTAAATATATATATATTTTTTTTAAATGCATGCATAAAATTCATAAATTCAGCGAGTCCGAGACTAGGATTATTATGCAGCAATAAAATAACTTCTTTACGATCAATTATAATAGTATTTACAACCACAGCTTAAAAGTTCGTTGGCATTAGAAGACCTCTCATGTTCTAGTCGCAATGACGTTAAGACATATTAATTAATAGTCATTAATTATCTAATTATAATGAAAATATCTACAAATTATTTTAAACTTACCAAATCTTCAAGGCTGACCCGTCCGATTCATGTGTTTTATGATCTGCAAAAAGCAAACGAGGAGATTAACATTAAGATGCATTAGCATTAGATGATATTAAAGTTAATGTAGAAAATTCCTAACTAACTAGATAATTAACGAATGTATTACTGATAATTATAAAGGAATATCGCTATTCATAGGATGCCGTATTTGACATTCATTGAGGAGAGATAAAACATATTTATGTGCAATGCTAGTATGTACCAATCCTTTTCTTCCTGTAAAAATGAACCCACATATTTCGCGCCAACTCCAACTAAAAGTCATTAATTATTTAATTAACTATGAAAAATACATATTAGTCAAAAGTAAGGATTTTCTAGAAAAGCCGCATTGAATCAGCCGGCCAATGCAGTTATTCAAGAGTAAAGTCAAAAATAATTTGCAACTTCTCGTACTGTGTTCTAATTTGACATCCATAGACCTTTGATTTTATAGAAGTCCCAGTTTTCTCTATTGATTATATTTGTATCCTTTTTTCTATTAAATCATGCCGCAAACAAGGGCTTCTTCAGCGAATTTTTCTTTAAATTGCAACTGTAATACCAATAAAATTATCAACATAGGCGCAAATGCAAGTACATAGTACCTACTCAAAATCGAAAAAAAAAAACTCATCTTGCGATGCACCCGGATATGTTTCAGACATTTACACGTAATATATTTGGAAAATGGCCTCTTCTAAGCTTCCGCAGACCAATTAAATATTAACACTTGGACGTTCTGCAGCATAGATCAAAGAAGTTATTTCAAGGAACGCATTAGATAATTAAACAATTTTATTGCGAAAATTTTACGTAATTGACGGAATGATGAACGGAATAAATAACTAAATGTATAATTTGGGAGTAATAAAAATTACTATAATTATATAACAATCGCAACTAAATAACCACAAAAGTCCTTCAAACTGAACCTAAATATTTTAGCGAAAAAAAGCACAAGGTTTTCGTTGAAAATATTCGTAAGGCTGCCGATTGCAATATTTCAAAACGTAAAACAAACGTAGCATTAATCAACAGTATTCAATGGTTCGTAATGTTTGTTTTTGACGGTAAAAAGGTCGGTTATTGAGAGGGGTTTATGTCAGACATTTGAACGCGTGAGTAGCGGGGCATATAGCAGAAGTCAAGATCGATGCATTAAGGACTAAAAGATCGACTTTTTTACTTTTTCGACTGTTAACAAATTATCCTTGTAAAGCGTTGGATTTCTCTACATTCCGTAGTAGTATATACACAATGCAGTATTCCTACAACAGTGTACAAGAATTAAAGGATGAACATTGTCGGGCTTACGACCGACTCGGCGTATATAAAAAAATACCATCTCTTCATGCAACAGTATGAATGGAAACAATACGTGGGTACTTAAAGTATACGGAGTTTGACAACACAGCCGTCGCTTCTCGTGGTGTAGTGGATAAGGTCTGGGTTCGAATCCCAGGTGGGGTGAACAGAAATAGCGAATGTTTCTCGAGTGTAGAGTGATCACTTCAGCCAGCCGAGGTCGGTCGTAAGTCCGACAACGTTCATCCTTAATTATTCTACACTGTTGTAGAAATACTGCATTGTTAAAGATCGTACTAAAAATAATACTGCATTGTTAAAGATCGTACTAAAAATGTCATATAAAGACAGCAGCGCCTTCTGGACCAGCTATGACCAAATTCGTCGTTCCCACCTTTCCTTTTTAAATCAATTCGCATTTTTATACCAGAGTAAGCTCTCGCAGTACTGTGGCCGATGGCAGTATGACCTCAATAAAAAAATTATTGTCCTGAAAAGTCCATGCACCTGTATATTATTTCGTTTGACCCACCAAATTCAGTTAAGCATGACGGTTCTGAACTGTTGTAACAATGAACTCTGTGAAAGCTACGAAAGGTTTGCACACCGATATGACGCTCAAATACATGCATGTGGTACATTTTATAATCATTAAGGCTCGCATGATAAAATGGTAAAAATAGCGTTTCTTTCCATTTTTAGGGGTTAATTTCGCTTCAATCAAAAAACTTTTACGGATATCCCCTAGAATTGAATGCATATTATCAATACAAAAAAAATCTCGCGACTTTCGCGAAACGAGTTTCCGTCTTTCGGAAAAAAGATCAGAGGTATTTATCACATTTTTTTTGAGACATCTATACAAGATATAAAAAATCTTTTACGGTTATTCCCTACATAAAGGTTCAATGTATCTACTCTTATTTTTTCCAAATCATATTCAGTAACGGTTGTCGAGATCTAAGGTCTCCCGTTTTTAGAAATATTTGAAATGTCAATATGATTCATACTCTCAACAACACAGTGAAATTAGTAATTTAGCTACATACAACACAGCAGAGCGCCGTGACTGTACGAAGATGCATACATGTACTGATGTATTGCATATTTTTTTGTTAAATATTGATAACAAGTTAAGTGTACCTATTGTACAATGTATGTACTATACATGCACGATGTATGTAGAGCAAGGTCGACAAGTACCTTATTATACTGTACGATGATTCCATCGAGAAATCATTAGGTATCCATACATTGTAACATCATACGCTGATGTAAACACATAATACTTTTAAACCCTCTGCAATAACAAAGTCATCGTATTGTGATACGATCCAATTTATAGACGTTAAAATATCATAGCATATAACAATAACAATAATGCCAAGAGCCCCTTGCCAAACATGTCTTTAATTCAGAAGAATCGCTGCCGCGTTGTTATTGGTCCTGCCGACGATGCCATTGAAAGTATGACTATGGAGGCCGATTCTGAACATGCACATTGCACACTCTATTCAAATTCAAATTATAATTTTGCAGAACATCTATGTATCTCTTCCGCTGCCCTCCCCGTTTCCTTCTGCAAGCTCTGAATAAAGGATCTTTTTCGGGAGTCGGTTGTCCGGCATGCGGACGACGTGACCCGACCAGCAGCGGAGGTGAGCACGGGCCAAGAAGCATATAATATGTATGTACAAAAATTTGATTTCTCACTAGACTAAAGTGCCAACAGTGTCAACTATAGGAACAGTCTGACGAATATATTTAACTGAACAAGACGTAAGCAAAATTTGACAGATAAATATACAAGAAATAATTAATTGAATGTAATTTATGTCATAAAATAAACGTCGTCGTCTGCGAATGTTTACGGCAAGAACTCAAAAGTCTATGTAATAAAATTGTTATTTACGCATTTAATGACAGTGATTTGAAAAATTTAATATTTAACGAGGGTCATGTAATGGGGTAGGTCATGCAAAGCAAAAAAAAAAGAGAAATTCAATTAAAATCTCGATAAAAATCACCTCGCAATTAAATTTTAATTTGCAATAAAATAGGCAGAGTTGTTAGCAAAGATTTATCTAGTATTTAATTGTCATCGTAAAACTCTGCACAAAAGCACTTGGAGTTTGTAAGACGAATCTATTATAATATTACATGCAGGGCCAGTACAATAATATGTATCTACTGAAATCACTATTGCAGTACATCAGTTAAGTATTCATAAAATAATAATGGCTCGTATTTTACTGCCAGTCCGTCGAGTAGAGAAATTCTTCCGAGAACACTCAATGTCAGTCAAACGTAATTAAATGTCAAAGTGCGATATTCGAATAGGCACTTTCAACTATCAAGCCAAGAATTAAACATTTTAGAAAGGTCTATCGTGAACCAGAAGACACTCGGAGATTAGAATGTAGACGTAAGTAACACAAACAAAAAAACTAAAGACGAAAAGGGAGACTAAAAAAAAGAAAACAAACAAGTGGTCTTAAGCACTGATTACAAAGAATATGATACAGAGTAAGCAAAAAATGGAGTTGGGCAGGACACGTTGCCAGACGCTCAGATTCTAGATGGACCAAAAAGATTCTCGAATGGCAACCCAGAACAAGCAAAAGGAGCGTAGGAAGACCTCAGGCAAGATGGTCTGACGACGTGAGGCGAATCGCAGGAAGCAAGTGGATGCAGCATGCCCAGGATAGGGATCTATGGAAAGTCAAAGGTGATGCCTATGTCCAGCATTGGAATTAAAACGGCTGAGAAAGAAGAAGAAGCAAAAGATAAAAGTTAGTGAAACCTGAAAATGAACCCAAAGATTAATTATTATTAAAGAGAAACAAAATTTGGATGAAAATCAACGTGAAAAAGAAGTGAAGTCAATAAAAACTAGTAACTACTTCAGATTTATAACACTTTTGTTGGTGTCATTTGATGTCATCGATCAGAAGCAAGAGTGTAGTTCACCGTTCACCCGAAAATCAGAAGCAGCCATGTCGAGTTTCCATCGCGAAAATCTTCAACAATTATTCATATTCCAGCAGGCATCGCTGATAAAAAAACGTATATCAAAAATATAAGTGCCACGAAGGATGAGAGAATTATAATTTCATTCAAATGCAAATAGACGACGAATTTCTCTAAATTTCTCTCTCCGCACTCCCAATTAAAACGTTTTACCTGTAATAATTCTAATAAGCATAATATCTGCTGCAAACTTATCATAAATTCTAAACGAACACAGCTAACTTAACGTGAATTTATTGTCCATTCAGCGCTCGTGCGAGCAATTACAAGAAACTTTAATGCATGCACGCGAGTAATGAGTTAGAGAAATGAATATTCCCCCAATAAATTACTATTATCTTCTGTACGACAAGACAGTATAATATGCAACAATAGATGATGTGTACATAGAAGCATTGTGCTTTGCTGATTGGATTAGGGAGTTACGTTGTCTCCGAAGAAGCTGAATCTATTCTGCATATTATATGTTCTCGTCTGAGTTTAATAAACTTTACACCTCATGGGTAATATAAGGCCATATATTCCAATTTACTTTACAGGTAAACTCGAATGTGATACAATATTCCTAGATCCAGACTTTAGAATTCAGAGCTGCATTCATCCGTAAATAAGAAAGCATTCCAAGAGGTATCTTGTAAACACGATACGCCTATTTATATCACAATCGTACCGGAGTTGGTACACGCCCAAGAACACTCGCAAAGAAATCCTTGAATCAGCTACGCTAAAGGCGAAGATACACACAAGAGATTTTGGCCTCCCGGATACCAAAATGACAGGTCTCTTGTGTGTAAACACATCGGAGACGCGAGATATCTCTCGATACCGCGCGCCTCCTGAGACGGTCGGCGCACGCAAGTCTCGCGTCGTGTATTTTACATATTTTCGTCTCAGGGGACGCGTCTCCGGTCTTTTGACATGTTCAATTTTAATCTGAGGTCTCTTGGAGATGTTTGCAACTGAATTGGATTGGCGCGCGTGGGCACGTGGTTTTTGTATTGATATATAATTTTAAACATTCCTGCGATTGTGACGTATTAGTACATTGTTAATAATAAAATTGTTAGTTGATTATAATTATAATATTATTTTTAAATAATGGCGGATTAATAACAGAGTTGCATTTGCATTTGAAATATGAATACAGTTGTGAAAAATACATTAACATTACGTGTTTTGTTATTCCCGTCATGTCCTACAACATTTATAGCAAACTATGTAGTTACAATTTCACCCTTTAATATTCATCGAAGGAACATAAGGAGGAAACAAAATTTCGCTACTCACAACGGTTTCGGGTATGTAGTGCATACCGATACTTGCTTTGGCTTATGTCACTGATGTCATAGGAATGGTGTACATTAAAAGAAGGTCTAATTAAGTATTCTATTTCATTTACTAACGCAGAAAAGGAAATATACACATACGCATGTAAGTAAAGTACCGACCGACATATGTACATTACTGAATCGATAAATAATTTCAAAGCGGTATATAATTATATTTTTTAATCACAATACTCGTAAATACATGACACTAGAGTATGTACACAAAACCAAACGCCATTATGGCGCCAAAAATACTAATAGCATGAATGCAGCAACAGACCAAAGTCTCGCGTCTCGAGATAGTCCCGTGTATTTTAGAATTTGATGACAGGAGGCGATTGTCGGCCATTTTTACTAGAGATGCCGTCTCTAGAGATGAAAATCTCCCGTCGTGTATTTCACTGAAAAGACTGACGCCATTTTGTCAGTGCCTGGAGGCGCGTCTCCTGAGACCCCGTATATCCACACCTTAAGTACACAAGTTCTCGTATGTAAGTAAGTAAAGGATAGCAGAGTGCATACAGATAGTAAAGTAGTTGATACCCTCATGTCCGAGACCCGGTTATTTTTATCAGTAAGGCAACGCCTCCGGCAACGCAGCAGCGGACGATGATATTACTGGGAGTGCAAGAGTGCAGTCAAACTGGTTTGCAAGAGTATCACAACAACAAGAGTATCAAAAAAACAGAAATAACGAGAGAGGTACCCACAATGATATTCTTTCTTTTTTTGTATATACGCGAAGAATTTCATAATGCGGTTGGTGTAGGCTTCAAAAAGTCCTTACGTATTATATCACTATGTAAAGCGGGCAAACTTGTCATACGTCTTGTTAAAACACAAATACAAAATGAACTTTTAACAACAATGTTCGCATGGTTTCAAGTACTAAGAGGATTATTGAACAATTGATGAAAATCGCAAATGATTTGTATACTAAAGAGACTATTGCCCAATCCCACCAACTTTTACCTAGGAAGGAGAGCCCTAAGAAATTTCCATACAAAAACAGAGATAATATTCTATTTATTGAATAAAGAACATAAGCTTCCAGCATCACCACAGCCTAAATCCATATGAAATGCAACATGCAACTCACCTACGTTAGGTGCCCATTGCCCAAATATCTCCGCCCAGAGTAGGTGAGCTGCATGTTGCATTTCGTATGGATTTAGGCTCTGATGATGCTGGAGGCGGATGTTCTTTATTCAATAAATAGAATATTATCCCTGTTTTTGTATGGAAATTTCATAGGTTGGTGGGATTGGGCATCAGTATTATGAATCTTAGTCAGGTCAGGAATTCACCGTGACTATATAGAAACTAACAAAATAAAACCACGAATGAAAAATCCAACGTTACACGTGACTCGACGCAGACAGGCAAAAAACTACTAGGTACTAATTTAAATAAACCTCTTGCATAATAAAGAGTCAAGGACGCGTGAATAAATCAAACACGTAAGACCGTTCGTCAAAACTTGATTATGAATAAAACGCTCCCAAAAAAAAACAACAAGATATGAATAAAAAAAGAGTAAATACGCAAGTAGTATTAGTAGTAGAATAAACTAAAATGGTTTGGGCATGTTGAGAGAATGAAAGATGACATGATGACAAAAAAATATATATTTGAGTGAGCGAAGAGGGGCGAGAAAACGCGGCCGCCCGAGACTGACCTGGTCCGATCATTTCGACCAGATCCTTTGAGTAAAAAGAATCGTAGAGCGTGAATGACAATTGCATGAATGTGACGGAGGCTAAGAGTGTGTGTAGGGATAGGGCTGTCTGGCGCTCTGTCCTCTCTACCTATCCTGGAAGGGACGCGGCGTTAGGGTACAGATAGATAGAGATACTTATATAAATAGTATTCAAAACTTGAAAAGGCACGAACAATTTCACTTTAGCCCGAGGCCCTCATTGTAACCACACATTACATAAGTATACTAGCTGAGGTACACAATGATGGATATTATAATAAGTACCTATTTGTATTTAATAGCAGGTTTACTACGTAGGTGCTACGTTGAAACAATTTTTATTGAACGCCGGCTATTTTTAGAATCACCTTAATAATAACAACAACATCCGAGGCACTATTCATAATAATAATAAATTATGTAACAGCCTTTTGCATCACACGTATAAATGAGGGCGAAGAAACACACCTACAATAAAAATTATGGGTGTTGTAATTAACTCCACACCAAGCTGTCGGTATAGACACTTTGAACCACGAGGACCACTTCAGAATTAATTGGCAGACAATAAAATTGGCTTTATAAATTAATAAGGGTCTATACCAGCGAGGTGAGATACCACAACCAATGGAGAGGAAACATGGTTGCCTTAATTGCTCATCTTTCTTTAAACTTACTTAGTTACTTCCGATGGCCGTACAACTCCGGTAGAGTTTTGGCCTCCAGGACAATGGATCTCTAAGCCTTCCTGTCTGCAGCAACGGACTCCCAGTCATCGCCAACATTAAGTACGTTCAGATCTCGGGGTACATTGTCCATCAATCTCTGTCTTGGTCTCCCCAGAGGTCTCGTGCCCACAGGTTTATTTTGCATGAGATGTTTTGTGGCTTTTTCTTCTCCCGATCTGACGACATGTCCGATCCAAGCCAATCTTCTGGACCTGATCTCACTGGTGATTAATGGTTGTTGTCAATGTACGAATTTCCTCATTGCTTCTCAGTCTCCAGGTTCCTACTGCAACTCCAGGTACCGGAATTTAAACGGGTGGACAAAATTAGACATCACTTTACGGTATAAAGTTACTATTGAACCAGATAGGGAAGTATCTGGGTTGAAAGCCCGTTATTTTACATAAAAATAATAAATCCAAAAGCAAACACATTGCACAAAATAAACTGCGCAGAAATTCGAGTAGAATTTCAAAAACTCACGCGATATTTAGAAAGGTCGTTCAGAGAACGAGATTTATAGAGCAATTTCAGAACCGCGGAATTAAAACACTCGTATACTGTGGCCGCTGCCTATTCGGAACGACTTTATGAGACATTTAGCTGAATAAGTGGTGTGTGCCTGAATGCCAGATGAGGTACACTCATCACATGAAGATAGCGGAATCAAATTTCTTTCCTTAATTAAAAGCAATCGAGGGAAACGAAACGCAGAACATAAAAAAAATATACGCAGAAACTTGTATAGCAATAAAACCCAAGTGATTTTTTATACTGGAATGTATAACTATTAATTTCTCCCTCACAAAACCCTTCTCCTTCAGCCAAACTTTAATATTAAGATGGGGTTAATGTCACAGCAAATATCCACCGAATGAAGAGGGTGATTCAAGACCAATATCTTTTTATAATAAGCATTCCGAATAAGAGACGCCTCAAAGGAGTGCTTTCGGTGTTAAAGAGTAAACAGAATAAACTTATTCAATCCAGTGTACAAATATTGATCCCACGAAATTTACATTTTCCAGGGCGATTTTAAAAACAGGGACAATTCCAAAGTGGCTATGGATAGATCTGAATAAATTTTGAGGCAAAATTCTACTGAATTACGATCAATGTTCGAAACTTTATTTACACGGATCCTATTAATAATTTGGTAAAATGTTGGGATACTAGCACTGTTGTTAATTCTAAACATTTCTTACAACACGATGCATAACATGATAAAAGAAAATAAAGAGGCAAAAGTCAATCCTCGAATAACCCTAAAGAAAAAACTTTATCAATGGGGGTGGACAGAGAAAGAAGTAATATTCTTCTTTCTCATCTCCCTCTTCCCATATTTATCTGGAGTCAGCTCTCCTTTTTTGTCTTCTCCATGCTCCTCTGTCCTGAATCGTCGCATCATCTAACTGGGACTACATCTAACTAGAAAGAACCAATTAATACCGATGGAAAATACAAAAATGTTACTATTAGAACAAGCTCAGACAAATCTGAAGGTTTGTTCACCGAAGACTAGATATAAGAAGATTTAACAAGTACGGTAGACACTGATAAATAGTACTGAATTATGCGGATGAATACATGGTTGGCTCAGTTGGTTGAGGCGGCAGTCTCTCAAGCGAGAGGATAAATTTATCTGACGCAACATCTTCAGTTAGAGAAATAAAATGGAACGCCAATTTCACGACGAACGATAATAACAATCGATGTGCGAAAGATATACAAGAAAAGAGTAAACGGCGTTTGTTTATAAACAGAAAAAGACATCAACGCTACAATAAACATCTATCAAGGAAACAATACGCATTAAGAGTACGCATACTGTCATTTCAAAAATTTCTAAACACGGGAGACCTTAACAACCGTTACTAAATATGCTTTGGAAAAAATAGAGTAGATACATTGAACCTTTTTCTAGGGAATAACCGTAAAAGATTTTTTTATATCTTGTACAGATATCTCAAAAAAAAAAAATGAAAAACACCTCTTATCTTTTTTCCGAAAGACAGAAACTCGTTTTCCAAAAGTAGCGGTGAAAAAAAATTGTACTGATAATATGCATTATAATCTAGGGAATAACCGTAAAAGTTCTTTGATTGAAGCGAAATTAACCCCAAAAAACGCTGTTTTTACCATTTTTTCATGTGAATGTTCTCGCGATTTCGAACATCAATGCCGTGAGAAATGACCGTGACGTCATAGTTGGGTCGCGAGCTTTAAATAGTAATACAGAACATGGTTTACAATTGCAAGATACAATTAATTCTGATTCTAGATTAATAATGAATTGTGATGACGTATGCTGGTATGCATGATGTGTAGTTACTAGTTAGTGTGGGAGCTAGATGTTGTTATATGGGTGAAGCCATCCCGATTGTGATCGATAGGTCTGGCGCCATCATTATCCAATTACCTTAAAGGTGTCGTATCATCCTATGTATCTACAACAACAATGAATAACATTACAATAATGATGACCGTCTCATACAAGACGGAGAATGTATATTGTATAGTAATCACTTTGCTATGACGAATTGATCCGACGCCTACGCCAAGATGTGGTACAACAAAGGATACTTTGGTGTGATGATTTCTAGTGAGAAATGCATCACAACATCAACAATGCGGCAATCCATGATGGACTCCATCATTCACGACAATTACCAAAATGACTCTGCACTTTGAAACAAACTGATCTATTTATTTATCGTATGATTTAACATCACATCTTAAAATAAGGACATAAAACAGTAATAATAGTACAGGTATGTCTGATTGTCAAAGGTCTTGGTAAATGCTTAAAATATATTGATTGTATATTTCTGTGAAGATCTTATACCGTGTGGTGAGATACAGGGCAACCAGCTCTAGTTCACCCACGGTTATGCTCTTAAACGTAGACAAACTATTTCCATATTAATAAGGTGGTCGGTAGCCTGGTTGGTAACGCGCTCGACTGTTAATCCAGTGGGCGCGGGTTCAATCCCCGACTTACTCCACTTCACAACACAAGCTTTTAAGCTTTCTGTGAAGTGTACAAAGATGTATTTGGGTTTATTTCGATAAACCCAGATTCATTTTTTTTTATAAAAAAAAAAAAAAAATGTCGCTATATATTGAATTGTAATACCCATCTATGTTTGTATGTGCACTAAAAATGACTGAATAAAGTATCTATCTATCTATATTCAGTCGCTGCATCCGTCAGTATGAAGAAGTCTCTGATATTCCCAAACAAATTGATGCAATTTTGAGACGAAATAACAATAATTTGAAGACACGAAACCTGGATTTCAATTCGGGTGTCCTGTACATGAATTCAGTAAAATAAAATGCGAAATCAAGACCACAAAACGTTTAGCTCCTCAAAAGATACACGATGCTAAATAAATTGTAAGAAATGAACCCTCCACAAGGCAGCAAAAGAGCCAAGAAAACCTAAAAAAGTACGGATTTAAATATATTCAACAATTGGGTCGATTTTTACATTTAATGTACATTTTAACATAGTAATATCGATCTGGACAACGTAAGCCAATATAAAAAGAGTAGTACTATTACATCACCGCCCACACACTGACCATGACTGGGAAATTTTGCCAAAAAGCATTAGTGGAAAGCCGACTTATTAGTTATTACTTATTACGGCACACGCACTATGATGTATGACCATTTGGCATTACGAATTATTATTATTAGTGCCATTACTGGGTATTACGATGTACCTACATATGGGTCAGTAGTAATACCTATAGTTGGATAATAAGATTAATGTTTGGGCGACTTATTACATGATGTGTCATAGATATATTGTCGTAGTCATTAGATATATTGATATGTCGCACTACGGAGGAAGGGGCGGTTTGTTGAATATTTGGGTCACGTCTAGCGTCTGGTGGAAATGTAGGACAGCAAGATTATATAAGAGAAAATATGTGTCTGCAAATTCTGGACCGTTTTATATAGTGGTTCGATATTTTAATGAAACAGACACGTTGTGATAGACGGCTACGAAGTTTTTTTTTAAATATTATTTCTGTCGGAAACTGAGTTCATAATAACTCGGAGATTACGCCTTGTACACTCCAACGCGAGCGACTGGGTGTAAATTTGGGAGTCAAAGCTCCATGGAAATCTGTCATAATCTGCCCACACCGCTATTTACAGGACTAGCATTTCTACTGAACAACAATAATTCAAGGCATATTCCAACGAATTGGACTCGCAACTAATCAATCAATATTAATTTCTCAATTCATCTCATCTTTCGTATCCACACGACCATTGTACAAGTTATCTTGGAGTCAATGCTCCGCGTCAATATTCTGCAAGTATAATCTATTGCCCTTGGCGTCACCTTATGGATTTCCTCAAGAACCCCTGCAAACTTTTTGTCAGGACACCTCTCTACTATATGGTCAACAGTCTCGATCTGGCCACATTCACAAGGGAATTCATCGAAGAAGTGTAATGAAAACGTAAGATATTTCAATCCAATACCTCCGTTGTATTGGTACCTCTACTCTCTGTGAAGTATACGTGTTCCAACTCCAATCCCTCCGGGAGAAAATCACATTTATGCGACATTGTAAACTTACCTAATTGCATTTACTTTTGTAGATACCTATTACCTACTACCACTGAGGCGTGAATAATTTCAAAGAGAACTACGGTCGTGTAAACCTGTAAACAACAGGTACAGGAAAACAATTTGAATGTATTATTTGCATACAGATTGATTTCCCTGAGCTACCTGGTCGACATTAATGTACGAATGTACATATAAACTTGCAATAGTTACCCGGACATAATATAATATCACTATTATTATTATAATAGAGAATGTTGGAGCAAGTGATCAAGTATTTTAATATCATAAATTCCGCATACGACATTTTCCTGGCCACCTAAGGCCATTATAGTAATTTGTAATTGTATGTATGTATATCGCATGGCATTGGAGAGACCAGAGATTAAGATGGTGACAGCTTAGGTATTGAAGTGGTTCAGGAGACAAGTTGTGAATGTCTTCCATCTTCCACAATGTGGTTAATGATTAATGATTCTATTGTCTGTTGTTGCTGTGTATTGTTTGGCTGTGTACCTTTATTGTATTGATATTTTTAACTTTTTGTATTGTAACTTTCCAAAGGCCTTGTGGCCGTCAAAACTGTAAATAAATAAATGGACTCCACTCCACCACGTTTACAACAAAAGCAAGTCAGAGAGATATTTTCATAATCGCACATCGCATGGTCTTCATTTCCCATAAGAGCATCTAACGCCAATTTATTCATAACTTCTTGAAGAATGTTCAAAATTGGTAAGCACGAGAGCAAGATACAGGACTGTTACAAACATACAGTGGGCTGCTGACTAAATCAATGAACACTCGCTGCTGAGCTGGTGGAAGAAATTGCCAGTCGGTTGCCGCATTGCATAAGAAAGTAGTGGAGATACCCAACACGAGAAACCTTTACTCTGAATGTTACAAGAAGCAACAACGCATGGGGAGCATCATCCCTCTTCCCAAAAATCGTCCAACTTCTAAGAACTAAATGTACGTATAAACTATGTAAATAACAGAGAGAAGAATAAATGTTCTGGAAGCTGGAAGATACTTAGACGTTGCAAAGAAAACTCATTAAGAGTGTGCATACCGACATTTCAAAAATTTCTAAAAACGGGAGACCTTCTATCTCGACAACCGTTACTAAATATGCTTTGGAACAAAATAGGGTAGATGCATTGAACCTTTATCTAGGGAATAACCGTAATAGATTTTTTATATCTTGTATAGATTTCGTAAAAAATAATTTAAAAACACCTCTGACCTTTTTTCCGAAAGACGGAAACTCGTTTCCCGAAAGTCGCGGAGTAAATTTTTTTTCTTGTACTGATAATATGCATTAAAATCTAGGGAATAACCGTAAAAGTTTTTTGATAGACGCAAAATTAACCCCAAAAAATGGAAAAAACGCTATTTTTACCATTTTATCATGCGATTGTCACGCGATTTTGAACCTTAATGCCGTGGGAAAAGACTGTGACGTCATTCCTGGTGCCATGCCCTTAAGGCGATGCTGCAATTCAACTCCCTGCAGTAGTGAGCACTTACAAACAGAACACAAAGGTAAAACAATTAATAACAGAGATCAGAATCCTGAGAATTGAACAATTGCTGATGAAATAATTTCCACAATTCCTTGTATGCAAACGTCTCATTTCGCAGAAACTAACGAGCACAATTATCCTATTTACTAATGTACCCATTTTCTAGTGCAATTTCCAATGAGAAATCCTCCAGTCTAATAAATTCCTAGAATATTAAGGCTCCCGACCCAACTATGACTTCACGGTAATTCCCCACGGCATTAAGGTTCAAAATCGCATGAACAATAGCATGACAAAAAGGTAAAAATTGCATATTTTCCATTTTTTGGAGTTAATTTCGCTTCAACTCCTTTTTTTAATGAATATTATCAATACAAAATATAAATTCTCGGTGACTTTCGGGAAACGAGTTTCTGTCTTTCGAAAAAAAGATCAGAGGTATTTTTCACATTTTTTTTTTGATAAATCTATTCAAGATATAGAAAGACTTTTAGGGTCATTCCGTAGATAAAGGTTCAATGTATCTACTCTATTTTTTCCAAAGCATATTTCGTAACGGTTGTCGAGATCTAAGGTCTACCGTTTTTAGAAAATTTTGAAATGTCAATATGCATACTCTTAAAGAATACAGCGCATACAAGTCTAGGGCTTGGCCACTTTTGATGCAATCTCTGCCACTTGGCTACGAATTGAACAACAAGGCATTTATCGCTTTAAAATAGCACCTTGAAACAATTCCTCGCAAGCTACTGTGGAATAAAAAAAATGTCACGAAACCGCAAAACCGCAATCGTGTCGGATAAAAAATGTGATATAATCATCAACATCAAATAGATAGACGACAACAACAGGTACTATGTTGTATGTCAGTACTAAGACGTTGTTATGAAACGTTGGGAGATGTTATGTAACAATAAATTTCTACGTAAACAACGTACAAGATAGAGCTGTGTCAATAATGGTCAACAGTCAATCTTCAACTCTTATTTAACACGTCAATACTGTTGACATAAAAGTACATTGTATGCTAACTGGTTCCATGTCAAAATCTCAACTGTCAAAAGGGCAACCTACTATTGACAGAATCGCAACTAAACACGGGAAAATTTGATGGCGTTGTTTTTTTTTGTTTTGTTTTTGTGTGTAAAAAAAAAACAACCTAACGAACCTAACCCAACAATATTGAAATTGGCGGCAACAGGTTTTCCGGCGACGAGTTGCGATTCTGTCAATAGTAGGTTACCCTTTTGACAGTTGAGATTTTGTCATTTGAGTTTCTGTCTGGTTACCATGCTAACTTTAATCCATGCCAATACCGGAATGAGTATGTAAATATTCCAACCAACCGCACGAGAAGAAAACTAAGCAAAATTACCGCGCGTATTAGCCCCTCAAAAATGAAAGACTAGGTACTATTATTAATCTCGGGATGTCATTGGTCACGGTCAACAGGCGCTACTGTTGACCGTGACCAATCGCATTGCGAGATTTTTTTTTATTTATTTATTTAAAACATGTGTAATTAGAATAAGTTAACAGATTAAATTTATATTTGAGGATAGAGTACATATTATAACGTTTTACCCCCCCCCCCCCCCCCCCTTATAAAGTAAAACTTGTGTTAAGGAGTATCCCGTAATTATCAGGGTTTGAAATATTATAACATAACATTACATCATAACCTACACAGTAGGTATCAACTAATTAATAACAGTACCTAGTCGTTCATTTTTCTGTTGTTATCAATATACTGTGGATGGGCTAGTACGCGCGGTACAGTAACGGGGAATCAAATTGATCAGCGAGGAGACGACACATTAACGTTAGCAGTTAACGATAATTATTAATCGAGGTCAACATTAACATCTGTTAAAGTTAACTTTGGTTAGCGTAAACGCCCACCATTAGTACAAGTACCATACATTAGTATTACGATAACGCAGCGACAAACGTCTAATTTAATATTTTTTAATGATACAACAGACGATTACAATTTCTCAACAGACGCACACAGGTGGAAGGGACTAGATTTCACTTTTATACGTACTAAATAATAAACTAAAGAGATGTTGTAAGTATTGAATAGACAGATAGTACCTAAGTACGTAGATGAATTACGAACGCACAATGCGTGAATGACTTGCCATAGTAAACGGTTATGATTGATAAGACCCTCATTAAACACTCTTAATAGCAACTACTATGTACATCGGATGGTATTTCCATAACCGATAAAGCTGTATAAAACATAATTTTAATGATTTATACAGCTGCTGTTATTAAAGCAAATTATAATAAAACTGTCTCGACGATTTGAGAAGCAATAGAGTACTAATATCTATCAAAATTGAGAAAGTATTATATTTGCGTCATGTGCTCAGAGAAGATCAATACGAATCCTCCGCCTGATCATCGTGGGCAAAACAGAGGGTCGAAGAGGAGCCGAAAGGAGAAAGATTCTCTGGCTCCGCAATATACGCGACTGGACAAGAATAAGGATTGCTGAGGAGCCGTTTCGGGATGCCCAGGACAAGGACATTTCTCTCGGGTGATGGTCAACGCTGGGGGGCCTAATACGAGTGCGTTTTTTATTGTATTCTGCGTTGCAATGTCACATTTCTCCGAACTCTTGTACCTGCCACTCTTTCCCGATTAAATGTTGTGTAATTTCTCGTCAATGTTCTTTTTGTTAAATATTAAGGACGAGATGCTGGCATGAGACTATTGGTACATCTCAGCATCGAATTTGTTGTTTAAAATTGCTAATTGTTCAAATTGGATTGTGTTCCCGACGAAATGCTGGCAGACGTTCTACACTCTGTTAGCATTGATTTGCTCATCTTTTCTTATTGCTCCTCAGGATTATAATTAGACTATAACTATGTAAATTTGATAAGTCCAAGCGCCCGAAATTAACAATAGATACCAAAAGAAGTAGAGACTAAAAGACATACGTGAAAACTAACGAAAACATCCTGCGCTTTTTTGTAGATCCGAAATTATTTGTGTGGAAGTATAATGCCCAATCCCACCAACTTCCCCTAAGTAATTTCTATGCAAAAACAGAGATAATGTGTAGGATGAATAGAGCACAACAACTAGAAGAGCATAAATTCCATATGAAATTCTACATAAAATTCTCCTACGTTAGGGGCCCAAATATCTCCAACCAGAATCTCCCCTACTCAGGAGAGTCGCATGTAGAATTTCATATGGAATTTATGCTCTTCTAGCTGTTGTGCTCTATTCATCCTACACATTATCTTCTTTTTTGTATGGAAGTTGGTGGGATTGGGCATTAAAATCAAACGTGAAACGAAACAGAACAACCATTAACGATTGTGAGTAAACAGTGAAAGTTTGAAGATGCACATAAACTCTACAATAAACACACCGTGATGTGGAGAACGGGTGAAGCTTCCAATGTAGTAAAGCACCACATGATTGGTATTTGGAATGAAGATATATTTATTTAAAATATTTAATTATCATCTACAAATTGCCTGGTGTTAAAAAACGTACGATTTCTGTGTGGGTGGTAACATGCGTGTTAGAAAATTCAATATATTTTAAAGAGTGAACAAAATAGGTTTGCTCGAACAGGGGTCAAACAAATCGAGCTATCGTTTATTTGTTAAATGCATATCACGTGTTTTACCAGATTCTCATAAACATCAACGTCATTTAGGGTGCTTGAACGATGTTCGGCTAATATTGATTATTGACCAATTTCATAAAAATAAAGTATTACATATTGGAATCTACTAAAACAGACATTGCCAAATTTTCTGTCACTCTGACAAAAAAGGCTGTGCAATGTGCATTGACTTTGAATTAATTGTTTATGATTAAATAAACCCTTTTTCATGGAAATAGTCACACATGTTTGAAATATGGTCTATGTATTACACATAAAAAATACAATGTCATCATTTATCTTTAAAAAATCACAATATTAAATTTTTTTTATAAGCTGTCATCTCTATTTCATAGTAAAATAACTTTCAAGAAGATTTGCGTAGTGTGTCCATCCAATAGACAAGCGTTACACAAATAAAGAAAGTGACGTCACAACGAGTCGTAATTCTCAATATGAAACATAACCATGGTTGTTTGACCGCAACACAAACAAAAGTACTCCTCAGAACCACCGAACCAGAATCCGTTCGAGGAACTGCACAAAAACAATTATTTTATTCGCAACTCCATACAGCGATTCTGGCGATCGTTTCTCTGCATTAAATTGATAAATTTGTCGGTAGTACGCAATGTGGCAAGTCATGCTTACTATATAGACCTAACAATATGAAGTAAAGTATCTAATTATCTAACAACGTCTACCAGACATTCTTATAACAATAGCCGGAATTATTAAACGGAACTGCAGATGTAATTAATACACCAATACTAATCATACATACTTGACGTGTAGAGGTACAGCTGGGGCTGGTACACACAGACAAGTAAACGTATTGTTTTGGCAGAAATATAGACTCACGTCCTTATTACTTACTTACTGCTAGCCACTTGCGTTCCACTGCTGCACATAGGCCCCTTCTAAACTCTTCCAATGTCTTCTATATTGGGCTATCTGCTGCCATCTACGACCCGTGAGCTGGACAATGTCATCTGTCCACCTTTTCTGTGGTCTTCCTACGCCTCTTTTGTTCTCCCAGGGCCTCCACTTCAGGATTTTTGGTACACAACTCAATGGCCGAAAATTTAATCAAGTCATTATGAGTCGACCTTTACTAAACTGTATCCACGATTTCCAATATCAATATTTGCTGATGATGACGTGGATCTTGCAGATTGGTTCGTACCAAGCATTTTCGTTCTTTCTTTCCACGCCGTCGTGTCACTCGACAATCTCTTCACTTCCGTGTAGGTGCTACAACGTACTACGCTCTCAATAATCTGGTCCATATAATTGCTTCTTAGGCGACCTCTCACATTACTGAGCTCTACCATTCCTTCTGCTATGTTGAAGAGCAGGCCGGGGAGCCTGATGTTATGGTTGATGGACTATCCATCGCGCTCTCTGTCGGGCAATCTTATTCAAAATGTGTCTTTTCTTCCGGTCTTACTCAACAACTCGCTGTTTGTGGTGTGGTCTGTCCAGTGAATCTTGAGCATGCATCTGTAGTACCACATCTTAAAGGCTGAAAGATGCAAGATTTGCTATACGTACGGTAAAAGAGAATCATTCGTCAGCCAGGAAAGTGGCTTTGTTCCCATTCGTAGCAGGCTTAATTTCATACAAACTGTTCTGAGAACGCTGTACACAAAAAACTAAAACAAGTTTATACGTAGACGCAAAGGGACCTCTTTGAGGTTAGTAATTCAGCCAATTCAAAACAAATTAAAATAAACAAAGGCACATTACAAAATTTAAACAACGCTAATCCAAGCAATTCCAAAACAATAACAATATTATATTGTCAAATGTATGAACGACATAATGAGACGAATAAAAACACGTCGCAATAATTCGGGTCAATAAGTAACAACATCATGCACTTTTCAGACATCAGTGAATGGAATGAAACTGTGATTTTTGTATAATATCAGACGGTATCAATGGTATGCTCCATCAATAAATATAAACTCTCAAATTCCTATGGAGGACACTAGATTTACAGACTAACTTTTACATGTACCTGACCATAATGGCAGTTGAATCTACTATGTCTTACGTATCTTGTTGTTTTATGCTTGTTTTGTACTTAATGCTATATTTGTATTCAACTGTTATATGTGTTTATGTGGGAAATAAACCTTCTTCATTCATTCATTCAAATCATATTTGAACTGACTAAAAAGTTAATCCTCATTCTAGGTCACTCATAGTTCTTTTCTTCTCTTTCAAAGCAGCAAAGCCCGGCATCTTTTCCTCCACTCCTCTCGATCTTCTTCAAATACCGTATGGGGAGTATAGTCCAGTCTACAAACCACCCTCTGCCAATCGATCCCTCAATCATTCCATCCAGTACATTATGCAGTAGATTATCGTGTCTAGGCTGTTCCTAGGCTGTCCTGTTTCTCGTCTTTCTGATATGGTATTTCGTCGTCTATAAGCCTTTCGCTCGAGTTCACAACCAAAAATCGCTGATTCTTTTCCACCTTCGCAATTAAGCGGCTGTTTGTTGTTATTATTATCGTTTGGCATCAGCCACGAAAGGTGGCATCGTCAGAAGATAAGAGAGTCAAAGATTTTTTGCTGTTACATCCAGGAGACACTAGAGAGCAACATCCAAATCATCAAGCCATTGCAAGGCGTTTGTAGTGGCGTTATGTATGCCAGAAAACGCTCTCAGAGGGCACGTCTCCACGATGTGCTGAATAGTCTGTATTGGTTATTATTGTTATTGCTACTGTTCCTAAACATTCTTCTACGATCGCTACCTTGATGGTGTGGTAAAAGTTGATTTCTGCATACAATACAGAAACGGCTTCCAAGAAACGCTGCGAAGGGAAGGGACATTGTTGTGGAAGGATTCCAATTTACATCGAAGCAACACGGTACGCGTAGTGCATTCGTAAACAGCGTGTAACCGATTGTATTGTAACATGGATAAAATTTACGATACGAACATACCGACACAATACAAGTATTCAGATCGCAATGCGCATCGAGCTGTTGTTATTCAGAAAGCGAAATGCATGGGAATGGCATTGATACTCGTGGATTCTTCTAATTGAAAAAAGAGGTCGCCCGAGTAAGAGTAAGAAAAATTGCGGACAAAAGGGATGCCTAAAGGCGCCTGTGCAATACGGCGCGAGACGGGAATCACTATACTCGTATATACATATAATAAAAATGGACATACGTATGTATGTGGGTATGTACTCGGGTTGACTGTAAGATATTGCGTTGGCAATAAGTCCGCCTTTTGGCACACAAGATTGTCTTATTTTTTTGTAATCATTGTAATCATTTTGGTCAATAAAGATTTATTTATTTATTTATTATGTTTGTTCCACCATAACTCTGGAACGCCTGGAGCAATTTCGACCAAACTAGCTACACGAATGCCTCGCTATCTGGAAACAAATACTGTCTGGTAGAAGCTTCTGGAAAGGCGGAACCAATTGTGAGAAATTTTGCTGATGAGGGGATCAAAGGGTTGTGTGGGGTTGTGCGTGGTATCGTATGAAAGGGCATATCGCACGGTATCGAACGAAAGAGGGAACTTCTCTAAAGTAAGATACTTAATGAATAACAAATGTACCAAAAAAAATATGTTAACCGTACACTAAATATGAGAACAAGAAAGAAAAGCTAAAAACAAGAAATGCAGAACAGTGACACTTAATTCCCAAAAAGGAGCGCTTCCGTTTAATGCCACCGGGTAATAAACTAATAAAAAAACGAACAATGTTTAAAGTAATTTATCCACTGACTCTTTAAACAACAAATCCAGATACAGTCGTACACGTCATATAAAGTATACAGAATCAAAAATGTATCACACATGAGAATACGCCTACGAAAATAGTCATGATATTGATATCTTCGCGAGATGCTTTGCAAAATCCTCAAAAGAAATTAAACATACCGAGTGGGCGGGAAAGATAGAGCGGTGGGTAGGGAGCCGAAATAAGTAATAAAAGGATCGTCAGCGAGTGCGTTGACCCAACAGAATGAAAAAATAAATAATGACAAAATTCTACAAAGAAAACATTTGTATGTTAATAAGATGTGACACAAATGGTAAAGTTATGTGAAACAGAGGTGTAGTCCTCTTTAGAATACAGTATAATAATCGCACATGATGAAGATTCATTCTAGCCAGTTAAGTAAACAATAAACTTATAGCAAAACAAGGCTCGTTTTCGAGCAAAATAATACGAAACTAATGTCTTCTTTTGTGTCTGGAGACAGTGTCCAAGAAGTCAGCAGAACCTGGATGCGAAGGGGGAAAACAGAGATGGATGGAAGGGTATGGAAGAGGTCTACGTCCAGCAGTGGTTAGAGGAGGGCTACATTGAAGGACTCCCACGGAATTAAGGCCCTCCGCATCCCCGGGTAGCACAGACGCATATAGTGTCCTCTTTACCCGCACTTCTTGGCAAAATATTTTTAAGAGGTGGGCTCAGGGTTCGCCTAACAAACCCCATCTTAACTTACATTCCGTCAGTGTCCTAGTCCAATGATGGAAACATACATATTTACAATTATTTACAGATACATGAGTAAAAAAATGAAAAGTAGTAGAGGAGGGCTAACAGAAGATGAAGTAAGCAAGTAACCGAGCGCTTAAGGATTTTGAAGACTGAAAATTGAGTGGACCTTTGTGGATTTTTCGGTTTCGCTGGCTCCATTACAATGACAAATCTCCACGTACACCACTGTCAGATTTGACTGGATGAGAAGAGAATGTAGTTAACAAACAATACGGACTGTTGAATTTATAATCATCATTAGATATGTTAATGAGAATCGCTGGATTGAGAATGGTGTGCAAAATCTATTTAGAAATCGCCATGTCAGTACAATAAGTACACAAACAAAACAGACCACACGCTGCGCCAAACTTACGAGGCTCGATACGTAGAATTAGCAGTTGTATTACAATTGATAGAATATGATTAACGTTCAAAATGAACTAAAATTGCTACGGCCATCATTTCGGTAAGAAGACAGTGTTGTGGAGACAGGGGGTCACTATTTATCAGTCAGTCGAGGAGCTACTCAAATAAAGTTTTATTTTATTTCCCTGCAGATATTGACAGACTCTCAAAAACATTTTCGGTAGCATTTTATTATTCAGCGATGTCGTCTGCTTTCCAAAAACCTGAATGTCTTGTTTGGTTATGGCCGTTATATGTATATGAATATTTTTGTGAACATAGCAAAGACGTGGATTAAATGCTAAGTTTATGGAAGATGTCGCGGCAGATCTGTGTAGATAGGTACATATCATGTAATGTAATAAGTAGATTTTTTTACGTCGTCTCATGTCTATCGAAAAAACCGTCTTTCCTAGAATTCACGACGAGCTGACAAACAATTATTTATTTATTACCATGTCTATTTAAACAATTCAGAACACGCTACGTGTCATGTTTGCAGACAGAAATTTCTGACTTCAACTACTTCTGCTAAACGTTGGAGAACTAAATTTTTCGTGGATTCGAATCCCCAAGTAGAATTTTTGATACTTTTCGCTGTATCTCTGAAACGACTAACAGTTTTGACATTGGGGTTTGCTAGCAGAAATCGCAGCATTGGGATAAGCTCACCCTAGTAAACAATTCTGAATGATTTATTGTATGCCTAACTATATTTTATGTTCTTTGTTCGCTTATTTACATTATCCCTAAAAATGGAGTAGAGTTAATAAAGATATGCCTGAATTTTAGGTGTGATGCAACCACTATTGCATACATATTGTTTTGAAATTAAAGACGTTTTTCTTTTTAACCGTAAGAGGTATTTGATTTTTTAATATTCTACGTCCTAGCCAGAATTTTGTCCATTATTTCTCAAAATATGTAATCTGAGAAGTCTCCCCTGTGAAACTGTTTCCTGGCCATAGGTGATTTAGTACCTATATTATGGTCGTTATGTTTACATTCTAGTCTTCACCCGTTGTTCATATCGACAAACAAAAATAAAACGATAAAATATGCCTACATATTTATCCTTGGTTCGACACACTTATTTCTGTGATGATTATTCATTATTAACACAGGTAATATTTTTATATCGACGCTTCCCATACTCTATTAATATGAATCTAAATAATATTTTGTCTATTTTAATGGCAGGAAATCCGGCACGTGTTTCACACAAAATGTAATTCTGCGAGAGAAACTAACAGCAATTTTGGAAGAATTTTGTAATTGCATACCAATGTTTCGTTCAACATACACACATTGATTTATTTTTATTTATTTGATATTAATAACTTATGCTAAATACAGAATACAAAAACATACTTATATATAGAGAGCATCGCAATATCTGCATCCAATCAGATCACAGACACAATTCGATGCGGGCAACAAATTCATTATATGCCATATTAAATATATCCAGGCCATTGCTAGACAGCTCATTCAATAGACGAACTGCCCTACTGATCGGAGAGTCTGCAACAATGTTAGTTCGTCCAAGTGGAGGATAGAACAATAGATGACGACGGGATCTGTTATACGATTGCGGTACAAACAATTTGAATTAGGTATGTACCAATCATTCTTTACTAGGATTTGAAAAACCCTCCAAAACGAGCGTCCATCTGCTTCCAAATAAATAAAGGTAAAATATATACTTAACTACATAATTCGTCATTAACTACGATGTATTTACTACAAGAAGTTAAAGGAATAACAGTGGTCAAAACAGGTTCAGCGTTCAAAAATACTTATTTTACTGACCCAGAAGTCTAAAAATAGTGACTTTTACTGACCAGTTTTGACCCCTGGAATCGTAGTTTTTTTGCACCCGCTGGTGTTTTAAAACCTCGACAATCGTCAAAAAATAAAATCAAAATGGACCAGGATTGGGCATATAACGGTAAGACTACCAAACGGCGATGGAGTGAAAACGGAAAATCATTAGAAGGAACAATATTTTTTATCGAAACTAGAAATCGTTCTACTATAAATAGTAATATCCATACATCATTCGTTGAATCGAAATCCTCTATGAAGAATGAATGCAACACGTGCGGTGCGATTGCGAGGAAATATGAGGGAAACAATAGAGAATTTTCCAGAATATTCCAACGTTTTCCGCGAAATGAAAACGAAGGTACCAGCACTGTACGCGATACACACCACGTAGACACAGCAGTCAATGGAAGTACACCAAGTACTGGAACTACTGGCAGTTGGCATCTACCTAGTCGGGGCGATAGACTACCGAGTGGGATGCACGAATCAAAGGGACGCAAGAGGGAGGAAGATGGAGAGATGCGGGGGGGGGACATCACCTACTAGAGCCCTCGGTTGCATTGAGGATAATGACGTAGTACCTACCACTTTGTGGAAATAGGTCAATGACGCGGTGGGGAACAGAGAGGAAGGGACGCAAGGGCAAAGGTTGAAGGGATATAAAGAAAACTTTGAATTGAAATTCAATGTTTTATTCACAAAAAACTACGTAAGGATGCATGAGAAATAATTAGAAGTAGGCATATTGACGTTTAAAAAAAACAGAAACGGGAGACCGACAGTCTTACTAAATATGCTTTGGACAAAAATAGGATAGATACATTGGACCTTTATCTAGGGAATAACGGTAAAAGACTTTTATGGATATAATAGATTTCTCAATAAAAAAATGTGAGAAACACCCCTGATCTTTTTTCCGAAAGACAGCAACCCGTTTTCCGAAAATCACGGGGAAGTATGTTATGTTTCAAATTTCTCATAAAATAAATTTGAAATTATATTTCCGCAAAAAGGGTAAACTTGTTGACTTCCCAGGATTCCCAGGAAAGACATATATAAGGATAATTTTGTCTAAGTCCCGAATTACATTTACGAATGACATGAAATTATATTATTTTTCATTCAATGGTGATCGACGTAAGTCTCTGGCAATGAACCATCAACATTGTCAGTGAAAAGGGCGTTAAATCTACCAAATATCTACCTATACCCGATCCATCTACTTGAAATACGCATACATTATCTTGATACTTGGTAGGCTCGCTATAAAAATACACACATTTACAGATAATAAACATGTGAATAAATAATATTTATAGATGGGTACATAGGATGATAACTAAGTAATTAAGGTACATCAAAAGGAACCACGCAGCCTTGTAGATATAGATGTAGGTATGTACCAAGGTAAACATTGAAAATGAATGACCTTTTGAGCACTTTAGCGCCATCTCTGAGGAACATCGCGAACCAACTTGTGTCAGCTGTTGTTTTGAGTATAATTTGTAGGACTAGGTATTGGGAATTCAAAACTGAACAATATTTTTACTACAGATATCATAATAATTTAGGTTTTAATACAAACCCTTTTTTGGAAATTCGGCCCTAAGGGGGAATATACGAATATTTCGGAAACCAGACTTGGTATGAACTTGAGATTTGGAACCTAGATTCTCCTATTAAAATTAGTAGGTAATAGGGTGTTTGGCCGTTTTTTCCAAATATTTATTAAAATGGATGAAAGTGGGCTTAAAGAAAAAGGATGATTTTTAAATGTCTCTATCAGAAATTCACTCTTGGCCACTGGAGTATACATACAGAAAAACTCCATTAGTGTGTAGGAAATGCAGTAGAGAAGCTTTGATTCCCACATAAGGTTCCATCCCATCGCCTAAGTCCTCCAAGTTCTTTTTTATGGAACTTCTTAGCTTTCACCCTTAACTCCCCACCATCTTCTGGCAGACTGCGATGCTGTAAGATACATGAGGTTGAGAACTTTGGGCAAGCACCAGATAGAGGTGGAATTACTTCCCACCCTAGACCCCCACCGAATGCTGAATTTTGTAAGACGTCCAGTAGGACTATAGAGGGGCTGCTCTAACTGGGTAGTTACCAGATGGGCAAAGTATGGGGAGTACAATAGATCTTATAGGTCGCAGTACATAATACACCACATCTTCTTCTTAAACTGCATCTAGACTCATCGAGTCTGTATTGACAGGATTGTTCTCCTGTGATGTGGAACTCCAGCTGTCTCTCCATCGCTTTGGTGGTCTTCCTGGAGGGCGTTGGCCATCAGGCACCCCATGCAAAGTATGGGAGTCTGGCATTGTTCATTCTTGACACATGCTGGTGCCAGAATCTCCGCCGCTGTCGTCCCCATCTGACTACATCTAATAAAACACCCCATCTAATAAAACAAAATATAATAGCTTTCACCCTTGGGTTATGTTAGCCAGACTTAAATCTGGTATCAGTGGCGAGGAGTGACATCTTGTTACAGATAATCTGGTAAATAATTAATCTGTATGTGAGGCAATGAAAGAAGTGTTGCGACCCACAAAAATACCTAAACTGAGTTAAGCCGGCCACATAGTAGTCTTACATTTATATTCCTAAAAATTTTTTTTGAAAAAAACACTTTCTCCTAATCTTTTTTAATGACAGATCATGTCTTCCACAAAATCCTCAAGGTCAATGCACTTTGAGTGAAAGAAACTGGTGAGCCATGATGACAAATTGTATGAATGTGACGAAAACTAGGGGTGTGTTGAAGGATAGAGCAGTCGGGCGTTCTGTCCTTTCTACCTACCTCGCAAGTTTGATGGGATAGATAATGACATCATAAAGTAAATATTAACTAAAATAATCCACTCTCTGGCATGACAGCTTTTAGGTCTTTGCGCCGAAGAATGTGCAGACATGCACAAAAAATATATTAACACTCAAATGTATCAAATAGTATGTTTACCTATTCTGATGAACATACATCAAGACCACCCTCATAATATCTTTCCAACAAGCTGCCTCTGTTAACAGCGTCAATTCAACACCCACAATGAGGGACAGTAATTCGGCTTCAATACTGCAAGACGTGGTAATCTATTGATTTCACAAATCTGCTGTAGTCAACAGCGAAAATGTCGACATGCTGTGACAGCTCGTTGAGACAACGGATCACTTTACCTTTCGGAGAATCGCTTACGATGTTTTTTCTACACAATGTATATTTAAAAATCTATTGAGACATGAAACATGAAATCATTTACTCAATGTTGCCAACATAAGCGCCCAGTTTGATTTGGTTATTCTTAAAAAACAAGTGGTTTTTCCAATACATAGTGATGTTAAAGTGTCGCTTACTTCCTGTTTTTTTATAATAAAGTTAATTATCACTTTCAAAGTATAAACATTGTAATAAATATCGTAATAATTTATAACAAACCCTGCAAATATACCAGTGATCGTAAAGCTGTGTTTTCTGGCACAAAACGTAACAACCGACGCTTGTAAAATGTTATTGTTTCACACCAAACCAACATAAAATCTTTGCCAAGAATATAATTTATTCATAGATGCTAATTAAATAATATATATAGTAAATGCCCAGTGCAGAGGAGTGGGGACTGAGGGGTCAAGGATTATTCAGATAAAACAGCTGTTGAACAAAACACATCTAATATATTCCTACCTACATCAACAAGCAGTCCTTAAGTGGGTAGACAATGTACTACACACAAAATTTTCCACACAATCTTTGCAAATTTATGGAAAAATATACACGCAAACAATGCGCCACACTTTCCTTAAGACACTTATACCGCTGTATTATTGATCCATCCAATAAAAACTAATACTATATTGAAATTCATCAATCAGCTGACAAATATCCAGATTGAATGTCAGACAAATAAGTTGTTTTAAAAGTAAGATGCAAAATATCTGCGCTAGATGTTATACATTACAATGTTTTAATATTTGCAACGCCATTTATAAAAGTGAAATCAACTCTACAAGAGAAATAGGTACATAAAAAATCTGATACATAATATCGCTTCATATAGCTATTGTCACAAGACGCAGTGACCTCATTACTCAATTTATCCAATTATTTAATGTTTTTGATTAAAATAAACGACATTATGCGAATAGCGTTGATTACTTTGCAAAATAGTAAATGTTTTAAGAACAAAGGAAACTTTGGCATCACAGCTGAGAATAACAAACTAAACATCTTCATAGAAATGTCAAACAATCATATTCAATGCGCAGTTTTGTGTACTCACCACTCAAATGTAAATCGCTTTCCCCGTGTTATTCCTTTAGAAAAAAATGACCAACATTTCACTAAATCACATGAAATATAAACCAACACAAGAAACACAACACAAAATAGATATTTTCCAATTTTTCACAAACTCCAATGTCACCGAGACACTCAGACAAAAACAGGAGAACCGTAGAGAAGTTGGCACGAGTGCTACCAACATAACCAACCATGCGAATTTTGTTTACGAAAATGTTTACTTAAATAAAGAATCCACTATTTTGTTTCAAAAATAATAATTATGAAAATAAGAATACAGAGTTTCCAATGCATTAGCTTCTAATAAAATCACGATAATCACATTACTCTCTTGGTTTTTATTGTGCAAAAATGTAATGTAAGTAAGTTGCTATACAGCATGACCAACATTAAAATTCGGATATTGTTTATAATAGGTACCTATCTCCAAGGAATGTCTCGGGACAGTAACGGATCCGTCAATCCGATGACAGCTCTGAGCTTAGATAATCTATGTAGTGGTTCGCTGTTGTTCTAACAAGTGGAGTTTCTCAATTATAATCTAATATCCTAAGAAATTAACTTAAATTGCATTTTTGTGTAATACCTACTTAATATCAAAATATTATGATATACTTACATTATAAAATATGCATGCTACAATAATTGTTCATCTTGATGTCGTATTTAGATTAGAACATAAATTGTATTTCTCTTACCCATTGTCTGTTATTTCCTGAATTATATGTTTTGATCCCAGTTCATTCATTGTATTAATTATTTAGTCCCTATATCAAAAAATACATACAATGTAGGTTCTTGTGCATATCTATGTTCATACAGGCATTTATTGATATTATTTTATTACTTCATAATATGCCCTCGCATAATTTTTACTGCATAGAATGTGACTTCCCTGATGTTCTACAAGATTTTCATTCACATTGCATTGTTTCTACTGGACCCTGGAGTATAATTATTTATTATGATGTCAAAATGGTATCCATATAAATAGGAATGTCACATAGATCTAATCTGATAATGATGTTACAACACAGAGGGATAATAGTAGAATAATTATAGACAACACATTTATTTATTTATGAATATTCTATTTATTTATTTTGTATATTTTCTTTGGGGTCGTCAATAAACATACTTACTCCTTTGACTTGTCATACATATTCACAGAACACATATACTCTCTTGTACATATTCAAATAGTTAAACATACTCTTTTAATTCAAAAATAATACAAGCAAATGTAAGAGACATAATAGGTCTGATTCTGTAAGTATTTAAACTAATATAAGGTCAATCCAAAAAAATTTTATAACATTAACTTTATTGTGTTTTCTTTTATATTAACATGGCAATGTATTATGTGATTTTCACATATCACACAACAATCGTAAAACTTTACGGAATTAACTAAATCTTAAACAAATTTAATGCCACTTTTATCAATATAAATTGAAACAAATTGGAGATACACCGTTAATCGCACAATTTGACATTTCAATGTGTCAAAATCTGAAAAAAAAAGTGTTTCCTGAAATTCAAAATTTTAATTATCCGTTCATATAAGAACTTACCTAATTTCCATCAAATTATCCGAGTCGCAAACCATACATAACGCCATCTATGATGTAAAGTAAAAGTGCAGTACTTGGCTAAAAAATATTATTATTCATAGTATGGATTGACGGATCCGTTACTCTCCCGAGACATTCCTTATCTCCAAGGTTATCGCATGCTTCTACCAAAAAATACTACTATACAAATAGAATAGGTAGTAGTTCATTTCTACCAACCTCTGCCTGCCTCAATCTACCTATCTTCCAAGTAGGTACTTTTTTACTACAATTTGGTACCTAGTAAGTTGATAGTAGGGTTGTTGATACGAGAGATTGTTGGTACATCGGCTACGCTACGGCCTACGACAAACATCGCTTCGGTAATTAATAAACTACGCCTACGACGCTTGTCGGTTATGATAGGTACCTAATATTATTGTAATCAGTGCACCAAATGATATTTTTCAATGCATACAACTTTTTATTCAGTTTTCATTATCTTGATGGCATGGACTAATTTATTTCAATAAGTACGACACGACGTTTGAAACCTGTGCCACCTTAGCGCTGGTGCAAATATTATTCATTCGGAGAATTTATATTTTCCACGAAACCAAATCTTTTTATTTATTTATTTATTTATTTATATATCTACGGCATACGCCATTTACATTTCATTACAATTAGTGTTGAATTATCAAAATATTACACAATACAATATTAAAAATTAAAATTCTATATAAATCTACATAAACAAATCTACAAAGCGTTTTCGAGTAATAATAATAATATTGAACAAACAGATGTGAAAAAATATCAATATATAGTCATCAGTACATTAACACAACAAAACATTAACACATCTTATCGAAATTTTACATTAAGACGGTCTAGGACAACCTATTTCATGCAGTTGCAAGCTGGGGTGTCTCTATTTCTGTTTATTGATCGAAAGAATTGAAAGGTCGATACGAAATATGTACCTACTAGGGAAAAAAAATCGTGTGAGTGACCATATATGTGCACGTCTTCGGTTCGTACGAACCGGTCCGTCCGTCCGTATCATACTGTCCGTAACGGACGTTAATTTTTTCCATCACTATTAATATTGTCTATGATCAACATTTTTGACATTTCAGTTGTCAATCTCGAATTCTCAATGTTGTTTCGGCGAAGTTGTACAATTAACATTATAATTATAAATAATTAAAATAATCTGTTTTAGTTTTGTTTGGTAAACTAAAATGGCATCACATTTGTCAGGAGGGCGACTTAATGTAGCCCTTTTGCAAGAACAATTTAGAAAAGAACTTTTAAACCTAATAGAAAAGTGTGAAGGGCCTAAGGTATATTGTTCAACACAGTTGTTTCTCACAACTACATTCTTTTTTCTGTATTAATGTACTGTATTTTGTATATTTTTTCAGGCCGTGATATGGGACGGTTGGCTTGCAGGTCCTGTGGGTTTAGTCGCTCAATATTCACTGCTAAGAGAACACGATGTTGTTGATATGTTTCCTTTAAAAAGAGGCGTCACTCCTCCAGCCAATGTGAAACATGTGATATTCATAACACGACCCATAGTTCAGTTAGTAGATGTCGTGGCGGAGAATATACACAGTGCATCCAGATCCACAGCCGGCCCTAAGAAAGAGTTTCATTTGTTCTTTTTACCGAGACGCAGTCAATTCTGTGAGGACAGATTGAAGTCTTCAGTGTTGGGGAGTCTGTCTACCATAGACGAATTCAAATGTGATTTGTTCCCCTTTGACAGTGATCTTTTGTCTCTGGAGTTAGAACATGACTTTAGGTAAGAAATACGATTGAACTTATAGGTAAATAAAATAAAAATAGTAAGAAAAAGTTAACTTTGTCCTTATGTTAGCAGAGCGTTCTGGATCCTTTAATTTTCACTGGCCTATTCGCTCAATTGTTTATGGTTCTATTGTTCTCTGTTCTATCCTCGGTGCGAGTCAACCTGTTGTGCGATTCAACGTGTTTAACATTATTAAACATTCATTCACCTTACAAGATATTTATTTATTTATTTATTCATTAATATACAATCATGTTGATCATTTACATATTACAATATTATATTTAAATACAATAACCTACAAAACAAAAATAATGTACTAAGTAACATACACCCACATCAAATTGTAACATAGTATTTACTTAACAATAACAAACTTAACAAAATACAGGCTCACACAGAGCAGTAGCAGACTGACATCAATTCGCACTATTGTCTATTTTTTTATTTTAATCAAGATAACGTTACATGAGGGGTTGGAGTGAACTAAAATGTTGAAACATTCTCGGATATCAAAGGATTAGGTTCAGATATACTGCTCTATTTAAAATACAAGTATTGTGCCTGAAATATCACTAGGTATTCAGAAATCTTCTTAAAATTGCATGTATTCATTATTACCGATTTTCCCGTAAACTTATTTAGTGTATATTATTTTACAGAGACGTCCATTTAGACGGAGATCCCACCAGCTTGTTTTACTCCGCCCAAGCCATTAGGAAAATACAGCAGCATTATGGAACAATCCCCAAGGTATTGGGTAAGGGCCAGTGTGCCAAGCAGGTGTGGGACCTCATGTGTCGGCTAGCCAAAGAGGAGCAGCCAGGGGGACCCAAGGGACCCTCCCAAGGATGTGTTGATGTACTACTTCTCTTAGACAGGTCTATTGATTTGACGACGGTTCTGACCACTCAATTAACATATGAAGGATTAATAGGTAAAACTATCATCTTTAGAATGTGTTGATTGACAATAAGAACTAGAAATAAGAGATTGTTGATTATTAATAAAACATACGAAATTCAATGCTATGACCGTCGCTTCTCGTGGTGTAGCGGTTAAGATTGCTGCTATGTGGAGCGGATGCCACCGCCACCTTGACATTTCTCCCTTTCTCTAGCCATGCTGTAGGATTAATATATAAAACATTAAAGGCGAGGTTGCCGTCACCGTCACTAAGAAAATGTATAGAATAACAGTCCCTCAACAACGATTATGATGGACCACGTATTATATTCTGTTAGGAGATTTGACAGGAGTGGTGGTCCTATGTGATCATTATGCTATGTTGCCAACTGTTACAGCACGACTAGAGTACCTACTCTAGGATGAGCTGAAATGGCAAATGTTTCTCGAGTGCAAAGTGATCACTTGAGTCAGTCGAGGTTGGTCATAAGCTCGACAATGTTCGTCTTTAACTCTACACTGTTGTAGAGTAGTAATAGTACAAAATGTAACATAAAATGTGCGTAAATGTACAATAAGAATAATTTGTAAAATAAAATCTAATAAAACATATTCTTTGCAGATGAATTGTTTGGCATAAAGAGTAACACGGCCCAATTTCCGGCCATGAAATTCTTGAGCGCCGAGGAACAGACTACGAGTGCTGCGGCAACAGAAACAAAAAGAATCATCTTAAACTCGGGAGAGGAACTCTTTGCCGAATTGAGAGACAAAAATTTCACTGCAGTAAGTAACATTGTATGGGTTGGTAAACAATAATCGAGGTTCTATTCTTAGTCGAAACCGGTTCTGCAATGACTCATATTTTTGAGCATTATTTGACCCTATTTGAGGTCCCTTGTGGTTGGAGACACGATCTTTAACTGTGTATAAAAAATTGTTGAAGGTTTTCACGGTGATCCATTTGTAGATTTGTTTTTCGGGTTAATCGTGTAGTGAACAGATGCTCCGACATAATTTTTTCGCACATCATACACATAGCAGTACAATCCGTGACCAAGGCGGCAATAGGCTGCCGAAAGGTCGGAGAATCTGATTACTACACGATTAACCCTGAAAAACAAATCTACATGTGTATAAAAAATACCACCGTATTCCTTTAACAGTATGAATGGCAACAATAAGTAGGTACTTAATGTATACGGAATTCAACACTACAGCTGTCGCTTCTCGTGGTGTAGTGGATAAGATCTCTGCTATGCCAGATGAAGGTCTGGGTTCGAATCCCAGCCGAGATGAATTAAAATGGAGACTACTGTACAGTTATAACATGAATTCATTTTGTTTTAGGTTGGCCCTGCGTTATCTAGAAAGGCTCGCCAGATCCACGATCAACTGGGTGAAAAACATAACAACAAGTCGGTCCAAGAGATTAAGCAGTTTGTATCCAAGCTCCCTTACATGTTGGCTAATAAACAATCTTTAGCAACACACACCGCCATAGCTGAATACATTAAGGAGGTAACTACATTGCGTTTTGTATATCCTGGCCGCCGCCGGACGTTAGCTGCAAGTGGGGTTGCAAGATTGTATTGTTGGTAGCCCTGAATGTTGAATCTTGTCATCAGAGGCTGTCAGTAGTCCATCATTTTTACCATTGCATTTTTAACAACTAATCTATAATGCCAAAAACATTACAGAGTACCACTAGAGAAATAATTTTAAAAGTGAGAGTTTTGCGAGTAGGAAAAAGGAAAAAAATACTCTGTTAATCCCTTTAAATCACCATTACAAGTCTGAAAAACAATGTTGCCAGTTTATTCTAACAATACAAAAATTGGCAATATTTTTTTATTTAAGGAATCTCTAAATATTGTAATTCTAAAACAGTCAATCTGTAGTCCATACTTTCATCTATCACTGTCTTCAGTTTCAAGACAATTCTTTCAGTATTGGCTGAGAGCAATTCAGGGCGCCGAAGCCGAATGACAGCATATAGGACTTTAATATATATTGTTTATTTCAGATAACCGACACATTTGAATTCCACGATAATTTACAATGCGAAGACGACTTTCTAAACTGTATTGACACGGATAAAGTTAGTCCATACATCGAAGACCTGATAGCCCAGAAAGCTCCACTGACTAAGATCTTGAGACTGATATGTCTTCAGTGTGTGACGGGCTCAGGACTCAAGCCAAAGATTTTAGAATACTACAAGAGAGAGTTGGTTCAAGTCTACGGGCTCAATACGTGGCTGGGATTGTGTAATTTGGAAAAAACTGGAATGTTGAAGCCTCAGTCGGGTAGCAGACCTTACACAGTACTGAGAAAGGTATTTATTTTATTTATTCATTCACATAGGCACAAACAGTTATTACAGCACATGTCAAACAATTGAACTTAAAACAGAAAGTAAACCTGTGAAGGCCCGTTGATTTTACCAAAAAAATATTATTATGAGAACACTGATAATCTTAAAGTTTCAAAAACTAGTTGCATGATGATTTGTTTATCTCTTTTGACACAGATCAGCTTTCTGTCTATCCCTTTTTACACTACGTCCATTGTGGGGAAAGCAGAGAGGTCAAAACACCAGACCTTCGCTATCCGTACACACACACACACACACCCCGCGATTTCTTTTATGCAAAACATGGCCTTTATAAATTCAGCTTCTTCGGTCAGCCTGACACGGCTTGTAGATTAGTGGGTAGAATCCTTGCTTCACAGGCGTGAGGTGTAGGTTCGAATCCCACCCTAGGTGTGAATCTACACAATTTCAATAGATTGTGTAATGTACTAGTGTTCAAAGGCCCACAAAACAGTCTAGAGTCGGCTAATGAATTTATGGATGAAGCAATGTGGTATTTACTTTGCAGTCCCTGAGGCTAACATTAGACGAGACTGCAGATGGCGAGATCAGAGAGAAGAGCTACCTTCAAACAACATACACACCACTCACAGTCAGATTGTGTGAACATGTCTCAAAGAATAGAGGATGGTTCGGTGAGTCACATATTACAGCTGATTATCTTTTACACCCAGATTGCTTAAGCTGTCTCCATCCACTCCTGGACAAAGGCCTCCCCCTCTGCCCCCATGTCACCTGTGCTGTGCAGCCTGTATCCATGTTACCCCGACATGTCGAACCAGGTCGTCTCTCCATCTTAATTGTGATCGTCCTCATGGGCGTAGGCAGGGGGGGTTTTGAGGGCTCAACCCCCCCCCTGGAATTCCTCAGCCAAACCACCATTTTAAACATAGGGGAAATTAATCACATTAAAACCACATCATTTTTTTCTCACGGCATGTATTTTCAAGAATTATTGTGAAATTTAATTAAAAGCAGTGTTTCATTAAAAAAAAAGTCCTAATCTAATAAACTGGCTAATCTAATAAACTGGACTTTTAAGCAATTCTGCTTTATATACCATCATACGTTTTATGACAAAATAGTTTATTATAATTTCTAGGTCTGCAAGATGTCATCGGGCTTCTGGGACCGACAGTAGAAGAAATGCAAGTCATACCTCACGGACAAAACAGACGCAACTCAATTTCCAGTGATAATTCTTCCATAAACGATCCGACCAAAGTGGTTCTTGTGTTCTTCATTGGAGGATGTACATACAGTGAAATATCAGCTCTAAGAACTCTCTCACAGCAAGATGATTCGAACGTAGACTTCATTATAGTCACGACAAAGTTAATCAATGGTTCTACGTTTATAGACTCACTAATGGAACCAATGCCGGTGTAGAAGTATCCGCAATAATGGTACATGGTTGGCGCAGTTGGTTGAGGCGACAGTCTCTCAAGCGGGAGGTGCCGGGTTCAAACCTTAGCGCTGGCGATGTATTCCACACTTTGCGATACAGGCTTTTAGCCTAGTGCAAGGTGTGCAGGAAAGTATTTGGGTTTGTGTAAGCAAGCCCAGATCCTTTTTAAAATAAAAAAAAATAAGAGATCTTGAAAAATTCATATTCAGAGAGCGTTGTTTTGACCATGTTATTATTACTGTTAATTGGCTCACAGCTTACAGCGGATATGCCCATATCTTGCTTGCACAACCAATTGTCTCCCAAATGTTGAGAGAATGAATGATGAGAGGATGATATAAAAGATATATTTGGGTGAGCAAGAGGTGTGAGGAAGCACGGACGCCCGAGACTGACCTGGACCGATCATGTCGTCCAGATCCTCAAGGATGGACGTGTTTTGAGTTTAAGGAACGTGTATTACAAATGGCATGAATGTGACAGAGGCTAGGAGTGCGTGTAAGGGTAGGGCTGTCTGGCGCTCTGTCTACCCTGCAAGGGACGTGGCATGAGGGTATAGATAATTTTGACCGAAGTTTTCGTGCATTTGTCTATATGTCATTGTATATCTACCCATCCCAATGTTCCATATCCCTTGCAGGGTGGCCAAAAAGATAATTCTTCATCCTATCCTCAGATATTCTCTCCACATGCCCAAACCATCCTAACTTGTTAATTTTCATCTTAGTCATAACTCTCGTCTTACATTCACTCATATCTCTCTAATTACCTCATTTCTTACTATATCTCTCAGTGTTTTTCCACCCATTCTTATCAATGATCAGCTGGACATACTGCCGAGACACAATAAATCATTACTAATCCCCTAATTCCATAGACGGCTCGTGACCAAAAGTATTATTTCTCTTCAAATTTAAATTACAGGGGTTTCCATCTTTACCTCAATTCTATACAACCATAAATATCTAACTAACTAACTAACTACGCCCTTTATGTCTCCATTCGGGAGCACAGGGAGGCTACCAGGCGTCTCCATTCAGAGCGATTTTGTGCGAGTGATATTACCTCTCTCCACGTCATTCCTAACGCTCTGAACTCGTTGTCATAGGAACGGTGCACTGTGAAAGAGGGTCTTCTAAATATCTATAGGTGAATAAATAATAACTGAAGTGTAAACAATAAATTCCACGTAAATTGTATCAGCTTGCATTATGCAGGTAGTATTAACTAAATTAGCCAAGTAAATAAACTGTATAATATTTTTGTAAGCCAAGTATAATATTTTTGTTCACTCTACGTCCCTGCATATCTCCTAGTCCCAGATACACAGAGCATCGGATCTCCGATGTATAGTTATGAGCTAGAACATTCTTTGGTTAGTATAAGTAAAACTACTGTTTTATAGTGAAATATTATATTTATTCAAAATACTTTCTATTCCTATATAATAATACATGTGATATGTCGTGTAAATAAATAAATAATAATTATTATCTAATTATTGTATTGTATAATCTAGAGTAACATTTTTTATATAAAGCTTTATTATTTAATATAACCTAAGCATATTATTCAATAAAAAATATATATGAGCAACATATGCATTTTTTTACAGAATTATGATAGCATTATAGTCTGTCAAGGGCCAGATTTCATAGAAATAGGCCCCGACATTTTCACCCCCGTCGACTCAATTTTTTTTATGCTATTTTTATTTTACACCTCTAAATTTTTTATGCAACAAAAAAAATTTACGACGGGGGGGTCCCTAGGAAAAGCTAGAAAGACTAAAACTGTTGACCTTGGCCAAGAAAAGAGATGGTTTTCAAAGAAAGCGCTACATGCAGCTTTTCGGGAAACCATAATGAAGAACTTCACTAGGAATGTCAACATTGCCACCACATATAATTGTAGTTCCAATTTAATCCGAGATCATATCATTCTTGATAGACCGTATAGCACTGATCTCCCACCTTGCGGTTAAAAGATGCATTATTTTGGCTGCAAAAAGGCGAATTAATGCAATGTAGTTTTAGAGCATTGCTATACTGGCGACACTGGTAAAAATCCAATCTATATGCCAATCCATCTTCTACCTGCTACTGGGATAATATCGTCGGCCCATCTTTTCAGTGGGCGATCTACTCCTCTTTTTTTATCCCACTTATCTAGTTTACTATAAAGCGTACAAAGATATACTATTTGGCTCTATTTCGAAAATTCCAGATTCAGTACGTGGAAAGAAATAATATATTGGATAGGATGTAGAGACTGCGTTGGAATATGATTTTGGGAACCAACATTGTCGCACAGCAACAGTATTTTTAATTTGTTCAATCTACAAATAATATTCATTGGAATATTTGGGTACACTTGTCACCGTGGTTTTCTTAGCACTGGGACTTTTACCAACAACTATTCCATATTTAGTGGCTAATTCGTACAATTTTTCATTCTTATAACCGACTTCTTGTTTATACTTCGACAACATTACTGGGAGTAACGTATCTAAAAGGAATTTATAATTCTTCTGAGCGTAACTAGAATCGTTACCGATTGATAAATTTAGACGACCGTTAAAAACTGCGTGTACGCTCTCTCCTAACGCAGGTATCATATCTTCCGTAACCATTTGTAAACCGTAACATTGTAGAGTTAAAATAGACTTAGCGAACCATATGGTACTGCTGGACAGATCGACCCACGTGTCGTTGATAACGTACTTTGCAAGAACTAAACCTAATTCTTGCATTTCATCCAGGAATGTTTTGACGCCAGTTTTAGTTACCATATTTACAGGAGTCCACTTATCTTCGATGACTTTACTTTTTAATGAATCTAATATGGTTTGCTTGTACTCTTTCAATGATTTCATGATTGAATTACGCAACGAACCGTCGAGCTGGAAGCAAAGATCTAAACCAAATTCTCTCATTAATAAGCATTGTTCTCGCAACGAATTGACGCATTGTGCGATCGAACCGAGTTGAGCTTGTGGTGTGAATATTTGTTTTACCATTTGATTCATGAGGATTCTTAATTCTGCGCTCGCCCACATCACCAAAGCGCTCATTTTGTCTTCTGGGAACGAAGCTAAGAACTCTGTTATAACATCGGTCATCGTACAGAAGAACACTTCTCCAGCTTGTTTTACATACGTGACCGTAGTTCCTTCCAGCTGAACGCTTTTGACATGCACCTTCATAGTTTGACTACAGATCGCCAGGAAGAGTTCACACGCCTGCGTTGTCATCTTGAGTTTATTCAACAGTCTTATAGTTTTTCTCGCCGATCGTAATCCACCACGCGGCGTCCATCCCGGAGACACTTGCAATTCTTTAATCAATATGTTCGTCAACGTCTTGCGTCTTACACCGATCTTACCGAGTATTTCGTGCGACATGGGATTACTGGAATATTCGTCCGATTTCAAACTATTTTCTGCTGATTCTATCAACGTAAACGCTTTCTCAAAATGCCTTTCGACAATGAGGACATCCAGTTCTTCGGCTACGTCTGCCAACCAATCGGGCAAAACTGCGGTTTCGTGTTGGGAATTATCTTCAAAGAATGGATTTGACGATTCAATCGATTCCGATTTCATTAACATCTTCTCGTGCGTACTCTCTCTTTTCTGTTCCGTTTGATCTTGCTTAGATAAATACATTTTCTTGGCCAATTCAAATTTCTCCATCCAATCTCTTTTACTGTTCATATTGTTACACTGGAAGACTCTAACGTCAGGGAACGCGAGGAGTTTGAATTCCTGTTTGACGCTTCCTATATCTCTAATGTTTACTACTGCAGTACTACTGATTGGATACACAGCTTGGAACTTGTATCTCATAGGACCTCTTCTGTTTGGAATCCACGACGTCAACATGAAACAATCGTTGAATAAATAAGCGTGCATTCTCTGTAATGCTGTATGCTCCTCGGAATCCAGCTCCAAGATGTCGCCCTCGTGCAACAGCACTCTCTCAGGGACATCCAAAAGACTCATGCAACTCTCTACTTTTTCAAATATACTGTTCAACTTCATCTTCCTCTGTTCTTCGGCAGTGTCTGCATCCGTCTCTACCTTATCAGAGTTCATGGCGTGCGTTTTGGACTCGCCCAGTATAGTTGTACTGGATAAAGATTGCAACAAGCTTCTTTGGTCAGTTAAAAGATGAGATAATTGATACATTTCAGCTTCGAGATGTGATATTTCCTTAGCAGTCTCGATAAACTGCATATAGTTTTCGTAAACATTCTTCTTGAGTGAATTAGCAGTCTCCTCGGCCACCGATTGAATCTTGGTTCGCTGTTGTTGTAATTCCTGTCCTCCCACGCAGCTCCGCGCTAGTTCCTTCACGTACTTATCGGGGTTAAAATCGGTGGCCCCGATTTTTTTCATCAACGGATCCGACATCAGCGATGTACTTTTTTGAACACAAATTTGTAATCAAAATTAAATTGCACAACCCACTTTTTCGACAATATATAGATATTTTGACAGATTGGTGACAGATAATAATAGACAGTGGCGTTTCTAAATTTTTTTATTTTTTTGGTGTTGCCAGCATAATCGCCAAATTTATATTGATTAAATTTTATTGCACTACATTGGGTACAATAATATAACTAAAAAATCAATCAAAAAAAAACTTTACGAAACAAACACGAATATCAGTAATAATTACAATGTTTTTCTTTTTTGTAATTGATATTATCAACGTTTTTAAAAAACAAGGATATGAATATTCGCTATAAATGAGGAAAACATTAAGATTATGACAGCATTATTGGTACTGCCGTATGGAAAAATAGTTTTCCTCATGAATTTCACATGAATTAGTTAAGATTTTTATCGCGAGAGGACGCGGAAGTAGAATTTTTCGGAAAGTCTGATAATTTTTCGAGTCAAAGCTCTAGCAGTTTTTGTGCAAGATTTTTATAATTTTAAATCGATATTAAATAAAAGTGTCTCGACATTGTCCGCATAATATCTCGGGTTAATTAACAATGTGAGAGTGATTAGTGTGTGTGGTGAATACGGAATATTATAACATTGCGCACGATCTACAATCGCCATTTTGAGGCGAAGTTTTGATGGTAAGTGCCAACTATTTTGTAATTTTTCTCATCTCGAACTTATAAACAAACCCAACATATTCGGCGACTTAATAAGATTTAATTTGCGTACGTTTTAATGTATATTACAACGCGTAAATGTTCTTATCACGTGTGTGGATGTATCGTTTTGGTTAGGAAAGTGTTAATACATTGAGGTGGGTCTCTGGTTCTGTCGCTCCAGTGTTGGATTTTGAGTAATTGAATTAGGACTTTTCCTTCTAAAGGGTATGCATTTTACGCCTTTATCGCACATTTTCAAAGGATTATAATGTTTTAGTGGGTGTCCGAATAGTAATATTGTCAAATTTGGTGTGATATCGGGGAGGGGCTGGCATACTAGACATGGTGTTGTATTCTTCTGTATGTATTGACACTTCCCAATATGACATGTGGCCGATACTTCTGTCTCTCGAAATAAATATCTTTTTTGTAATTCAACAACAAAATATATTTCGTGATTGTGGCCGCAATACGTAATGCGCAATTTTCGCCAATCTGCATTGCCCATTCCTGGCCATTAAAACTTAAAACAATTAGACAAAACTCTCCATCAAACTATCCTAGACTTGGTATTATTACAGGGAATAATCAGTTCTGAAACACATAATATAACTTTTTCACCATATTATTTCCCTTACTGTACGTTTGATACAGAAAAATAACCGTCGAGAGCATGTTTTTGTAATGTTTAAAAACATTTCCAAATATGGAAATATCAAATAAAACCTTACTAATCCTCTAATTCCATAGACGACTCCTCGTGAGCAAAAGTATTATTTTTCTTCGTATTTATATTATGGGGGTTTCCATCTTTACCTGAATTCTGTACAACCATCAATATCTGTAGGGGAATAAAACAATAAGTGAAGTGTAAACAACAAATTCCACGTAACTTGTATCAGCGTGCATTATGCAGGTAGTATTATACAAGTAAATAAACTGTATATAATATTTTTGTTCACTCTACGTCCCTGCACATCTCTTAATCCCAGGCACCTAGAGCATTGAAGCTCCCGATGTATAGTTATCTCGTACTTTGATTACACAACAAAATAGAGGATGTGTATGATTGCTTTGTTTATTTATATTTATTTGTAAGAAAAGACCAGTATTGACTGAAATGAATCGCTAATTAACACATTCACTGCTACAGGAAATACCCACTAATTACTGAGTTGCAGAAATTTTGACATCCTCAAAAAACCCCAAAAAGTACGACTTTCACGTGTGCTAGTCTTTTTAGTATATTTCGTACCACGCTACAACAAAATAGGCCGAGGAACATTGAATAGTATCATGTCGCATATTTCAATCAAAAGCACTGCGTGAAAGTATACTATGACACGAATCCGCGTCATTAGAATGCAACGTGTTAATGTGAAATCCAAAAGGCCAAATTTTGAAACTGCTAATCTGATATATTAGTACATTGTTGGCGCGGTTGGTTGAGGCGGCAGTCTTCTCAAGCGGGAGGTGCCGGGTCCAAACCCCGGCGGTGGCGATGTATTCCACACTGTGTCACTGACGAAATGCTAACAGAGCCCTTTACACTCTTTAGCATTGATATTGTGCATTATTGTTGTTATTATTGCTTTAATTGTTATAAATTTGATTATGTAAAACTGATGAGTCCAAGTGCCCGACATAGGGTCTAAGGACGATAAACAACAATAAACACTTTACGATACAGATTTTTAGCCTAGTGCAAGGTGTGCAGGAAAGTATTTGGGTCTGTGTAAGCACTGTAAGCAAGCCCTAAAAGTGACCTAATTTAGATAAAGAGTATCGTCGGAAGATGCTGGGTACAATTGAATTACAAATGACACTATAAGGTTCTCACGATAGTTGATGATCCTAGCTGTCTGATTAATATTTTGTGCATGTTAGGCCCGCCGCACACGATATATAAGATTATATAATTGAGTCATCCGTCTGTTTGTTTGTTGCAGAGAGTTTGGGGTGAATAATGGCAAAGAATCGCTGCAAACAAGTGAAGTATAACTGACAAGAGAACAGCAACACAAGGGGGGCACGTGCCAGGAGGTGAGGTAATAAACATTACATATATCATTTACCTACAACTAGGGCTGCCATCTCTCCGGTTTGACCCGGTGTCTACGGGTTTGAATGGTGTTCTCCGGGCTCCAGGTTAGCATCATATACCTCCGGTTCAGACAGAGTGTCTCAACTATCACCGGGCAGACCCCTCCCAATCTACCTATTATGAAAATTAGTTAAATCTCATTAAAATTAAACTGTTTCATCAAAAAATTCGCCTGTGGCGCTACCTTTTTAATGCATTTAGTATTATTATTTCTTTTTATAGAAAATAAATTTGTTTACGCTACGACTTTCTTTGCCCAATCTCACAAAAGATTTTCAGCCTGTGATGCTATTTACGAGTTTTTCTTCCACATTTGTACTACAATAAAAAATACATTTTTTCTGAAATTTCCGGGTCTGCCCTCTTTTAAAGGTGACCCCACTTGAAGGTTTTTTCATGTTTGAAAGTGTATGATACAACTTATTGATATTTTTTATATCTCAGTATGTCGTACAAACATTTAGCTTTCCATATGTAAATATATTAGTAATGAAAATATATTATTAAGTTTGGTAGCCAACTTTAAAGAAAATATGTCAGACTGCACCAGTTTTGACCTAGGTAAATTTTTCAAGTAAAACAACTTTAAAAGTCTGTTCCTTAAAACATTCCACAAAACAACATATGTATATAGTAGTGGTTGCATCAGTCCTGAAATCCAGGCGCAGGTCCGCCGGGGACAAAAGCTAATTATTAATATTCCCATATAATATTATCTGTTTAATGATTCACTTCTTTTATTAGCTCCATTTATTGCGGCAGAACGTCTGATAAAATTCCAACTACTTATTAATAATATGTGATAAAGATAATACATTCACAGGGAAACACTCTCTCTGCCTACCCAACATACATAATACACTTAGGTACTATCTCTCATTACATTGTAGTATCATGTCTGGCCATAGACTTTTATATTATGTCTGGCTCACCTCAGATAAATAGGTATATAATATTAGCTGAGTTACCCGTGCTTCAAAACGGAACCTGAACGCGTTAATCCATCTGTTAGCCAAAATAATGAGTTTTGATGGCTCTGTATCACACTACTCGCTACTTGGTGACTTTCGTACACCCCGAATTTCACATTTGCTGGGACAAGGGATGACCTGAAACTCACGTTTATCTCTTTCTCATGGAGAATTTTTAGTAGCAGTTAAAGGGAGATAGCACAAGTCTACTCATGCAGGGCTTAACCGTGTCATCTCTATACTATGTTACTCTGAGATTTATTGACTCCAGTTTTTCGTAAAAGTCATTCATGTACAATAATTTCACTCACATACTTGTGACTCACATATCAGAAGTCTAAACAAGCAAACTTGGTTTAATGTTCTTGATGAGAAATAAGATATTGTTTCATTTTTTCGCTACTTTCAAATTGTATTTCAGGACGGTTTTAAAAAACTAACCAATTTTTGGATTGTTAGAATAAACTGGTAACTTTGTTTTTCAAACTTGTGATGGTGGTTTAAAGGGATTATCGGAGTATTTTTTTTTTCCAACTCGCAACACTATCTTGCCTTTAAAATGATTTCTGTAGCGCCGCTCTGTAATATTTTCGGCATCGTAGGTTACTTGTAAAAGATTCAATGTGAGAATATTGCAGACCTTGGACAGCTCGTATGACAAGGTTCGATAATCAGGGCTACCAGCATTAGAATCTTTAACTCCACTTGTAGCTAACCTCTGCCGACTGCCAAGTATAGAAAATGCACTATAGTAGTAATCTAGTCTTTATTTAGTTACTCAGACATGCTAAATTGTTTTTTGTTTGTTTACTTTCACTGTGCAGCCTGAGTGTATATCTAAACATATTGATAAGGCAGTTACACACTATGTAATACATATGTGATATATTATTATCTAGTAGGCATACACTATACAGCTACATAGTGTCTAATGCTAATATTATTGTTTGCGATGTGTTGTAGTTTATTTAATTAATTATGTTTTAGTCATCGCATGGAGGGAAGCTTCTTATCACAGGATAGGATTATAATATTGTATTATTTGACACAGTCACTGCGTTGTTTTAGTATGGAATAATTCAGCTTTACTGTAACGTAGGGTAACAGTAATAAAAATGACACATGTAATTACCCCAACAATTACCTTCATAAGTACTTTTTTAATTATTTACCCAATTGATTCTATATTTTCCTCTATATTCTGTTGTTTGATCTATATCTCTATTTATACTCTCACGCCACGTCCCTTCGCCCAGGACAGAGCGCCAGACAGCACACACTGCTAGCCTCCTTCACATTCATGCATGCAGTCATACACTGGATCATACAGAGGATCTGATCGACATGATCGGACCAGGTCAGTCTCGGGCGGCTGCCCTTCCTCACCCCTCTTCGCTCACTCAAATATATTTTTTTTATCATCCTGTCATCTGTCATTCTCTCAATATGCCCAAACTATCTTAGTTTATTCACTTTCATTCTTGTCACAACACCAGTCTTGCAGTCACTCATTTCCCTAATAACCTCATTCCTTATCTTATCTCTCAGCGTTTTCACACACATTCTTCTGTTGTTTAATGTGTAATTTTATTTGGATTCAGGTGTCAAGATGCCGGCGAACCCCCGTCCCGGCAACCTGAAGGACCCCGAGATAGCGGAGCTGTTCAACAAGCATGACCCGGAGAAGATATTTGAGGACCTGCGGGAGATTGGGCACGGCTCCTTTGGGGCGGTGTACTACGCCCGCTGCAACCTCACCAAGGAGATTGTGGCCATCAAGAAGATGTCCTACATGGGGAAGCAGAGCCTGGAGAAGTGGCAGGACATCCTCAAGGAGATACGGTGAGTTCACACTAAAATAAAATAATCTTTATTGTACATAGACACATACAAAGGGCGAGCTTATTGCCAAATGGCAATTTCTACCAGCCAACCCATAACAGAAACCACAATGAGACAAAACTAATTATAAAGTTAGTACTGAAAGGGTACCTTAACTTAACATATGATCCTTTATTTCAGGTTTCTGAGGCAGTTGAATCACCCCAACACCATAGAATACAAAGGATGCTATCTCAGAGAGAACACAGCCTGGCTTGTTATGGAATACTGCGTGGGATCTGCTTCTGATATCATTGAGGTACCTACTTCGTTCATTACTTATATTAGGTGTAAATTTTGTAACCTCCTTGGACAAGGATATTGAAGGAACGTAATTCAGGGGTGGGGTTTGCTGGGGGGCTCCCTAAAGGCCGTCCCAGAAGTGCGGGTAAAGAGGTCGCTATTAATGCGCCTGAGCTATCCAGGGATGTGGAGGGCCTTAAGCCTGCGGGATTTTCCTTCAATTACCTATATTCATATTAGGTTAACAAGTTGACTGTCGTAGATTTTTTAGTTTGTTCCCAGGCTCTTTTTAATATAGGGTATAATTCGTATTGTCGCTTATGTCATTCTTATTTCGCGCTAACATTCTCATACAAAATTTGGAAAGAGTTGAAGCGATAATAGAACGTTTTTTGCTCAGTGTATATAGGCTCGTAAGTATGTTGAGTTTGACACTAATATGCATACAATCTGTTATCTCTTGCAAGGTAATATATTTCCATTGAATAAACACTGTGTTGACTTTACAACAATGTGTAAGCATCGGTTCATTCAGAGAAGTTGATTCATTTATGACTTTCGTATGCATTTTGTTTATTGCTATTCTAGGAAATTTATTTTCTCACAATTCATCATATCTTCCTCAACTAGTGTTTCCATGATGATTCTGTTTGCTCTGATTTCTGATCGGTAGTTAAGCTTACCGTTAAGTGTACAAGCACAGATTTGGGTTTATGTATTTGAATGTCCAATTTGTTGGGAAGAAAAAGGATGAATATGACTGTCAGAAAAGTTCATATCCCAAAATCAATTTTATAGGGGTGGAATTTAGTAGGTGGATTGTCTTTTAAAATGAGTAAATAGGGGTCTCAGTTACCAACTTAATATTCATTCGGAGGCAGGATTTACCAACACACTTCTCGGTATTATCAGCCAGAAAAGTCTACATATTACATTTTATCATTTATGATTGATATATAAACTCATCAGCCTAACACTGGAAAACATTCACCTATCCAGATATCATGGATATCAAAGGATTAGGCTCAGCTATGTTGCTCTATGTAATGAACAAGCATTTCCAAATCTTTTAATTAGATTATTATTTATGTCGTACTACTCGTAATCCTTTTTATCAGTTATTCATTAAATAATTTAAGCTTAATCTTTAATTACAATATTGTTAGTAGGTATAGGAATGCTGAATTACCTGATGTGATACGAATAGGTATAGTGGATTGATTGTTAGTTCCTGGATACTATTTCCAATCAATTGAAACTCACCATGACATCTAATTTTACAAATTAGTATTATTATTAATTTTGGGCAAGCAGCCTATGCTGATGGGCCCAAAACAATGTCTGTGCTATCCGTTGTTCTGAGAAAGTTGTCCAATCTGTTTTTAAAATGTTCACTGATGGTGCTTGTATCACATTTTCGGGTAAACGGTTCCACATATTCATCACATTGTAAATAAAATTCTTTCTCGGATTACTGTGAAACTGTCCCTTGGTGAGCTCCATAGAATGTCCTCTCAAATGGGTATTAGGTATTCAGGGTGTAAATGGCGGTGATATCGATTGTCTGTCTGTCATGTTATTACATTATGCATTGCATTTAATCTTCCTTACTGAAACACGAGGAGGTAACAAAGCTTTGTTACAGCAGTTGTGTGATGAAAAGTTTCTTTCAGCAATAAAAATTGCTAATATAGAGGGGTCTCAGCGCTGTTAAACCGCAGCGCCGCTACTTCGCCTATTGTCCCTGCTATTGGCAGTTTAACCCAGCTGAAATGTCAGGCCACCAACGGTCTTTCTCAAGACCAACCCAGTGGTACGCAGAGTACCCAAATGATGTACGTTAATCATATCAATCTTTTCAAACAATTATAACAATGTTTATATTGCAATTCATGTATGAAGATATTTACATCAGACTGCATGATGTTTGTGTTGTGGTTTATAAGGACACCACCTTTGAGGTCAACGATTCATTAAAATTAAACCTAACATCCAAATATTGTAACAAATGTATGCGTTTGTTGGAAATTCCTGTGGTTTTCCTGTCATGACTAATTAAAACAAATTAGGCAAAAACAAAATACTTTTATGCTTGATTTCACCAACTTTAGAGGTGAGGAATAGCGTAGATAGGAGCCACTTATAAATAAATAAATATTAAATGAAAAAAAATATTTTTCAAATGGTGGGTTGTGGTTATTATGATTGTTTTTTCTTCCTTCGTTTCCTCATTGCTGAGGGTTGTGATTTGTGGAGCTACCCACGGACAAAACAAGACGCCTCCAGTCCTCTCTGTTCTCCGCAATCCGCACTGCCGAGCACAAGTCTCTCCCAGTCATTTCCTTAATCTGGTTGCACCACCTTGCAGGAGATCTACCTCTACTTCTTTTGCCTGGAACACTTCTTATGATTATATTTTCTTTCCAGGTTTCCCGACTCTCTTCTGGTGATGTGACCAAAGATGAATGTAGGTTTATCTAAATTTATTTAATTAAATCAACGTGATGTTTCAGGTCCACAAAAGACCCCTGAGAGAGGAGGAGATATCCGCCATCTGCTACGGGGTCCTATGCGGTCTCAGTTACCTCCACAGCCTGGGCAGGATCCACAGAGACATCAAGGCTGGCAACATCCTGCTCACGGAGAACGGCACTGTCAAGTTGGCTGACTTTGGCTCGGCCGCCATCAAGTGTCCTGCCAACAGCTTCGTGGGCACGCCCTATTGGATGGCTCCCGAGGTTATATTGGCCATGGACGAAGGACAGTATGACGGAAAAGTGAGTTGCATAATTTGTTTCTCCAATTCATCATAAAAAAAAGAGACGTCATCTTCTTCTTCTTTCTCAGCCGTTTTTATTCCAATGCTGAACATAGGCCTCCCCTTTGAATTTCCACAGATCCCTATCCTAGGCATGCTGCATCCACTTGCTTTGTGCGATTCGCCTCTCACATGGTCAGACCATCTTGCCTGAGATCTTCCTACGCTCCTTTTGTTAGTTCTAGGTTGCCACTCGAGAATCTTTTTGGTCCATCTAGAATCTGAGCGTCTGGCAACATGTCCTGCCCAACTCTATTTTATGGCAGAAAAGTGAAATATTATAGTGACCATAATGTAGTGAGTCAACGCCTCCTAGAGTAGGTACTCTAGCCATGCTGTAACAATTGGCAACATAGCAAAATGATCAAATCGGACCACCACTCCTGTCAAATTTCATAATAGAATATATGTAATGCGTGGTCCTGTGATAATAAGTAATGAAGTCGCAAAATGCAAATATTTCTTATCAAATTTAACCTCCTAAGATATCATTATCACAAAGTTATTTTCAAGTAAAAGAAACATATTTACATTAAGATTGAAATAGGTAGATATAGAATAGTTTCATAGTTAAAAAAAACCCTCTCATTAGCAGTTCTGTCAAACCTAGTAACGCAACAGAGTAGGTAATAGGTATATGATCTGCGCTGGTGCAAATATAGTCACAGAATATAATGAAATTCTCATCAAATTAAACTCCAACAAAGGTATCATTAAAAACAAAGGTTTTTTTCAAGTAAAAGAATCATATTTATTTATTGAACTCATAATGTTTAACAAAAGGAATTAATAAAATGTAAAAATGCACAAATTATGCTATGTATTTCATGTACGCAAGAAGAAGGGATATACTTTTTCACCAGCCTATTTATTTGCTATTGGTGAAGGTAATGTAGCTTCAGGATATATTCCTTGTCTTTCAGTTGTGTAAGCTGTAAAACCATGTGACACTGGCTTCACAATATAAATTGTCATTAGGATTGAGTGTTACATTTTATCGTCATGATTTGATTGTCACCATCATCTGACATCTGCAAAAATATATACATATTACTTATTAATTGTGAAGTGGATATGATAAGTAGGTACATGTGATTTCGATTGACCTTGAATATTCTGATATTTATTGAAATAAAACTTTAATTTCGCAATGTACATAAAGTCGCACCAACTCGAGAGAAGTACACCACAGTAAATAAAATGAAAATATCCGGCCCCGGACCGGAGGTTTAAATTATTGATCCATAATGTTAAATCAACTCGAACAAATGTCATTTGGTAGGTTTTGGAAAGGTAAAGAAAAAGATAAGATGGTTAAAAACCCTGCCTTTCTTCAGTTATATCCCTATTTATGTATATTTTTTTATAATTACAATAGTTAATAATTCAGTCAAACAAGTTAAAACTCACAAGACTTCAGCTACACATCATAACATACTATATACCTAGTATACGAATAAATACCTTAATAAAGATCTTACCTTTATCTTGACTTGATTGGGATATGTAGAAATTACATTTATTTTATATATTGTAAAATATATTTATTTAAATATACATTTATTTTAAATATTGTAAAATAACACGGCAGATTCAAATTGCACGACATTACGACTTTTTTATACGTTGTTAAGCAGTTGTTATTTTCTGTCATTATCATATATTCTTAGCAACGAAAAGGGCAACGCCGCAACGAAGCGGTGGTCCTAAATTTCTACAGCATGGCTAGAGAAAGACTATCTAGGTGGCAGTGAGTGAGTCCCTTTATACCTGCGTGATAATTGCTGTCTGGGGACATGAACATAAAGGCTTGTCTAAAATATCATATTGATACTATTTGCGTACTGTCGTATACATGCATATTTACTGTGAATAATAAAATGATCTTTTTTATATTCCAGGTGGATGTTTGGTCATTAGGTATAACTTGTATAGAATTAGCTGAGAGGAAGCCTCCCTACTTCAATATGAATGCCATGTCAGCTCTCTACCACATCGCACAGAACGATGCCCCCACCTTGCAGGTAATAATATTATTATTATTAATTTTCGGGCAAGTAGCTTAGGCTGATGGGCCCAAATCAATGCTTGTGCTATCCGTCGTTCTGATAAAGTCATCTAATCTGTTCTTAAAAGCGTTCACTGATGGTGCTTGTATCACATTTTCGGATAAACGGTTCCACATATTACCACTCTATTGCAAATAATATTCTTTCTTGGATTTCTGTGAAACCGTCCCTTGGTGAGCTTCATAGAATGTCCTCTCAAATGGGTATTGGTATTCAGGGTGCAGATGGAGCTGATATGGGGAACATCATAGTAGCCATTCATAATGTTATATGTCTGGGTAAGGTCACCTCTAGATGGCCTGGCTTTAAGTGTTATGAGCCCCAGTCTGGTGAGCCTCTCCTCATAACTTGAGTTTCGGATGGCCTGTGGCATATAGTAGTGGCTTCAAATTATTGTCATGTTTTGTTTGGATTCCAGGCTCCCGAATGGTCCGACACATTCCGTGACTTTGTAGAGGACTGCCTGCAGAAGAGCCCCCTGGACCGGCCCACGTCCGCCATGCTGCTCAACCACCAGCTGGTGTTGCGGTCGCGCAGTCAGATGGTGCTGGTGGACCTCATCCAGAGGACCAAGGCCGCCGTCAGGGACCTGGACAATCTTAACTATAGGAAGATGAAGAAGATTCTTATGGTGGATGTCTGTGAGACTGAAAGTGCATTAGGTATGTAACAAATAAACCTATCATTCTATTAGCATTGCAACCAATATGTTATATTGTCGGCTCAGGGAGCATCTCCATAAACTGGGACTCGAAGAAGACGGTACCTGCAGGTTCTGTGAGGAGGAGGAGGAAACGCCCCATCATCTTCTAGCAGACTGCGATGCCGTAAGATGCTGAGTATTAGATAGATCGGAAGTACTTCCAGCCTAATACTACTGTACTTCTCTTTTCCATTCTTCTCGGGTGTACCGTGTGTAGATTGTCGATGTTGTCGAGCTTTCGGCCTACTTGCTGTAGACTACATTAGTCCTGAAGATGGTCTCAGCAAGTGGGCCGAAAGCTCGACAACATCGACAATCTACACACGGTACACCCGAGAAGAATAGAGAAGAGATTAACAAGGACCGTGAAAATCTACAAAGCTATCTGAGTATTGTACTTGTTTAACTTTATTCTACAATGTGTTTGTTTCAGGGGACGGTGATGACACGCCAGACGAACAAACAGGGGGTGATAGTTCTAAATCCAATTCAGCCACGTCGGAGCACTCGCTCAGGTCTGTGGGAGCCTCGGCCGCTTCCTCGCAGTCCTCGTCCAGTGGCTCGCTCAGGAGGAGGGCTCCTGCACCGCCGCAACCCACAAACCATCAGTCAGCTCTCTCGCTTAGGTAATAATACCCACATATGTTTTATTGGAATATGTATTGTAGGTAGAGATTGGAAAATTTCGCAATAGTGATAAAAAAAAATGTGCTTTTAATGTGAATTTCATGTTTTTACAGTTATAATAATGTGAATTTTCGAATATTTCATTCAAATTTATTGTGAAAAACATCATAATTAAAGCTTTATCGAAGAATGTGGCTTGAGAGTGAGAAGAACCACACTGAAAAAATCTAGCAACGTATTGCAATTTTTTTCATTACTGTGGTATATTTTAAGTACATGGTTGGCGTAGTTTGTTGAGCATAGACTTCACAACACAAGCTTTTAGCTTACTGTGAAGTGTGCGGGTTTGGGTTTGTGTACACAATAAGCCCAGATCCTTTAAAAAAAGTTACCAGATTTCACCCAACCAGACTTTCTTCATGAGATGAAATTGATCTTTGAATTTTAAAGTATATGTGAATGTAACAAGTAGTTATCTCAACAGATACACAGCAAAGGATGGACTTTCCATCAGACATAAGCTGGCGGACTTTCCATCAGGCATAATCGTCGGCTAGCTTAATGTGATCACTTAACACTTAAGTAACATTCACCAATTTCAGTCCATCCATCTGCCACGGCTGGGAATCGAACCCAGTTCTCCAACCTGACAAGCCGGTTTTCTACCACTGTGCTATAATAGTTAGAAGCTAAGTTGAGGAGAAACGTGTTTATATATGTGAATGTTTCTTCCAGGGATAGCAACAACTGTCAGGCGGGCAGCCACCGCGACGATTATGTAAATAGGGAAGTGATCAGAGAGGCGCAGCGGGAGAGAGAGAGGGAGCAGCGGGAGAGGGACAGAGAGCGGGAGAGGGCGCTGGAGTACAGAGAGTACGTGAACCAGGCGCCCATCACCTCGCCCCTGGTGCCCCGGGGGGATGCTAACAAGAGCGGAGATAGTAACACGGCACAGAGGCGACATCAAGGTAAGATTATTTTTTTTTTATTGAGATAAAGATGGACCCTATTTTAAAAAGGTATAACTATGGAAACCTTCATGTTAAATGAGTGATTTTTTTACTGTATGGTAACTGGTGATTGTAAATTTTGTTTGATGCAAGAAATGACTTTGACTTTCCAAGTTAAATTTCGATATTGCACAATAACCATTATATTGGAAGGTGGTAGATGAATAGCACCGATCCGCTTTGTTGACTGCGCAGTTAGTGGACAAAAACTAAGATGGTTTGGGTGTGTTGAGAGAATGAAGGATGACAGAAAATAAATATTTGAGTAAGCGAAGAGATGTGGGGAAACACGGCCTGGACCGATCATGTCGACCAGATCCTCAAGGATGGACGCTTTCTGATTAAACAGAATCGGAGACAAATTGCATGAATGTGATGGAGGCTGGGAGTGTGTGTAAGGATAGGGCTGTCTGGTATAGATAAATAATGAATATTGCTTTGTGTTGCAGTGAATCCAAGTAACCACATGTCCCCGGCTGCAGTGTGTATGGTAGCAGAACACGGAGCTCACAACTTTGCTACTATTAAGACAACTAGTATAGTCACTAAGCAGCAGAAGGAACATATGCAGGTTTGTACATTATACATCACTAGCGGTAACCTGCGCGCCTTGCTACGCCACAGACATCTGTAAATCCGTGAAAAAATGTGAAATACACGTACTTGTTTAATATGCTCGCGCCCCCCATACTATAACCGTCCCCACTTACACTCTTGCTGGTGTCAGAAATGTTACTATTCATCTTATCGACACGGAAAACTATGGATTGGACACTAATATCCCTTTTTACATACCACCCCCTCCTACCCCTCCACCCCTGAACCACTACCATTGGCGGGAGTATTACTATTCATCTTTTCGTACCCCCCATCCCCCTACAAACCATCCCTGGGGTAGGCACAACAATTTGCCAAAGTTTCGTCTCAATCGGATGAACGGTTTAGATGAAAATATCAATTTAAATATTTATTACTAATGCAAAATATGTTTTTTTTTTCATTGAAATGAAATCTGGAGTAAAGTTTAATTAAGTTAGTTTACCACAATTTTTTTATCAATTTAAGTTTAATTTTATTATGAAGATCTAGACCTGGACTTGGTGCACCATTGCATTCACCTTGGTGTTTGAAAAAGTTCCGCAGTTCAATTAGTTGTATTATAATATCAGTTTGATTTGAGTGCGATATTGTTTATTGCCCAAGGAGGAGATGCACGAGCAGATGTCGGGATACAAGCGCATGAGACGGGAGCACCAGGGGGCCCTGCTCAAGCTGGAGGAGCGCTGCAAGCTGGACATGGAGGCCCACAAGACTCAGCTGGACAGGGAGTACGAGGCGCTGCTGCAGACCTTCAGCAGAGACTTGGAGAGGTTACAGGTATGTAATGCAATGTCACAATAATAATGCCAAGAGCCTGTTGCCGAGCATATCTTTAACTCAGAAGAATCGCTGCCGCGTTGTTATTGGTCCTGCCGACAATGCCATTGAAGGTGACTATGAAGGCAGATTCTGGACATGCACACTCTGTCACACTTTGGAACAAGGCTGCTCCTCATTTGTATCGGATTTGCGGGTGGTTCTGTTTTGCGGGCCAGAGTAGTTATTTATTATCCTCTGCCAGTTTTTACGATCACCCACTAAGTTTTTCCAGTCATTTTGAGAATTTATGTCCGTGAACGTGCTGTGCAGAACATCTTTGTATCTCTTCCGCTGCCCTCCCTGTTTCCTTTTACCTTCGGCCAGCTCTGAATAAAGGATCTTTTTCGGGGATCGTTTTAAGTCACAATATCATTGTTTTATAAGGGGAACATAAATTAGCATGAATCTGTCAGAGCTTTTTGGACCTCACCACAAGAGGCGCTGCATTCTCTTTACACCCGTATTGAAATTGTTTGGTCGTTTCCAGGTCCGACACCAGCAAGAGTTGGAGAGGAAACAGAAACAGAACCAAGTAGCGGAGAAGAAACTGATGAAAGAGATTGGCGGGAGACAGGAGCAGGACAGGAAGGCGTTTGACGCTCACCGCAAGAAGGAATACAAACAGAACAAGGAGCGCTGGAAGAGGGAGCTCAGTCTGGATGAGGCCACACCCAAGAGACAGAGAGATGCTACCTTACAGTGAGTATTGCAACAGTTACTCAGCCAAAATTGTAAAGAAGTACAAAAGAGTACATGGTCGGCGCAGGTGCCAGGTTCAAACCCCGGTGCTGGCGATGTATTCCACACTTTGCGATACAGGCTTTTAGCCTCGTGCAAGGTGTGCAGGAATGTATTTGGGTTTGTGTACACAAGCCCAGATCTTTTTTTAAAAAAAATATTTTTTTAACGACAAAGCGTCTACAGCCAAAATGTCTAACGACAGAATGTCTCTGGACAAAATGTTTAGAGGACAAAATGATTACCCGACAAAATGTTTCCAGGTAAAATGTTCTCGGACGTAATGTTAGCTGGAATATTTTTTTAGATAAATTGCATTTTTCGATACTCGAATTTGTTGACGTCAATAATGATTGTGGTAAGCAGTGTTACTTTTTCGGTTATACACATACACGTGTTTGCGCAAAGATAATGTTTTGTGTTTTGTTGCATGCACACACAACATTCACTGGTTGCCCCATTGCAAGCAAAATCAATTGGGACAAGGCCACACAAATGACCTTGTCCACTGCCTCCTAGAGTAGGTACTCTAACCATGCTGTAACAGTTGGCAACATAGCGTAATAATCGCATAGGACCACCACTCCTGTCAAATCTCCTAACAGAATATAATACGTGGTCTGTCATACTCATTGTTAAGGGACTGTTATTCCATACATTTCCTTAGTGACGGTGACGGCAACTTCGCCTATAATGTTGAATGTATTAATCCTACATCATGCCTAGAGTAAGAGAGAAATCTCAAGGTGGCGGATGCCTTGTCCCAATTGATTTTGCTTAAATATTTTTTCATATTTTCAAACGTCCGTATATTGTATTGTATTACAGAACACAGAAAGACAACCTGAAGCAGGCGGAGCTGGTGGAGGAGCAGCGGCTGGTGAGAGGACAGAAGGAGTATATGGAATTAGAATTGAGGAGGTTTAGGAGGAAAAAGATGCTCGCATTCCAGTCCAAAGAACAAGAGTTGCTGCGTGAGGTGAGATACTTGTATTGTATGTTGTATGATGGTGAAGAATCACAAAGCCAGTGTGTTATAGCAACAAGATTTTGTTCTATAGCAGCAAGATTTCATTCTATAGTAGTGAGATTTTGTTCTATAGCAGCAAGATTTTCTTCTATAGCAAAAAGATTTCGTTCCATAGCAGTGAGATTTTTTCTATAGCAAGGTTTTTTTTCTTCAACAGTGAGATTAGCAACAAGATTTCGTTCTATAGCAGTGAGATTTTGTTCTAAAGCAGCAAGATTTCATTCTATAGCAACGAGATTTTTTCTATAGCAAGATTTTGTTCTTTAGCAGTGAGATTTCGTTCACAAACTATAAAATTATTGTACCTTTGGTACATAGAAGCTGTAGCATTCAATGTTTCATTTTGTTGAATGTACAATGTGTAAAAAAAAAATGTGTCCATCCCTTGTGGGGATCGAACCCACGACCTTTGGATTAGAAGTCCAACGCGCTATCCTCTGCGCCAAAGGGACATGTGTGGACTGTGCCAATATATTGGTATACCAATCATGTGTTTTTAATCGACCATAGCATGTAAAGTTTCATTATTATTATTATCTACAACCAAAGTGGTGACCTTCTTATCAATTGTGCAAATAGTACAGCAGTTATATAAATATTATTAATGGTTATATTAATAACTACAAATAATAAAATACAAATTTATATAAATATAATATACCATCCACATAATGTCCAATACTGTGTTGAAACAACTTGTTCCACCGGCCATTGCGGGTAAACTGCTAGTCCTACGGAAAAAAAAGTATAGAACATTTTTTTGTAGAGAATTTCGTAAGGATTATTTTTGTTATTGACCACTTCCTCATATTTCTTACTGTATTCCTAAAAAATACGAAAAACTGCATAGGGGGACCAGGGGACCTATTTGGGGAGCATGGAGGGCTTGATTTTGATCGGCAACCGTATGCCGATGTATTATCCTGTCCTCAGATCCCGTAAATTTCGTGGGTACTTACAGAATATTTTTTTTATTCAAGGAATTTTCAAATATTGTAATTTCAAAACAGCCAATCTGTAGTCCATAATTTCATCTATCACTGTCTTCAGTTTCAAGAAGATTCTCTCAGTATTGGCTGAGAACAGTTCAAGGCACCGAAGCCGGATGACAGTATATAGGACTTTAATATTTGCATTTGTTTCAGGAATTGAACAAGAGACAACAGCAGTTGGAGCAAGCCCACGCCATGCTGCTCAGGCACCACGAGAAGACTCAGGAGTTGGAGTACAGGCAACAGAAGGGAGTCCACGCACTGCGGGAGGAGCAGGTGCTGAGACAACACAACACTGAGCTGGCCAACCAACAGGACTACATGCAGAGGGCCGAGAGGGAACTTATGAAAAAGCATGGTTTAGAACTTAAGCAACAACCTAAGAGTTTAAAGGTAAACAGATTCTTTCTTCTCAGTGCCTTCATCATCATCTACTATTACGTAATTAACCAGGCGTGCGCAGCCGGATTTACACTTTTCATAGGAATAGGCCCTGAATTTTTCACCGCTGCCCTCCCCCCCCACCCTCAAATTGTCCAATGAAGATTCACCATTTGGAATGAGTACTGAGAATTTGGGACTTTTATCAAATGAGATTTAACATTTCGTAGATAGGAAACCAGTAGGAAACTCTATTTTATCTACAATTGATTTGTTTTTTAATTGTTTCGAACAAGCGAACCCCACCCTCTGAGGTTTGCCGCCCATAGTCCCCGGCCTTCTCAGCCTTTTCAGCAGACTTTTTGAGACTAGCCACTGTCACCTAGACACTCTTTTTCTAGCCATGCTGTAGAAATTTGAGACCACTACGTTTTAAGCAGCGTTGCCTCACCCTCGCTAAGGAAATTTATGGAATAACAGTCCCTTAACAACGCGTATGATGGACTACGTATTATATTCTGTTGGGAAATTTGACAGGAGTAGTGGTCCTGTTTGATCATTATGCTATGTTGCCAACTGTTACATGGCTAGAGTACCTACTCTAGGAGGCGGTGCACTAGCGGTATTATATACTTGAAAACGAAAGAATATGTGATTAAATGTTTATTGTTTTTCTGTTACAGCAAAAAGAAATGCAAATTAGGAAACAATTTAGAGAAACGTGTAAAATACAAACGCGGCAATATAAAGCTTTAAAGGCACAAATATTACAAACAACACCAAAGGTAACGTACTGTCTCTCTGTCTATCTATCTGTTACATTCATACATCACCTACTGTATGTTATGTAATCTCACGAGTTGGTTGTGTGTCTGCAGGAGCAACAAAAGGCTGTGATTAAGAGCTTGAAGGAGGAGCAACGCAGGAAGCTGGTGCTGTTGGGGGAGCAGTACGACCAGAGCATCGGAGAGATGTTACAGAAGCAAACTGTCAGGCTGGACGAGAGTCAGATGGTAAGTACACAAAACACGCGCGTAACGTCAACTGTAATTTATCACAGAGTTCGTTAAAATCTATTTCAATAGAAAACAGAGCGCGAAATAAGAATAACATAAGCGACAAAGTGAATTTCTATACTTTTTTAAAAGAAACCTGGGAAGAAATTTAAAAATCTAAAACAGACGATTTGTAAAGATTATAATTACCAGTATTTTGGCTAATTTCAACTTTTATATCTGAAAAACTGAACAGAAAATCCTCAGACCCCGTAAATTTCAGGGGTACTTTCGGAATATTGTTTTATTCGAGGAATTTCCAAATACTGTAATTCTAAAACAGACAATCTGTAGCCCATACTTTCATCTACAACTGTCTTCAGTTTCAAGACAATTCTCTCAGTATTGGCTGAGAACAATTCAGGGCGCCAAAACCGGATGACAGCATATAGGACCTTAATGTGATATAATTAAGTGTTTTTTGAGATAATAATCGTCAGTTAATAATAAAACTCACCTGATATATACCGTGGAACCCTGAACGATGACTTGACTAGATATGACTGAATTATATGTTGTATTATTTCAGATGGAGTGCCATCAACTGAAGGAGAGACTGCAGTACGAGTTGGAGATCCTGACAGCTTACCAGAGCAAGAACAAGATGCAGGCGGAGGCCCAGCGTAACAGGGAGAGGAGAGAACTCGAGGAGAGGGTCAGCGTTAGGAGAGCGTTGTTAGAACAAAAGGTAACAAAGCCCTTCAAACTAAAACTTTGGTTATATCTTGCGATTAATCATGAAACTAAATTATATTAATCTCTGATGCTAATGTATGATTGATTATTGCAGATGGAATCAGAAACTCAACAGTTCCTTCAAGAGCGGGCGGAGAGACTGAGGTTATTACACGAGAGACATGAAAGGGAGTTAGAACAATACGATGAGGAGAGTGCTAGACTCGGATTCAGGTAATTTCCATAGTATTATCTAAAATGTCGTCGGTCCATCTCTTTGGTGGCCTTCCGACGCTCCTATCTGTCCAAGGCCTCCACTTCAATATTCGTGGCGCCCATCTGGTGTCACCCTGCCTGGCCATATGTCCTGCCCATTGCCACTTGAGTTTTGACACACAGCTCATGATATCGACAACTTTGGTTCTCCGTCTCAGAGACTAACACCAAGCATCTGCCGTTCCATGATCCTTTGTATTATATTAATGTGTTTGTGTTGTATTGCAGCGCTCTCGCCATATCAGAAAACTCGAGGGAGACTTATCCCGACGAAGAGCAATCCTTATCGGGCTCCATGTTGAGTCTCGCACATAGCAATAGTTCAGCCAGTTTCCCGGCGGGCTCCCTCTAGCCCCCGCATTGCAGCGTAGTCTCCGCGGCGTCCAACAAATCATCTTCACTCTCATCCACGCGAAAGCATTACGTTAATCAACAACATCAACACAGACCGCGCTCCAGCACGCTGACAAGGTCTTCCACCGAAGACACCACCACCACCAATAATTCCATTGTTCATCCGACGAGACCCTCGTCTCTCCTGCTCATGGAGGAGACTTCCGCACGTTCCGGAAGCTTTAGATAAGATTCCACTTTGATAAACACAGTTCCACGACACTTGAATAAAATAAACGTAATTACCCAACTACTACAATAATATTTTATACTCTGTTTCTCTATAAAGTGTACTCTTAGACAATATTATCATAATTCCTCTATACTGGGGCAAAACTTGTAGACGTTTTACAATCTTTTGTTATTTTTTTTTCTATTCGTTTGTTTTGTTTTCATTATGAGATGTTGTGAATATGTTGGGGGAAGGAGCGAACTCGTCATTATTAAAAAAAGTACTATATTATAATTATTAGTATTTATTATATTAGGGCCAAAGTTTGTTACGTCAGTAGAATAAAATAGTGAAATAATATTGGGGCATATTGTATTAATAAGTGCGTGCAATTTTAATCTTAGGGGCAAAATGTATTGTGCTTTAATTTTTTTTTTGTTTTTTTCGCAAAATGCCAAGCGACGTGTTATTTAACTACGTATTTTAACTGATATTAGAAATGATCATGACATACTTAATTTAGAATAGGATTACTACTTACTACTACTAATATAGCACCGAGCAATAATCGCGGGAGAGGGGCAAACTCGACTGCAAACGTATGAAAAGAATGTGTCGAGCAATCAATATGTAATGTTATGTGACATCTACCTCAATTAGCAATAATTATTAGTAATTATTATATACATATGACATTCTCAATCTAATTGTTATGTTTTTAAATACCTACATTTTTTTTACAGAGTTGGGGCAAATTGTAAAATTATCGGCTAGTTTGGGGCAAATTGTTAAATTATCGACGAGTTTGGGGCAATTGTAAAATTATCGGCGAGTTTGGGGCAAATTGTTCCAGAGTGTGGGGCATATAGTAAAATTATCGGTGAGTGTAGGGAAAATTGTAAAATTATCGGCTAGTTTGGGGCAAATTGTAAAATTATTGAAGATCCCCCACCCAGTACCCACTTATGCCTCGCTGGTCACCTACTCCACTATCATCACACAAGCTTTTATAACTTACCGTAAAGCTGTGTTTGGGTTCATTTCGACAATCCAACTTTGTTTAATAAATGTTTGCGAATAGTTCCACAAATCTATAGCGTAAAAAATAATGTTGACACGTATGTTTGTTCACAAAACGTCTTTAAAAAAAAAAACATTTAACGGTTGGTATGGTGCCATTTTATCTTGACATTTTAGTCATTGCTAGTACATATATATTTCTGTGTCGTTTTTATTATTTATTTAGATTGCTTTGTTTTAGTGATCCACTCTCAAATATTTGCAACATTTCATTATGCTAAAATCCTCAAACTGTCCTAATCATAGTTAACAGGTTAAACGCCATTGGAACAAATATGAAAATTTACAAAAAAAAAATTTTTTCAGCATCGATGTATTTTAACGTGAAACGTACCCGAAATAAGTTATACATGAATCGGGCGTAGGATTCCGTAATTATTACAAAAAAACTGTTAGTAAATGTATTTCAGAACTTCCTGAAATTTGGAACCTATTTTCCGAAATTTACTGAGCAGCTGTGTCTCACTGCACAGGATAACTCCCGAGCGCCACGCTGGTCACTTAGATACGCGAAATTAATGAGGAGCGTGACCGTTGGCGCCAAAAAGAATTCGAAGTATTTTTTTTTATGTGAGGTCACGGTGACCCCCATGGCGTTTAACGTGTTTAACACAGCTTATTATTTCGTAGTTAATTTCATATAAATCATTCATTTATATCCTCTGTAACGCATGTAGTAATCATGGACATATCGCAGCAATCGTAACGTCGCTCCAATTCACAGCAAAGCTAAGTCAAGATTATTTTGAAAATCACAATTTATGTTTTTTGTGAAAACATTGGATTTTCTACATGTCGTAGTTGAATATAACAAGTAGTTATCTCAACAGGTATACAATAAGGGACGGACTTTCCATCAGGCTTACGACTGTTTGTTAGTTTTGGAATCGAACCCAGACCTCCAACCTGACTAGCCGGTATTCTACCGCTGTGCTATGATGGTTGGTAGTTGAGTCGAAAAGAATGTAACTGTGTAAAGTGATCACATTAAACCAGCGGACGATCAGTCATAAGCCTGATGGAAAGCCTATCCTTTGCTATATATCTGTTGAGATAACTGTTTGTTAAATTCAGTCAAAACAATTTTTTGCAATGTAATTATGAAAATTGCCACACAATGCGTTTATAATCAAGTAAGAACCAATAAAAAAAAATTGTCTCTTTCTCGCCATCTATTTTTTACTGATGTTAAAAAAAGACAGTGAAGGTATCTATATTCCCTTTTATTGCGTCGAATGTCCATGAATTATTTCACGCCTTTTCAATGTTAAATAGTATCTTTAAAATTGCGTTACTGAGAAAACTAACAAACACAAATGTTTAACCTAGATATTGTTAGCTCAGTTGATCGAATCGCCACTTATGTTTTAATCAATTTGACAGAAACTTAGCCTTTTTAGCCACAGTCTGTAAAAAAAGAGTTTGTGTCGGATTAAATTGGAACTACAATTTTGTTTGCTGGCAATGAGGCCCCTTGTATGGAAATTATACAAGTGTTGCCATTATGGTTGCCAAAAAGCTACATGTGGCGCCCTCATCGAACACCAACTCTTTTTTGACAGAATATAGAATTTATTTGAATTTATACCAATCTAGCTAAAAATTGTGTTTTTGGTTGCAGTTTTCTCATGAACTCAGTGATACATTGAAATTACTTTACAGCAAATCATGTGCACAAATCAATATTTTTACATATTGTCTTTTACAACAATATCGCTTCAGTTTTTTTTTACGGAAATTGTCAAATTTTCTGTACCTCTGAGACAAAAAAGGCTGTGCGCTGACTTTGAATTGATTGTTTATGATTAAATAAACCCGTTTTCATGGAATTAATCACACATTTTTCAAATGTGTTCTATTTCTTACATATAAAAAGTGCAGTTTCATAATTTATCTTAAAAAAAATCACAATTTTATTATTTTTTAGTCATTTTTATTTCATAGTAAAATGACTGAACCTAACGAAATTTTTGTACATAATTTCCATGAAGAAAGGTTTATTTAATCAAACAATTAATTCAAAGTCAGTGCACAGCCTTTTTTGTCAGTTGGTACAGAAAATTTGACAATGTCCTTTTAAACAAATTTTATAATTTCGTCGTTTAAATTAATTGTACGTGTTTCAAAATGTAAACTATGATCAATACACTTGTACTACCGTGCGTTACGTATTAAAAAAAGTCAATATAGTTGTATATCTAAATTAAATGTGTAACATATGGTCAGTTAGAATGTTTTGTGTACGTCTGACTCTAATTTTTTTTTGTAACAAGGTTGTACTGTCAGAACATAGTATCTTGGTACAATACGTTTTATATTTTTGAGAATCAAATTCATTACAATATAGGAAGTATTAGAGCTAGGAAAATTATATTTGTAATTGAATTTCATTTTTAGTAGAGATGTACCTGCCAGGCGCTAGGCTATCTAAGCACACGATTCCCATCGAGTTACCTTTTGGAAAAAATTATAGGTATAATAGTGTCTAATCTAACGTAATCCCATAAGAAATGTTAGTCCCCGGCTTCCCTTCTGCAGAAATTCACCCTTCGCCACTGGTGCCTGCCGACTAGTCGGGAAAGCTGACTATCTGGTCAAAAATGCCGACTAGTTGGACATTTGAGTGCCAACTAGTCCTACCGTCACTAAAAAAAAATTTACTCGTCTACTCCGTCAAGAAATGACTTTTGTAGTTTTTTGGCAACCATAGCGGCAACACTTGTACTATTTCATTAAAAATGTCATTGTTGCCAGTAAAAAAAAAATTGTAATGGAGTACGCATCACACTTCTAACTGACCATAAAATAATTTATATAAATTATGTTTTGTTTTTTAATCAAAATTTGTTGTTTTTTATTATTATTATTATTAATTATTATTTTTTAACAATCTATTACCATTGTAAATTATTATAATTATTGTGTTTCATGTAAAAAGGACCAGTGTATAAATAAATATATTGAAATTGTGTATTTTATGTTGAGAATGTGTCTTCAGTTGTATATAATAATAAATATGCTAAATAAATAAATTAATATTACTATTCACCTCTAGGTCATTTTATTTTTATTACAATTTTCGATTTAAAATTACAATATTTTTTCGTCATATTTTGTTGAAAAACCGGGGCAGTAGAACAATCTTTTTCGTTTCAATATTTGTCGAAAACGAAAGTATTTTTTTTTTAATGAATTTGGGTTTATTGAAATAAACCCAGATATGCCTTTGTACACTTCACAGTAAGCTTTAAAAGCTTGTGTCTTGAAGTGGAGTTAGTCGGCATCGGAGATCGAACCCACGCTCGCTGGATCAACAGTCGAAAAAATATGGTTCCACAGTCTGTCAAAAGAGATGATTTTCGATGAGGGCGCTATTCGTAACTTTTTGACAACTGCGGCGGCAACACTTAGTAGAATTTCCGTAGACTAAATCATAGTTCTAATTTAATTCAAGACTATCTCTTTTTGGACAGACTGTAAAGTACATTGTATTATCATTAACTCGATATGGTTGTCGGAACTATTATTAAAATGATTTTTAATGTACGTTTTGAACATCACATGTTTTGACTCATTCAACTTCGCTGCTCTGTGTTTTAATACGTCCTATCCTAAAAGAAATCGCTGCCAATAACTAATTCATGACCATTATTAACCCTTTACCTCGATCACCGTACTGCGTCCTCTATAGATAACGTGCTTCGTGCAGTACGGAGTGGTTAAACACTGCCCAAATAAATTAGTATAACACTACTCATGATAAATTATCGTGTGCTTTACGGAGGATGGTGCATCGTCATTGAGAACGAAACGCTTCTCGAATCGTAACAAACATTCCTTTTGTCTGCGCGTATCGTAATTAATAAATTAATCAGATCCGATCTTTATTTGTGAACATCGCAATGTGTAAACGAAATCCCTCCTCGTTAAGACAGAAAAATATATTGTGAAATCGTAATATGCATTACTGTGTAACCTTTCTGGTTGTAATTCGTTCGTTATTACCGCACCGTAACCAGATTATGTGATGTGGTAACCTGATTATGTAATGTGGTAACCTGATTATGTAATGTGGTAACACGATTATGTGATGTGGTAATCAGATTATGAGATGTGGTAACACGATTATGTGATGTCGTAACACGATTATGTGATGTGGTATGCGGATAATCTGGTAATGATGACCGTAACCAGATTATGCGTGCGATGTGGTAACCAAATAATCTAGTTACGATGTGGTTAACAATGACCGAATTGCAATCAGAATCGTTACATGGGTCGTTGACTCAACGATTAGAACTCATCCCTCGTAAGTTAGATATGGGTTCAAATGGTCTGTTCTATGCTTTACTATACACGTTCTGCTGATGTGAGATGTGTACGAAAGTATTTATAAATAAGTCCAGAAATATGTACGTTAAATTATATGTTTTTCAATGTTAATAATACATTAGGACTACCACATATTTAACGTGATTATGTTTTGGCATTAGGAGTACATGGTTTGCGCAGTCAATTGAGGCGGCAATCTTTTGAGCGGGAGGTGCCAGGTTCAAACCCCGGTGCTGGCGACGTATTCCACACTTTGCGATACAGGCTTTAAGTCTAGTGCAAGGTGTGGGGGAAAGTATTTGGGTTTGTATATGCAAGCCCAGATCCTTTTTAAAAAAAAATACGGTTGCAAATCACATATGATATTTTTCTGTCTACTAACGATGAGTGTATATTAGGAAGGTTTGACGTTTGAGGTTAGGTTTGTTTGTTTGAGCCTTAAAATCAATTGTTCATGATAACAGTTAGTCGTACCAAATATTAAAAAGATATTTCGAGTGAATTTTGAACGTGGCAACGTCGCAATCTACGAGCAATTAATTATTGTAGAGTATATTTAATTAGCTAGATTATTTTTACGGGAATCGTCGTTTAGGCTGTTTTTGAATCAACGTATGCTTTCGTTGTGTCGTTGTCACGTTTACAGTCCACTTTTTTTTAACTATTAGGTTTTTAAACAGTTTGTATGAAAGATTAGATTATTATAGTGAATATTGAAGTGACTTTTATATTATGTAATGTTATATAGGGCGTAGGTTTGTTACTGTCCTCGTACAAATATGTCACATGCGGAACTATCGTCTGATATCAAATAATGAAAATCGTTTTAAACTATGCCATACTGTAAAATGGAAGCAATGCAGTACAAAAATATTACTATTGTCACAATGCAGTTTTTTCCTCACTAAATATGGAAATTCACTTAAATTAGTAGTGATCTCTTTAAGTTATTGTATCATATTTTTATGAAACTAATGTTTTATTATTATGTTTTGTACATCTTTTGAAAGAGCATAAATCAGAGAAGTTTTTTCCAGATTTCTGAATCTTTGGCCAATTTCTTTCTTATCTAAAATCCCCTTCAAAGTTGTAACTTGTTTTTGAAATATCTCTTCCTCGAAACATTAATCCGATATTACATTGTTGTTTTTCAGAATAAAACTAAAGATTTAAACATAGTAAGCAAGCAGATTAAGAAAAAAGAATAGTAAAACTAAGTAGGTACCTTTACTTACGATGCTTTTGAGCTAAAACCTGAGTAATTCGGGGTATTTCGAAAAAAAGGTAAAATCTCGAATAACTCTTTCTCTAACTTTGGACTAAGCTAAGTTTGGCTCAAAAGATCCCAAATGAGCTATTCTATTACCCCTGGAGATATATATATCCATCTATCAAATACCCTGTATATTACGTATTTTATTGTTACCGTTTTCATTGTTCAAGGAGTAATAAATTGGTATTATTATCAGTGTTGCCATATGTACAGATTTATCTGTATTTATACAGATTTTCGGCAACGGGAACAGACAAATACAGATACAGTGAAACTCGGATTTTAAGTTCCCGCATTTTAAGTTTTCCCGGATTTTAAGTTTTTTTTTGCCGGTCCCGTTTCACCCCCATACATTCCAGAACAAAAATTTCCCGAATTTTACGTCAGGCGCGAATAACCGTTCCCGGATTTAACGTTTTTTTTTCGGCGGCCGAACCTCGAATTTGGTTCCAAAATTTTACTTTTTTCTCGAATTTATGCCGCAAACTCAGCCGTTTTATACAAGAAACACCTTTTATCTTCGTTTTCGTGAGCGACGTGAGCAATGATACATCCAAACAAAATGAAAATTTTGACTGTCAAAAATTCCGAAAATTATTACGTAAAGAAAGTATGTCAAGGTCATTTTGTTACCCTTTTACTTAATGCCAACACGTGCTCCATGGTACTGCATGGTACCAACATAGCTTCGCATTTAGAGACGCGACGCCGGCAGTATATGACGTGTACTGCGCGCAACATAACCTCAAAATCGCGTAGTATAAAACAGGATAGTTAGATCCGAGTTTTCGCATTTTTTAAATGTTTTTTAATTAGAAAATAATTTATAAGTTCCAGAAATACATAAATTCAATGTATTTCTTTATTTTCTGTATAAAAAACGTTAAAAGTCGATCAATAAATTCGTATGCGAAAAAAACCGCAAAATTCAAATTTTTTTGCTTACATGGGGCATTTTCTGAAAATTCAATTTAGTTTTTTTCGTAATAATTCACTTTGGTTTTTTGTAAACTCGAGGTTTCACATAACTACTGTTAATAAATCACTCCTACAACATGATAAATGAAGTTAACAATAAAAAAAATGTATGTTTGTATGGGACATACTAAAATATAATTTCCCGCATTTTAAGTTTTCCCCGATTTTAAGTTTTTTTTCCCCAGTCCCTAGAAAAACGTAAAATCAGGGTTTCACTGTAATAAATTTTACTCTGTTTTATACAGATTTTTGGGATTTTGGAAATTTCCTATGATAAATCAGAAGAATAAAGTAAAAAGAAACAGATTCGATCACAATTGTCATTTGATAATTAGTAAATATATGAAAATCTTATTTGTAGAATGAGTAAAAATGTGTACAAAAAGAAATTAGTATATTTTATCTAAGCACGAGTACTGTTATTTTCTCAAAAAGGTACCACAAAGGTTAGTTTTTCAATAAACTACAATATTTTGTTTGTTTTAAAATTTAATTCATACAGATTTTTTGGCTTTTTATGCCTTTTTATACAGATTTTGGCTTATTATAATCTCATACAGATTTATACAGATTTCTAGACTTTGAAATACAGATTTGGATTTTAAAAGTGTGGCAACACTGATTATTATACACACCGCACCATCCATGATTGGCAAGCCATTTTTGTATAGAGAAATGTTCCGGATGTGACATATTTGTGTTGAGGGCGGTATAAAAAAACCGATATGCAAAAATAGTCTCGTATTGATATACAATATATAGTAGGTACTACTAGAATTGGTTACAAGAATAATTAATATTAAACCCTAATTATATAACAATATTTTGTATTTTATATATAAAGATACTAGCGTAGGATGAATGCTATTGTATATTACTATATATATTATGAAACAATTTGTAAATAGTACATTCTCATATTATATTATATATTGTATCTATTATATATAAAAAGAAGTTGTTTGTTATTCTTATGTATAATAAATAGTAATAATAATATAGATCATTGAATTATTAAACTACCTATTATTGTAAATCTTCACTTATTTTATCTGTTACTGAGAAACATTAATATAATGACAGATCATAGTTCAGTTGTCCTTATCAAAGTATCACAGTTTAGTTGCCCATATCAAAGTATCATAGTTTAGTTGCCCTTATCAATGTATCATGCTTCAGTTGTCCTTATCAAAGTATCATAGTTCTGTTATCCTTATCGAAGTTCAGTTGTCCTTATCAAAGTATCATAGTTTAGTTGCCCTTATCATAATTCAGTTGCCTGTATCATAAATCAGTTGTCCTTATCATAGTTCAGTTGCCCTTATCATAATACCATTGTTCAATTGCCCTTATTATGAAACCATAATTCAGTTGTCCTTATCGTAGTTCAGTTGCCCTTATCATAGTTTGGTTGTCTATCATAATATTATAGTTCAGTTGCCCTTATAAAAGTATCATAGTTCAGTTGCCCTTATCAAAGTATCATAGTTGAGCCGCCTCTATCACAACTTAGCTACAGTTATCATAGCCTAGCTAACAAGGGTTGTCAGTAATTCGAAAGCCATAAAAAATCTTCACTTCGATATGTGTGAATGTTTCTCAGCAATAGACATTGATTAATTTCCATTAATAATTAACGTGCAATTGTTGTTTTCTCGTTCACTGCACCGCCCATTCGCTCTCATGTTAAAGTGCGCACGTTATTTACAGATTGACGCATGAACTTGGTGTAAAATTAAAATTTTAAGCTCATTTGTTGAATCGCGTATCATAAACATTAGAGTCACAAAAGTACATATACAAGTAATTGTAAAAAATCTCCATACTGTAACTGCTGCTGCAATTAAAAACTCGTTTTGATTTCTACATTGCATTGTACAAGAATTGATGTGCAGTTTTATGATTTAAAAGGAGACTGGGCAAAAGTAGACCAAGAGCCCCGACTGACGAAACTAGGGGAAAACGAATGTACTACTTATCATTCTGGAAAATACTATCAAGTTCTGTCATTATTGCTTTTATCCCAGATCCCAGGAAAATGCAAACCAAATTTAATCATCACTGGAGGATCTTGGGCTAAGTTTCATATATTATTGCCCATTGTCCTTTCTTGTGTTCTATTTTGGATTTTTTTTTATACGGGTGTAAAGTGAATGCAGCGCCCCTAGCGGTGCGGTCCAAAAAACTGCCAGATTAATACAAATTTTTATTCAATTAGGTTATGATTTATTTAATTCAAATTTCCTTACAGATTCATGCTAATTTATGTTCCCCTTATAAAATAATGATATTGTGCCACACTTTTACCTGACATTTCAAAGTAAAACACACAGATATTTGACTATAAAGTTGCGTGTTTAGTATGGAAAAAGCTGTCAAACTTGACAGTTGGTATCACACTTTACACCTGTATTAGAAGCTGTTATTGTTTAGTGTTGCTAGTAAGAAAATTTTGATTTTACCCAAGTCCATAGCGGTGTGTAAATGATTGATTAAATTATTATTGACTTGTGTATATAAAATGCAATAAACGTATTAATTTATAATCTCAATAACTTTTCCTAAAATTCTTTGTTTCCTATATAATAAAAAGTAATGTAACAAATAAATAAAACCTTTGTTTTACTATCCATCCACAATCAAGTTCTTTTTTTATAATAATGCAGTCCACCCTATTTTATTTTATTAGATGAGGTGTACTATGTACTGCGACCTATAAGATCTATTGTACTCCCCCTACTTTGCCCATCTGGTGACTACCCAGTTAGAGCAGCCCCTCTAGTCCCAGACGTCTTACGAAGTTCAGCACTCGGAGGGGGTCAAGGGTGGGAAGCGAGTCCACCTCTAGTCCACCCTAACTGGGTGGTTTGGTAAGAACTGGGAACTCATGCTCACGCCGCACCCTTGGGGAGTAGCAGAGAGAACAGATTGCCAAACTTTCCTATCCTTACACACACTTCGTGCCTCCGTCACATTCATACAATTTATTGTACGCACTCTACGATTCCTGTCAGCCCTTGAGAATCTGGTCTACACGGTCGAGCCATGTGGTTCTTGGACGGCCGCGCTTCCTTACACTTCTTCTTTCACCCACGTATATTTTCTTTGTTTTACTTTCATCATCAATAAATAACACGCAGCGGATGCAGCATGCCCAGGATAGCGATCTGTGGAAAGTCAAAGGGGAGGCCTATGTCCGGCATTGGAATTAAAACGGCTGAGAAAGAAGAAGACGAAGTAATTGCAAACAATAATTTTATTGAAATAATAATCACAAAATTCAAAAATACATGATTTGCATAAAAAAATAAAATAAATACATAGCCACAATTACTGTATAATGGAAAATAAACTTATAAATAAGCTGCATCTTTCTTCTTAATCTATTGTATAACAATAAAATCCAAAAAATGCTCAAAAATTATATTTATATATGTCGCCGGAAATTTATGAAATCCATCATTGTATATGATTCCTAAGAAATGTATACATTAGGGTGGCCCTTGTACGTATGGGAAAAAAAATTGGGAAATTTTACGGGAAACCGGAAATTTTACAGTAAACCCGAAAAAATATCAAAAAAGAGTGGGAGCCAATTATACACACTGGGGATCGTACCGATAAACATTATAAATCACAAAATAAATACAAATTTTAGTAATTTCTTATCCTTATTACTTATGATACATATCTCCATACTAGTCCATACATATTTTCATACAAAACTTTGAATCTGAAATATATCAAATTATGTAAAAAAAATTTCACGCAAAAATGAATAGGTTCTTCGGTTTGATTTAGATTTTATTCTCGATTCTATCTATGTGCCAGCCTTGACGAAGAAAATAATAAGTTTTTGATATTTCCTAAAAAAAGTATGAATTAACGAACCTGTGACAAATTATTTCACACATTTCCTTAATTGTCCCGGCACTATACGATTCCTAAATGTCATACATTTCCATTGACATATACATAACCTCAAACTAAAACAGTAAAAATATAACGGAAAGCAGATGGAATACAAATAAATGTGCGTAAAGCCAAGAAAATATATCTTAAGTTACGTATAATTAGTATTTACAATATGTAATAAATGAAAATATCAAAATAAAATGCATCTATGTAAAATAAAATAAATATATAAATCAAAATGCTTCACTTAAAACTATTATTTCTTGATATTAATTTTATTTCTACTCTTTATATTCGGAGGCCAACATTTCACATGTTAGACGTCCAGATTTATAAGTCGCGTGGATGAGATTTGACGATAGAGCCACTAGTAACACAATCAAGTACCCAACTGTGGAGTTATAATAAATACAGTTTGCCAAGAAAGAGAAACGACGGTCAAGGGTCTCAGACATTGTGGAGAGAGTAGGGACACTGAAATGGCAGTGGGCGGGTCATGTGGCAAGACAAAAGGACGACAAATGGACCCCCAGAGTACTGAGCTGGAGACCCTACGAAAATAGAAAGTGTAGGGAGACCACAAAGGAGATGGGCCGATGATATCGTCGAGTCGGTGGGATATGGGCGGAGACAGAGCGCCCAAAACAGAGAATTGTGGAAGAGACAGGAAAAGGCCTATATCCAGCAGTGGAGGGAAAGGGGCTGAAAGAAGAAGAAGAAAGAGAGGGTCTTGTAAGAATTCGGAACTACAATAATTTTATGTGCTGGCAACAATGACAATTCTATTGAAATTCTACAAGTGTTGCCACTACGCCCTCCTTGAAATGCATATCTCTCTTTACGGACTGTACTGGTAACAAAATATATTACCCAACTGCCAGGTTATAATAAATAATCTGTAGTTTGTTAGTTTTTAAAACCATCACGAATTAACAAACGTAAATTTGTCTATGGTGATAGAATAGTGCGTTCTAAATTCAATTTTCTAATTTGAAATATGTTTCTACAAAAAAAAAATAACTAAATTTATAAAATGCGTCACATATAAATAATTTCTCTACAAAAAATCAGTGCATTTGATTTTCTAAACTTCTCTCAACCAAAAAATATAATTTTGTAACAAAATGATAATCTCATTATGGGAAAATGTAGATTCAATTAGAAAAAAATCTGGGGTACGCGTTATCAATTGACTACATTTTTTTAGGTCATATAGACTTTCGGATTCGGTGTCCAATTCTCGTACAAAAATAATGGGTTTTAGAATATAATGAATATTATTTTTGCAGTACCAATTTGCAGCCAATTTTCCTCACAATCCTGTGAATTGTTTGAATATTACGAAACAAAATAACATTAGTGCAAAAATATTTGTGAAATATGATTTACAGATAAGGCTGCCACCTTTCAAAGAGGGTAGGCCCGGAGATTTCGGAAAAAATCATAGGCCCGGAGATTTCGGAAAAAATGGGGGTGGGGGAATTCGAAAAGAATTCTGTGTAAACCAAAAAGTGAAACGTGGCCGGCCTCCGCCCTCTATATCTCTGCCGCCCATAGTCCCCAGCCTACTCAATCTTTTGGCAAATCCCAGTCTGACCCGGACATATACGAAGCTAACCCGGACCCCGGAGAAAACCACTCAAACCCGGAAAGGTGGCAGCCCTATTTAGACTTAGGTTAGGTTAGGTTGTTATTTTATTATTGCGTTGGTGAGAATTCAGTTGGCTCTAGAATCCTGCAGTGAGTTTCCTTAATGAGTGGCACGGTGTAGGCGACACACTCGTCCCAGCCTGGTGATCTCCAGGCGTTCTCTCTCGTTTCCTTCCTAGATTGTAAGTCCTTATAACCTGAAATATTACAACATTTACATATTTTTTGTCTGTGCTCAAACTTTGTAATCGATTTCTCCACGTTTTCCTGACTACTTAGAGACCTGAAACTTTGCAAACATACGTAAAGTCGATGACAATACAATTCTGTACTACTTTGAATCAGCCTACTCCAGAGACAAAAAAGAAGTAAAGGGTTTCAAAGGGATCAAAGAGTTCTGTGGGGTCATGTGTGGTACCATATAAAAGGGCGTTGGAAAAGATATCCAGATCTTAAGTCAGATCTTGTCTAGCTCGAGCCTTGGAAGACACCGAGCGACCGAGAGGATCCAATTACCGCATACCGTCGTGTTTGGTATCTCACGAAAACGCTTTACGAGTAGAACTCATATCTTTTTACAAATTTTGATTCTGTTTATTCTTGGTGGGACGTGCCATTGGAATGAAGGAATCCAAGCACCTCAGAAGGGCGTGTTTGGTATCGTTAGGAAGACCGCAAAAAACAGTTCTAGGATGTGAAGTCATAAAATCTTGTTATTAAAAAAAATTTTTTACAATTATATAATGACATACAGTGATATAGTTGAACTTACACCAGAAGTGATGTACGTTATACAGTCTTCCAATTTGTGAGAAATATCCAGCAAAGGCTTCATCATTACTCTTCCTGTGGTTTATAGCTCGGGCCCAGTTGTTGCCCCACTCAATCATCGTGCCGGGCTTCAAACTACAAACACCAAATCAATATTAGAGTATATCTACACAAACAGAGCTGCCCTAGATAAAATGCCGCCCTAAGGCGAATACGAAAATGCTACCCCCAAAAATATGTGTAAATTACCTAAAAAAATACCTAGATAACCTCGATAACAGTTTTCCAATACATAGTAGGGAGAACTACGATTTTAATATTGATCTGACACAAAAACAAGTAAAAACACCGCAGGAATTTTTTTTTAGAAATAATGTGGGTGCTGATGAATATGCTTGCATCTAGTTATATTGTACAAGGCAAATGACGGTGTAATTAGCGTCGCAGACGAAATTTTTTACACAAAACATTAGTAGTCATTCAGGTTACCACCTCCTCGATTTCCTGCCCCTTCAAAGTACCGCCCTTAGGCTTTGCCTAACTAGTCTATTAGGTAGGGACGGCCCTGTACACAAATCTATGCGATAAACAAATTTATAAATAAAGTTACGAGTTATAAGCAGAAAACTAAAATTTTCCCCATTATTTACCACGTTCCGTCACAAAATTTTCCATTCTGCACCACAAAAAACATAGAATGAAAGAAATCCAGACTACCCCACAACTGTCCCGGCAAAAACACAGCTGGCTTGGACTAACACTTATATTTACCTATATGATCTAACTTCGTATATGTTCTTCCCCTCCCTTGGATGAGCTGCAGGCCAGTAGCTGAATGCCAGCAAATACTGCAGATGTCTGGACCTCAGGTAACTTCCTCTCTCTTTCTCCAACTTTGAATAATCCTGTAATATGGAAAGAATTAATTAACACTATAATCTGTTTTTGTGAATCATATTAGTAGTGATTATTGAAAAACGATTAATATGTTATTGTTATACATTATAATTTATTTATTTTTCGTTTGCTTAACACGTTAAACACAACACGCTTCGGGTTGACTATAACATATTGGTTTCGCAATAAGTCCGCCTTTTGGCACACTATAATTGTCTTGTTTTTGTAACTATGTATATTTTCTCTGGCCAATGAAGATTTATTTATTTATTTATTTAAACACCATCGGAACAAATAAGAAAATTTACGGGAAAATATTTTTCAGAACTTCCTAAATCTTGGAACCTATTTTCCAAAATTTACAGAACAGCTGTGTCCCACTGCACAGGATAACTCTCGAGCGCCATGCCAGTCACTTACATATTCGAAATAAATGAGAAGCGTTGCCGTTGGCGCCAAAAAACATTTTAAGTACATTTTTGCGTGAGGTCACCGGTGACTCCTATGGTGTTTAACGAGTTACATATACGGATAATAAACGTACGTCAAAGTCACGAATGCTCGATGATAATTCACATTAAGTTCAATTTCTACTCACATGATCTAATTTCAATTCTTTCTTATTGTGATCCACCATCTCAAAGCCTCCAGTGTACTTCCACAAATGCAAGGCCTGGTCCATGTCGCCTACCGAGACGGTCCACGACCCCATCAACTCACAGCACAGGTCCTTCCTCGAGTGTACTATGTCCACAGAGGTTTTGCTGAAAATAACAAAAATAAAACAAAACTGAACAACATATTAAAAAGATAATTTTGAAAATCACAATTTTATATTTTGGGAGACCATCGGAATTTTCTACATGAAGGTCCATCTTTTGCTGTGTATCTGTTGAGATATAACTACTTGTTATATTATAATGAGTTTTTCGTTTTAGTGTAGTTAGTCCCTCTCTACATTTTCGGGTAAACGGTTCCACATATTCACCACTGCATTGCAAATAAAATTCTTTCTGGTATTACTATGGTGAGTGAGTCCCTTGGTGAGTTTCATAGAATGTCCTCTCAAATGGGTATTGGTATTCAGGGTGTAGATGGAGCTGATATCGAGAACATCATAGTAGCCATTCATAATCTTATATGTCTCGATGTCAGCATTATTGGAACAACTTACTAAATTGAAATATACCTAAATTAGGTATTGAACTGGATTTATCTGCATTGCACAGACGGAAATACATTACAGTTTTTTCCTCAACAGAGACGAGAGGCATCTTCATTCACATAACTCCTTTGGGGAGGAAGCAGGATGGGTGTTCTGACGCTTATGAGTCGGCTTTGGCTGGCTTAAGTGATCACTTTATGCTCAGGGCAACGTTTTCCCACTCCACCACATCCTGCTGTCAATTGTGCAATTTTTGAAAGTTGAATATATGCCACTGCCGGAAATTATTTCACATTGACCCAATGTTTCAGATGCTAACGCCATCTGCTGAGGTGTGGAGGCAACATTTGCAACCGACATTATGTGAATGAAGATGCCTCTCGTCTCTGTAGAGGTAAAAAATTAAAACTCACTAATTCTTAAGATATTTATCTACAGAGTCAGCTCTCATGTTGTGTGTGTGCAGAGCGTAGATGACTTCCTTATCACTGAGCATCCGACTGTGGGACTCCTTAGTGGGCTCAATCTTCCTCACCAGCAGCTTGGACAGCCAGCCCTCCCCACCCTCCGCCTGGCATGGGGCACTCGTGGAAATTAATCTGAAAACACTACCATTATTAATTTTGTGATAAATTGGTGTTATTATTATTATTGTTGTTAAAGTCGGTTAAGTGTAAAACTGATAAGGCCATATCTGAAATGTATGCATTGTTGTATAAATGTTGATACAATACATCTTAGTAATTCAACAATTAATGGTAATAGCTAGGGATTTCAGACATACGAGATAAAAGTGTTTCACTGTACACTATTGCTATGAATATTAAAGTCATTTTTCTCTTTACGTGAGAGACATTTTCTTTTTTAATAGCCAATGCCCTAGCCAGGATTCTGCACTATCGTTAGCAATATACATTGGGAGATTCGATGCCCCAGGTACCTGGGACTAAGAGATGTGCAGGGACGTAGAGTCAACAAACATATTATACAGTTTATTTACTTGGCAAATTTTGTTATAATGCACGCTGATACAAGTTACGTGGATTTATAGTTTACACTTCACTTATTGTTTTATTGCCCTATAGATATTGATGGTTGTACAGAATTCAGCTAAAGATGGAAGCCCCCGTAATTTAAATACAAAGAAAAATAATACTGTTGCTCAAGAGCCGTCTATGGAATTATAGGATTAGTAAGGTTTTATTGCACCTCATCAGGCAAGTGGCATCCAAATTCCCTATGTATAGTTATCAATATACGTAGTCTGACTTGGACTTGCAAACTCACTAAAATATAACGGTATCTAGTTCACGTTTTATTTATTTGTGTAGATTCCGATTGCCTTAAATAAGGCCTAGGGATAATTGAGAAGCAACAAATTGTGTGTTAAACAGAAAAATATTCAGATAAGTAATCAAAGAATGTATTTAAAAGTAAATTACCATATCCAAAGTATAATGCAGTAGTTGTAGATGACAAAATGAAGAAGAATAATCTACCACACAAAATACAATGCACAATTGATGGAAATACCTACATGTCTAATGAAACCAAAGTTCATTTCAGATTCTTATGAGAAACTAATAAGGGGACATAGAGTCATACATTTCCTCCAGCATACTGTCTATTCTACAGTATTTATAACTGAATTAATTGGGATTGCTATTCAGTTATGTTTATTTGTTTTTAAAAACAGATGTTATTAAAATAAACAAATCGTCAAGTTCATGGAAATGATAATGCTATAATAAATTTGTATCAAAGCCATTGTTGTGTAATAACCAATAAAATAATAGCAAATATAAGTATATTGGATGATATTATGCGGCGGCTATTTTGGGAAATATGTGAATCTACATTATGAACGTCAGATATTAAATTATCAAATTATTAACAACAATAATTGTGTTTTTAAGATGGTTACCTTAATGTCTGAGGTATTATAGATGGAATCGTACGTAGTCTACTTAACGAAGACATTTTAAAGAGAATAATATAAAAAATATAAATACAAAACCCGAGACACTTCTTATCTAATGACAGTTCGACAAAATTGATATTCGACTTTTGAAGGTTATCAATATCTAGGGAATTTTGCAAAAGTCAATCAAAATAATATTGGTAAATCAAGAATTTTTCGTATCACACAGTTTTCAAAATGATAATAAATACAGTATGTGGGTTGGTTTTTTTACGCAAATTGCAATCTGATGTTGCCAGTTTTTAAAATACATTATGACGTGTGAACAAATTAATGACCGCATAGCTGTGCTTGGCTCAGCACGATTTATAAATTAATTAATTTAATCACAATTTAATATTTTGTATTATTTTTACAATAAAATATTTTAGGTGACGCTTGATTTTAGCTGAAAAGCTGAAGTTATAAAAGAAAGTTACATGACAGCTCAGAAAATTATTGTCTATGAACGACCGCAGTGACCACAGAACACATATACTCTCTAAAGTGACAGTTAAAATTGTGACGTAAAGTCATCGAATCGGGTTCCGATTATCAAAATAATTAACTTTTTATAGTTTTTATCCCATTTTGTTTAGTTTTAGTGCAACAGTGTTGTTTTTTCATTAATAAAGTAGCAGCTGAGTACATTATTGTGAGGCTGAGAGCGCAAGCAACATGGGTAAAGTATATTTTATATGAAAGCTTTTAACAGTGTAATTACACCTCAGCGATAATAATCCACCGCATGTTTTGTAGGGGGTGTTGTCACGATATGCTTTCCTTTTGATTACGCACAATTAAACGGAATAATTATCGACGTTCCCACCATTTTTATACCGTATTTGCAGTAGCGCCTTATCATCCGATTACCTTCCAAAATCATTCAGAAAAACTTGTATTGTCACTAGTTTTTTAATTGTTTATGACGAAACATTTCATTCATCTTATGATTGAATAGTTTTTACGTCCATAAAATCGTTTAATGATCGAATTCTTTATAACTTCATTGAAAATTATATTCAATAGTTAATAATAATGTCATCTTCTTGTAATTTTTAATCCTTTCAAATTGTCCTTACAGTCAGCAACAAACAAATATAAATACGACTGTGCTATGCCCTCGTGCTGTGTCTCTTGCGGGGTAGGCAAAGAAAATCTGAACACCACACAGCCCTTACTTGCACTTCTTGTTCCATCATGTTCATGCAGTTTGTCGTACACTTACAACCCGGTACCATTGCAGTGCTGCGGCCCCACTTTTGTGAAAAACTTTTTATTTTATTCAACAAAGCGCTAAAATGGTATTATTTCGCTCGGCTCAACTGCGGGTGGGGCCGAACGAGGGCACAGAAAGTCAGAACATGTTTTTTTAAACTAATTTTAGTAAACTTACGATGTTTTGGACTTGAAATGTCGCTCCTGTCAAAAGTATACCTATATGATAAATCAATAAATAAGTGGAAAGTGAGCACATTAGACCAGCTGACGATCAGAATGACAAGTCCATCCTTTGCTGTCTATCTGTTGAGATGACTACTTGATTATTCTAATTGTTATTGTATTATTTCCATAGCTTCTTCAGAAGTGGCCAAACTTCAGCAGCATCTCGCACTGCTGAAGGAAGAATACACCAAGCTCCAGGCGCACTGTGCGGAGATAGAGCGCAAGTACAACCTGGCCGCCGCCTCCGCTGGGGATCTCAGTGAAGCCAGCTTTGTGTCCAGATTACTGATGACCGTCGCCACGTTGTATGATAAGGAAACATACTCGGATATAAGAGTTAGATTACTGAAGAGAAGCGTTCCGGCACACAAGTTTGTTCTGAATGCAAGATCTGATGAATTCAGCGAAGATGCTCTCTCCAAAGTGGAAGAATTAGGTAAGAAATGCTTTTATTTATTTTATTTTTATTTATTTACACAAAGATTCACCTACAGGCCAGGTGTGTATGTACAATAGGGTGGGCCGTTTTCCTTTCCTTGGGAAATCCGACCTTCCCTAGTTCCAAAAGGTTGCATTTGGGTCTCAAATGAATAAAAATCATCTTTAAAAAAATAAAAAAAAATGTCCTGAGGTTCCGCAACGCGCATTTATGTTGGGGAAAAATGATGAAAACGCCCTTTTTTAAAAATCGATTTTTAAATACTGTTTAGATTTTTTCCATAATTTTTTTGAGTTACGAACAAATAAAAATAGTGTATGTACTCTTTTTTATAGTTTTTCCCACAAAAATATTTATTTCTCTGAAAAAATATTGACCACGAAATCGATGAAAATTCGTACTTTTTTTATCTTAGCGGAGGTGTAACATTTATACATTTCTTTGATAGTTGGTAGCAGTAGATGCCCAAAGTGCATATTTAGCGTTTTAAATATTGTTATTTTTACATAAAAAATAATTATAATATGTATACTCGACAGCTAAATGCCCAATAATAGGAACTTTTGAATTTTCAAAGAAAATGTGTTACCTACGTATGATCACGTGTTAAAGTGTTATGAGTATTAAATAATAACTTGGAAATTAATACATGGAACCCATGACCCTTCATTTGGAGACCAGGACCCCCAAATACACACTTGGTGACAGTATTTCTTTATATATACGGAAGAATGCTTCATCACTAACTCTCTGTGAAACAAGAGTTAGATCAATGACCAATAATTTTCATTTGAAGTATAAAAATACGATAAACTCTTTTAAAAGCCGAGAAACATCTGAGAGCTTCTAACATAAGGTGAGTAAATTTCATTAATCTAGCTCTTAACTTTTCGATGAAGTTTTATGTAAATGCAGGATCACATGACTGTGCTCCAAAGATTTAAACGTGTCTTTAAAAGGAAAACTATTCTTATAAGACCAAAGGGGTCCTATGAAAAGGATAATAGTCAATGGTGACAAGAATGAAGATAAGAAAATAGAAAGAAGGACACCTGGATGGTATTTTCTGACAGCAATTTATTATTAGATTCATCTGATCGTAAAACACCTAATATGATATTTTCTACTACAAACAGAAAACTATTCAAATAATTTCGACAGGATAATGCTTTTATTACACACCAGACTTAATCATTAATAGTGATAGGTATAAAGTTTCTGATAGAGCTGGTTTTGGTCTGTTATAATGTGTGATACAAAAGCATGTTGCCCTGTGCTCTTCGGTATAAACTATAGACTTTTCTATTAAGTATCTTAGTACCTACCTTACAAATATATGGTATAAGTACCCACAAAATATTCAGATTTATGAATTATTTATTGATGCTCGAATAAAATTAATAATTAGTCGAATTAAATAATCAAATAAACGTTGGAAAATTCTACAAAATGTATTAATCGATGAACATTTTTCATTGATTCGCAAACCTGGGAGTGATAATATAACACATATTATACCTGAAACTGGATTTGCACTAGATATAACTATAGGTGGGCTATCGAACAAAATTTAGAAACTGAAAATATATCTCTACAACATCTAACAGTTATTGATTGTGATGCGCTTGAATAGGAGGGATTATTTTGCTATATAGAAAAATAAGTAGGGTGATTTGTTCGATGGTTTAATTTGTCTATTACATGGAAACTAAGGCACTTATATATTTAGTTAAATGGTGAAATAACTGAATCCTGTGAATTTTTAAGTTCAAATAGTTCATCACTTCGCGATTGCAACGATTAATATGTACACTTTTTCAGAAAATCGATGTAGAGTATTTTGATTGCAGTACAATATTTGGACTTAACTATACACACCAAAATACCTACTTGATATGTTCAAAACAGTATAATTTGGTCAATTTTATAATAATGTGCACAAACTTAAACCAGAAACAATAGCTAAAACGTTTTCACTCGTCCCATTTATTTCGTTAGTGTTTCTTTATAAAATGTTGTTACTTATTTTGTAAGCATGTTTTTTAGTATGTTTTCAATATAGATTATTATTCTAAAGCAAATGTTTATAATGAATTTATTGCTGTTTTAGTGTTGTTTTATCATTTTTAAGCATTCCTAAGTAAAAATATTATTAAATACTTTAGACTAAATGCTTTTTATAAGACCTTGCACATATTAGAAATTTATGGATTTTTTTATTTTTTTCAAAAATTCAAGGTCGTTGCGGAACCTCAAGATGGACTCCTAGGAAGCTAATATTTGGTGTGGTTAACACTCTTAGTAAACTGCAACTTTTCCGCACTAGGGCTATTCGAGATTCAAAAAAAAATTTTTTTTCATACATCAGGTGATGCACCCTAATGTACAACATTATATATCTCTAAACAATTCTGCATAGTTCACACCTTGTCCTATTAATGGTAAATACAAATTAGCCTAATAACATATTAGACAGTATTTCCATAGTATTTCATTACTAAAAACAAAGAACATAAAATTAAAAAAGCATCTCATCACTATTAATAGGAAGTATACTGTAGTTTATTCTTGCCTCGAGATATTCTCTCTAAAAGGTGAATTTTTGGAATTTGGAAAAGGTGGATTGTGAAAAACTGTAAAAGGAGCCTTTTTACAGTTTTTTTTTTCAGTTCGGATTCAGCACCCCCAAAACCTTATTTTTATAAAATGTATCTGGATTTATTGAAATAAACCCAAATACACCTTTGTACTCTTCACAGCAAGCTTGAAAAGCTTGTGTCGTGAAGTGGAGTAAGTCAGCATCGGGGATCGAACCCGCGCCCAACAGTCGAGCACGTTACCAGCCAGGCTACTGACCACCTCGAATAACCACACTCGACCACATAAATAATTATTAACTTAAAAACTTCTGTATTCTTTTTCTGGATATGCCAGCAGCCTTCCCCTGGCTACTGCATTAAATATGTCAATGTAATATTCGTAATAAGAAACCCTTGCATTGTGCTAGTGAAGTAGGTTGTCAATGGATTAAAACACATTTTTCACTCGACAGTCACACGTGATCTAATCAAGCTACCATTAAATCACGCCCTCCTATCTTCCTACTGTTGTGTTATCTATTGTTAGTAGGTTAATTCAGTAGATTCTCAAAGTGATAAGGCGTAGATAAATGTGTAGTTTATAGTTCGTCAATATTGATTTATAGCGCAAGAGCCGGCTGTTAAAAAAGACGCATCTTTAATTAATTTATTTTTTATAAAAGGGTCTGGGCTTGCATACACAAACTTAAACCCTTTCCTGCACACCTTGTACTAGGCTAAAAGCCTATATCGCGAAGTGTGGAATACATCGCCAGCCCGGGGTTTGAACCTGGCACCTCCCGCTTGAGAGACTGCCGCCTCAACCAACTGCACCAACCATGTACTCGTACTTTTGATCGAAATGTGGTTTAAATGACAGCTTATCAATAGGGTAATACATCGCACTAGGGTTGCCTATCTGAATCTTGCCGCAACCCCCCCTGCCCCCGTTTGAAAAGGTCCCCCTTTTCGATTTTTGCTTTTTTTAGGAATATGGTAAAAGATAAGAGAAGGTAGTCAATGACAAAAATAATCTTTTTGGACTCCTAATGGACCTTTTCGGGGGGGTCGGGGTTGCGGCAAGATTTTGATAGGCAACCCTAGTGCGATGTATTACCCTATTGGTAAGCTATCATTTAAATCACATTTCGATAAAAAAACAGATGCGTCATATTTTTAACAGCCGGCTCTTGGGCTATTAAGATTGCTATCTATTTAATGTATTATTGATTAGATAATAATTATGATTACTATTTTCTACTGTGTATTCTCCCTTAAATATTCCACTTTAGAAACACAAGTAGGTCACTAAACTAGGGCTGTCATGCGTCCCGGGACACCGGGACATGTCCCGGTGTCCCGGTCCGAGAGTCATTTGTTTCGGTCAGGCATTTCTTAATATTACTTGCTTAATAAAGCGATTCTCGGAGAGTTATTACGAAAATCCATTATTTTATCAGCCAAATATTTTCGTGCACACTTTACGATATGCTAAAAATTTGTGTCGTGAAGTGCGGAATGCATCGTCAACACTGAGATTAATTAGCGCCTCCAAATTGAGAGTCTGCCCTCTAACCAACTGCGCCAATAATTTTTATATCTCGATTGTTCAATATATTGTTTTTTGTTATTTTTTAATCTACAATTCATTCTTGTGGAGCGTTGGATTTTCTACACTTCGTAGTACCTACATTCTATGCATTAAATTATACATTGTATAAGAATACTGCCCTCTAACAGTGTAGAATTGAAGATGAACATTGTCAGGCTTAACCGACCTCGACTGACTTATGTGATCACTTTACACTTAAGTGCCAGCCGAGGTCATCATCTTCAATGCTATGTTGTTATACGAATACTGCATTATATTGTTTTTGTTTTATTGTAGACTGGACTGGAATGCCCGACGATGTTGGGGAGGCGATGTTAAGGTGGATTTACACGGATATTGTGGAGTTCTCTAAGGGAGACTCCTTCGCCACACAATTGATGAAGTGCTCGGCAAAGTATAAACTCAACGCTCTCATGCAGAAATGTGAGAAGGCTCTCATTAGCTCTGTCAACGTCAGGTCAGTCAGTTTACTTTTTCTACACGGTGCCATCGAAACAGAATTATTATTTCATACTGCAAGACTGGTGTTATAACTAGAATGAAAGTAATAAACTAAGATGGTTTGGTGATGCATGTTGAGAGATGACGGATGACGGGATGACAAAAACGGGGCCCTATATACACTAAATTCTTAGAGATAAGATAAGGAATGAGGTTATTAGGGAAATGAGTGACTGCAAAGGCTGGTGTTGTGACAAGAATGAAAGTGAATAAACTAAGATGCTTTGGGCATGATGAGAGAATGAAGGAAGACAAAAACGATATATCTGAACGAACGAAGAGGTGTGGGGAAACGCGGCCGCCCGAGACTGGCCTGGTCCGATCATGTCGACCAAATTCTCATGGATGGACGCGTTTTGAGTAAAAGGAATCGGAGAGCGTGTATGACAGATTGCATGAATGTGATGAAAGCTAGGAGTGTGTGTAAGGATGGGGCTGTCTGGCGCTCTGTCCTCTCTGCCTACCCTGCAAGGGACGTGGTATGAGGGTATAGATAGATAGATATTATTAATTTTGGTTAAGCAGCCTAGGCTGATGGGCCCAAATCAATGTCTGTGCTATCCGCCGTTCTGAGGAAGTCATCCAATCTGTTCTTAAAAACGTACACTGATGGTGCTTGTATCAGATTTCCTGGTAAACGGTTCCACATATTCACCACTCTATTGCAAATAAAGTTCTTTCTCTGATTACTGTGAAACCGTTCCTTGGTGAGCTTCACAAAATGTCCTCTCAAATGGGTATTAGTATTCAGGGTGTAGATAGAGCTGTGGAATGCCCTGATTTTAAAATGACTGATTCCTTCGCGGTAACCGCTTAGTGCAAATTTTCTTCGATGCACGATAGAATGCATTAGTTGACAAGACAATCAAGAACATTTAGTCAGTACACTTTGGTTTATAGATAGAGATAATATTGTATGTTGTATCTTGCAGGAGCTGTGTGAAGTTCTACTCGGCTGCGGATGAAATAAACGCATCCGCCCTGAGGGACCATTGCTCCTCTCTCATATCTGCGCACTGGGATGATCTTACAGGTACCTACTTTACCTTCATAATTTATTAGACTGCGACCTATAAGATCTATTGTTCTCCCCCCACTCTGCCTATCTGGTGACTACCCAGTTAGAGCAGCCCCTCTAGTCCTAGACGTCTTACGAAGTTCAGCACTCGGAGGGGGTCAAGGGTGGGAAATGATTCCACCTCTATCTGGTGCCTGCTCAAAGTTCTCAACCTCATGTATCTTACGGCACCTCTGTCTGCCAGAAGATGGTGGGAAGTTTCCTCCTCATCCTCACAATATCTGCATGTGCCATCCTCTTCGAATCTCAATTTACAGAGATGCTCCCTTAGCCGACAATGATACTTTACCTTCATACTTGTTCGAACTATAGACCGTTTTCTTTCAGAAGTGTCTCTCTTTCTCCGATCTTCTAGAGTAGTAACTTAACCTAACCCTACACATTTAGACGTTCCTCATAGGTCAGCTCTCTGAGTCCACTTCCCAATATATTTAAAGTTGTGTTCACTTATTTCCAGGTGAGGACTTTGAACACATGTCTAGCGCTCTGCTGTACCGCATGTTGAAGACTAAGACGACGCAGCCTCTCCACGAGTCCGTCCGTCTCCTCAGAGAGGACGTCGTATTCCTGTGTCTGGTTGAGAACAACGCAACCGTGAGTACAACACATATTATTTCATTTTGCATGCATCACAGATCACTGTTGTTGTTAATTTGTATTCGAATATAGTATGAACGTTCTATCGAATCGTGTAGTTTTGCTTATTTATCGTTTGGCAACGTCGAAGTAAATTGTTACAGCGTTAAAGTCTGACATCTTGGTTTTTGGGGTAAACCGTGTGTAGATAAACTTGATTGACGTTTTGACACTTCTGCTGGTGTCTTCCTCTTCGAATGAACCCGAAAAACTAAAACACAATGTCAATCGCACACCGTGAAAACTTTCAACATTTACTTACCTATTACATAATAAGCTTTTTTTTTTTTATTTATTTATTTTCATAAACGGCGTAAGCCTTTAATAATGCTATTACAATAAATAACAGATCACATATGTATATGACATGAACAAAAAATATGCGTAAACAATAAGTCAAATCAACCTAGGCAATCTTCAGTCAACAACTACACAATATATAGTGCAGGGGACCAATAAGCTAGACGTATCTCGTATATTAAAAGTTTCTGGGCGTGCATATACAAACCCAAATACTTTCCTGCACACTTTGTACTAGGCTAAAAGCCTGTATCGCAAAGTGTGGAATACATCGCCACCACCGGGGTTTGAACTTGGCACCTCTCGCTTGAGAGACTCGCCTCAACCAACTGCTCCAACCATGTACTATCTTTATTATAAAGATCCGATTTTAACGAACCCTGCAGCACCAAGCAGATAAAAATATTGACTGTTTATGGTTCTTTTCGAAAAATTGGTCTTCATTAAAAAGTATATATACTATTAACAAGCTGAATTGCCCGGCGTTGCCCGGGTATTACAGCTATTATGTTAAAAAAGAAAACAAACAAAAAGAAACCATGAAACAATCTAACCAAATATCGAACAACTAAAAAAAATAATTATTTTTAATTTAAATGCCATCTATATTTGGGTAGCAAAAGTTTTATTTCAAACGTATAACAAAAAAAAAACGACAATAAAATTAAATTAATTTAACGCCATCTGTGTTGGAGTAGCCAAAGTTTTATGAACTCTCGCGAGAGTATTGTGTTCTGTGTTCGCACGTCGCTGGGAAACGTCGCTACAGTACCTACATACTACATACATATGTTGTACGAATACGTAAGCGTATACGCAATACATGTTTTTCAACCCTTAGACTAAATTTTTGGTAAAACTATGAACGAAATATTTCTTTGTTTTGAATGTACTATGAAAATGTATAATTACAGCATTATATCTTAATTTATTACTGAGATATGGTACTGTAAAAAAAACCACCCCCAACCCTTTAATTTTATAAACTGATTTTTTTTGGGGACAGAATAACATATTTTGACCTTTTCTAAAGCAACCATTTTCTGGAAATTTCTATAAAAATTTTTTTTAGCTTATTAAGAGACATTTAAAAATCATCCCTTTCCTTTTAGCCCATTTTCATCCCTTTTAATTAAATTTTCGAAAAAACGGCCAAAACACCCTATTACTATTTTCGATAGGAGAATCTATGTACCAAATCTCAAGTTCTTACAATGTCTGGTTTCCGAGATATTGGCATACTCTGAAAAACTTTCAACCCTATTTTTCACCCCCTTAGGGGCGGAATTTCCAAAAATCGCTTCTTAGTGGAAGCTTTTGTATTAAAACCTATCTGCCTTCAAAATCTCACTTCTCTAGGATTAGCCAATTCGGCTCTGCGTTGATGAGTGAGTATGTCAGTCAGTCAGTCAGGACACTTCCAATTATAGAAGAGATAATTCTCGTTTTGACATAGGCTGTGTAAAAATTAAATAGTGATTACCTCTTTTCACAATACACCTTCTTTCAATGTCACCATTCCCATTGTAATAGAATCAGAATGCCAGGAATGTGATGTAAGAATTCAGGAATAAACGACGCAATACGCATCTCGATCTCATCATAATTTATTTAATTCATAAAAATAACAATAGTAGGTATTTATAATACAAAATAATAGATCAACAAATTATGTATAGTAATTACAATTAAATAAGCAACGTTTATATGTTTTATATACATGAATTCATCGTGGTTTTTGGCACAGCATTTGCTGTTTACTTCTATTGGTGTACGGGGTGTGGCAATTGAACTCCGAGAATTAGTAAATTAAACACAAGCATATGAAGTTATCAACCAGACTTTAATAACGACCTTCACAGTAGTCCCCTCCTAACTCAGAACTGCGCCAGTCATGCAGTGTTTCCGGTATGCACAATATTCCCCGTTTACTGCACTATTAATTAAATATTATAATCCGCGACCAAGTGTCCTGCGATCAAATGTCGCCACGTTCAGTTGTCGCCGCGACCAATTGTCGGCGACCAGTTTTCACATATCCTAAATGTCTATTCATTGAAAATGATTTTATTCCGTGCTTGGCAGTCTTGTATAAGAAATATTCTTTGTGTTTAGTCACCGCCACCTTGACATTTCTCTCTTTCTCTAGCCATGATGTAGGATTAATATATAAAACGTTATAGGCGAGGTTGCCATCACCGTCGCTAAGGAAATGTATGGAATAACAGTCCCTTAACAAGGAGTATGACAGACCATGTATTATATTCTGTTAGAAGATTTGACAGGAGTGGTGGTCCTGTTTGATCATTATGCTATGTTGCCAACTGTTACAGCATGGCTAGAGCACTTACTCTAGGAGGCAGTGGTTTAGCCTAATTTGGAATGCTATGCATATAATTAATAAGTATTCACAAGGCATTCTTCTAGCAATATTAAACATCTGATATAATTTGTTCCTTTATACAAATAAATAGCTTAGCTAATAGTAAATGCTTTATATTAAATGATAACTTTCTACAGTAAATAGTTTTCAGGTTATGTTATGTATATCTTCCGGTTTTATTTAAACAGTCAATTTTAAAGCTAGGCATATCGACATTTAAAAAATTACAACAAACGCGATACCTTAGATTTCGACAACCTTACTAAATATGCTTTGGAAAAAAATAGGGTAGATGCATTGAACCTTTATCTAGGAAATAATTGTAAAAGATTTTTTATTTCTTGTATAGATTTCTCAAAAAAAATGTGTAAAATATTTCTGATTTTTTTTCCTATAGTAGAAATTCGTTTCCCGAAAGTCGCTGAGTAATTTATTTTTATTGATAAAATGTATAATTATTTATCTAATAGGTTACCGCAAAAGTTTTTTGAATGGAGCGAAGTTAACCCCAAAAAATTAAAAACAAACACTATTTTTAACTTTTTTGCATGCGATTTTTAACCTTAGTGCCCCGGGAAATGACCGTGACGTCATAGTTGGGATCTGAACCTTGACTCTAAGGATCAATTCCTATGGACACATATCGTAACTTTGCACATTCACACTACATAATAACATGCATTTTATTTATGTTCGAATATACTGTCAACCTCGCATTACGTACTTTATAAAAAAATCAATTTCCGCACATAGTAGTTCTTATCAACACAACAGTACATATTTCACTAAACGTTTTATCGTCCTGTACAGTTTATCATAAACTTCTGTAATACTTCATAGCATTGAACACCACAATCACAGCCATAGCGTCCGTGTGATAGTTGAGCTCGCTGCCCTTGTGGACGCTGGGCGACGAGTTGCACAAGTGATTCCTACAATAGCAGTACTCGGTCGGTAGGGCCCTCGCTCCCTTGTCGTCTTGGAAGTGGCAGCCTTCTTGGTAGGCCTCTTGGATCTCGGTGGCCTCTTCCCATTTGTTCCCCTTCAGGACTTGGTAGTCGTGCTTCTGTGCGGCGCAGTCTCTCAACACGCCTTGCACGCGTTCTGAAACGAAAGAGTAAATCTAAATTAATATAAAGTAGACTGAAGTAAAATTATTTCAAACTGTCAAACGCAGTCATAAAATTTGACCGAGAAAGGACGACTACATGCTTTATTCGTACCTTATGGCTCTGGCATAAGGTACGAATAAAGCAGGTAATCTCATCCTTACACACACTCCTTGCTTCCATCACATTCGTGCAATTTGTCATAGGCACACGCTCTCCGATTTCTTTTACACAAAAAGTGTCCACCTTTCTCATACCTCTTCTTTCACTTATGTAAGTATATCTTTTAAGTCGTTCTGTCCTCATTCATTCTCCCCGCATGCCCAAACCATCCAGGCATGTTCCTTATCTTCTTTTCTTTTAAATTAAATAAATGTGGTAATACATTCCGTATAAGTTGTACATTTTGAATTAGAAATTATGATGGTCACGAGAAATTGTCATTCTTAATTTATAGGGAAATTGAAAAAGAAAAATTTGTAGATGAAATGTATTTGTTTAGCAAAGCATTGTGTCTTTACTACGTTCGATGCCGACGTGAGTGCATGCCTGGACACTACTAACGCCGCCATCTTTTTGGTGTCTTGATAGACTGATCAAAACTAATTGACAGCAAGTGGTAGCAAAACAATTGCTATCTCTATGAAGGCAACAATACATTATAATTGTTAGGTTGGCTAAGGTGGCAATACATGCTGGCAACATAATAATGACATTCCACCTCACGAGAGTCCTAATACATTCACTTAATAGTGCATCTATAACTTTTTCATGTCCTTGGATTGGCCAACTGTTAATATAATAATACTATTGCGTCCAGTCTCGCTATGTTCCCTGCAGAACAGTTCAGGGTGAAGCATAAAATATAATAGTTTTATTTACCATTATTCCCGAGCACCAGCTCAAACGCCTTCTTCATGCACATAGTAGAGTAGGGGCAGTCTACTATGTATCTGTCACTGTAGTCAAAGTCTACACACAGTCTTCTGGTCTGGTTACTCAGCTGTCCTGGTGGGATGATAGTGCACTGGTAACACTGCAGCGCCCAGCACTGTGGCAACACTGAAAAAAAGAAACAAATGGCCATAAGTAACACAATATAGGTATTTTGTGAAACATTACAAGGTGCTGTAGAGCTTGTATAGCTAATGGGTTGTTTTCTCGGCAGCTTCCAGCAATGCCCACCAGGTGGCATCATATGTGTAAGGGTCTATTGTCAAAAATTATACATATAATCCATTTCGCAACAGAAGTCTCACAGAGATAACTTGGTTTAGTATTGCTTGATGTGATAATAAGGGTACATCGACAGTTCGTAAGGGTACAACTGTTGGGGGAAGAACTGTCAGGGGACGAACTGTCTGAGGGACAAACTGTCAGGAGACGAACTGTTTGAGGGACAAACTGTCGGGGGACGGACTGTCACCAAACCATAATAAAATAGGGTTTAATTTTTTCTCTACTTTCAAATCATATTTTATTCGTTAAAAAAATTGGTCAATTTTTAGATTGTTAAAATAAACTGGCATCATTGTTTTTCAAACGTGTGATTTTTTGAAAGATGAAAGACTTTTTTGTAGATGGCAAATTATTGTTTGACATTTCGGGGAGGGGGGCGTTCCCCCTCGCTACCCCCCTCCCCCCTAGATACGCCCATGCATGTGATGACATTTTTGGGATGCATTCATTATTTTACACTCATATTGTTTTCCTACCATCCCTCATGTCACCAAACAATAGGATTATGCATAACTCACTACATGTACCTATTAGGTTAATGGCGTTAGCATAGGAAAATTGGTTCATTGTGAAATTATTTCCAGTTGTAGCATATACAAAAATGACAGCAGGATGTGATGGAATGGGTGAACGTTGCCTTAGGCATAAAGTGATCACTCAAGCTAGCCAAAAGTCGACTCGTAGCCGTCGGACACCTATCCTGCTTCCTCCCCAAGGGAGTTCACATAACGCTACATTATAAGAATGAAGATGCCTCTGGTCTGTGTTGAGGAAAAAACTGTAATGTATTTCTGTCTGTGCATTGCAGATAAATTCCGGTTCCATACCTAACCTAAGATAGTTTAGGTATATCCCAAATCATATATCTACTAGTGTTTGTGTGTAATTGGTATGTTGAGACATGTTTCCTGTCCCTTATCATCTTAATGTACTGAGTGGGTAGTGTGCCAGTATGTATATCATAATCAAATAAGTACCTACTTAACTTAACTCAGTATTATTTGCCTACTGCCAGTTGGGTTAGGTTGGGACCAAGGGATATCGTAAAGAGCAGTAGCAATTCTGTGAACGGTTTGTGTTATTGCACACTGTTCTCTGACAAATAACAGACCAACGAAAATATTGTAATTTAGCGTAGATATAAGTATACAATGCATTAATAATAATTTGACTATTTTGGGCGCCGTTTAGCGATTAAATCGCGTTATTACATATAATGCGGTTCATTCGTCCATCAGAAACACACAGATACACAGGCCATACATAATACATCAATTATATTCACACACACACTACACATTCAACTAATAACACTATGTATACTAATGCATAGTGTTATTATTATTGTTGTGCCCATCCTCAAGGATAGTCGCGTTTTGAGTAAAAGGAATCGGAGAGCATGTATGACAAACTGTATGAGTGTGAGGGAAGCTATAGGAGTGTGTGTAAGGATAGGGATGTCTGGCGCTCTGTCCTCTCTGCCTACCCTGCAAGGGACGTGGCGTGAGGGTATAGAATACTAATGCATGTACAGCATTTAGAGAATGTAATTGGATAGGGAAGATGCGGAGAGGATAGGGATAGGATTCAGGCGCAGCCTTTGCAGCTAGGTACGAGTATATAAATATATAAAGTATAAGAATACCTGCTACTGAATGATTCGTTCTACCCTAGAGTAGTTATAGACCGGTGTTTTAACGTTAAAAAAGGGGGTATAGCGTAGATAATTGTCGGAAAGCTGGAAACTGTTTTAATCTCTTCATTAACAAGCAAAGAAGGTTTCCTGAAGTTTGCACCAATTTTACGCTTGTGCTAAGTACAGGGTGTCCCAAAAACAAAAAAAAAGTTGAACTTTTTTCAGTTTTTCATTAATAACTCCTAAAGGAAGCATTCTAGACAAATTGTGTTCTCCTGTGAATTAAAGTAGATAAAATTCTTCGTCCACTGAGCATAAATACTACTCTCTACTTTGAAAAATAACTGAGAAACGGCGATTTAAAATTGTGATGTTTTTGTCAACAAATGACAAATCTCTTAATTTTCTTGATTCGTTGTTGAATATCTTTTAATCTATGCTACTTACAGCAAATTTTATTACATATGATTCAATGGCCGGTTAATTATCTATAAACTGGCATTAAAATTTTACCTCTATATTAAATTGTTTAGGATGTAGAGGTATTTAAAGACAGACGAGTGAAATAGAGAAATTTTTTAAACGATAGATTTCGGTATGTGAAAGGTAAGATAGACTTAATTTTGCGGCTCTTTCTTAATAACGTACAATTTTTTTAGTTAAAAACCGAAATTTCGCTATTGATACGCCACTGTGTAACAACTTATATCGAAAAGACTATTTTTTTTACCTTCATCAGTTTTACTAATATAACTCCTGAACAGTTGATGTTAGGGAAAAGATATTTTACTCAAAATATAACTAAAATTAATTTACTATAACTTGATTTCAAAATTAACTCAGTAACTTAAATAATAACTGAGTTACAGTGTTTGAAAAAAAGGGTTACTAAAAAAATTAAATTGCCTCGGCTATTTTTGTTGAATAACTCCTGAACCGTGATATAGAGAAAAAGTTCAAGAGATTTAAATATAAGGTAAATAAATTTTCTATAACACAAGCGTAATAAAATAACTTTAAAAGTTATATTAAGAAAGTTATGGATGATCAAAGTCAATATTTTGTGTAGCCATTCGACGCTTGTTTAGATATATTTCATACTATATGGCAAGCAGGTACTTTATTAGGCAGACATATTTCATACTACACCGGCTCGGAGGTGCTTACTAGGCAAATAGAATTTATAAGCAAACGTCGAATTGTTACACAAAATATTGACTTTGATCATCCATAACTTTCTTACTATAACTTTTAAAGTTATTTTATTACGCTTGTGTTATAGAAAATTTATTTACCTTATATTTAAATCTCTTGAACTTTTTCTCTATATCACGGTTCAGGAGTTATTCAACAAAAATAGCCGAGGCAATTTAATTTTTTTAGTAACCCTTTTTTTCAAACACTGTAACTCAGTTATTATTTAAGTTACTGAGTTAATTTTGAAATCAAGTTATAGTAAATTAATTTTAGTTATATTTTGAGTAAAATATCTTTTCCCTAACATCAACTGTTCAGGAGTTATATTAGTAAAACTGATGAAGGTAAAAAAAATAGTCTTTTCGATATAAGTTGTTACACAGTGGCGTATCAATAGCGAAATTTCGGTTTTTAACTAAAAAAATTGTACGTTATTAAGAAAGAGCCGCAAAATTAAGTCTATCTTACCTTTCACATACCGAAATCTATCGTTTAAAAAATTTCTCTATTTCACTCGTCTGTCTTTAAATACCTCTACATCCTAAACAATTTAATATAGAGGTAAAATTTTAATGCCAGTTTATAGAGAATTAACCGGCCATTGAATCATATGTAATAAAATTTGCTGTAAGTAGCATAGATTAAAAGATATTCAACAACGAATCAAGAAAATTAAGAGATTTGTCATTTGTTGACAAAAACATCACAATTTTAAATCGCCGTTTCTCAGTTATTTTTCAAAGTAGAGAGTAGTATTTATGCTCAGTGGACGAAGAATTTTATCTACTTTAATTCACAGGAGAACACAATTTGTCTAGAATGCTTCCTTTAGGAGTTATTAATGAAAAACTGAAAAAAGTTCAACTTTTTTTTTGTTTTTGGGACACCCTGTACTTAGCACAAGCGTAAAATTGGTGCAAACTTCAGGAAACCTTCTTTGCTTGTTAATGAAGAGATTAAAACAGTTTCCAGCTTTCCGACAATTATCTACGCTACAAAGCTAAATTTCCTGGGCTATTAGTATTCAGATATAAAGTTACTGTGAGTACATTGTTAGGTATGTCTGAATCACAGTCATCCAGGAACAGTCTGTTATGATAGTTAGATAGGGTTCCCAGAGAAAAACCCATAAGAATACTGCTCAACATTAATAAATCCCAAAAAAATACAAAAGCCCTTAAAAAATTTGTTCAAGAGACGAAAGCCCAAACTTTCTAGTTGGATTCAAGTAGATGAATTATTTATAAAATGTTAACTATTTTATTGTCTATCACATTTTAGATCCGCTTATTTATTTGTTTATCTTCTAATCTATTCTAGTTTCTAACACACTGAAAGAAATTCTATGCTAATAGATACAATTAATTTTATTTTCAAAATCCAATTAGATTTCATAAATCACTCGTTGACGGGTGGATTGCCTTTAATTAAAAAAAAATCCAATTAGATTTGAGCTTTTGTCCCTTGAGCATATTTCTTATAGGGCTTTCTTCATGTTGAGCAATAATTTTATGGGTTTTTGACCAGTCACGGTTAGGTATATGTGTATTATGTATGGGAGGTATGGTATGTTAGAATCAGCTGATTAAATATCCTCTCATGTTGTTATTACTGTATGTCATCGCCCTATTAGGATAGACGTACTTTATAGTAACAGCTGTTATTCTCCAACTACCTGTATTCTAGATAATAAATATTCGAGTATTTCTGTTTTTTCGCGGTCTTTCTAACGATACTAAACACGCCATTCCGAGGCAGTGGCGACTCCTGAATTCTGAATCAGGGAGTGCGACTATTATAATAATAGGGGTAATAATATTTTACGTCATTGCAAGTACTAAACGAACATTACGAACAATATAACAAATGCCGTAAATAGATAAATAAATCTACAATGTCCACAATCGAGGCCGGGGAGGAACTAAAAAATGTACACGCAATTATTTTGCATCATTTTATCACACAGTAGTAGATACAGGCCACTGCATACTGCCTATCAATTTTATCATAACATATTTTGTACGCCTGCCATCTTTCGAAAAACAGTGTAAAATACCTATTGGTTCGTCTCGCCACTATTTTCGCGCGTATTGTTCGCTGTGTGTATCTCGGTGTGCAGCGCTCCTGTGTCCCCATACAAGCAGTATGGAAATAGTCAATTGGCACGGAATACTAATGTTTTGTCGTTTTCTATACGAATTATTGTATTTTGGGGGCGCGCATATTATCATCGCACCGAGTACGAAATGATGCGCTAGAGTTTGCCTGTTTTAAGGAGTCGAAAATTTTGCTTGAAGAATTATTAACATTTTTTGACATTATTAAGAGATTATTAGTTATTTTTTTTACTATTTTGAACCGAATTATTTGGAGGTGCGTCGTATCCTGCGCACTGTTGGAGGGTACGCCACTGTTCCGAGGTGCTTGGATTCTTTCATTCCGATGGTGCCTCGATTTAAAGTACGCATATTGACATTTCAAAAATTTCTAAAAACGGGAGACCTTAGATCTCGACGATCGTTACTAAATATACTTTGGAAAAAATAGAATAGATACATTGAACCTTTAACTAGGGAATAACCGTTAAAGATTTTTTATATCTTGTATAGATTTCTCAAAGAAAATGTGAAAAACACCTCTGATCTTTTTTCTGAAAAACAGAAACTCGTTTCCCAAAAGTCGCGGAGATTTTTTAATATGCATTAAAATCTAGGGAATAACCGTAAAAGTTTTTGATTTAAGCGAAATTTACCCCAAAAAATGGAAAAAAATGCTATTCTTACCATTTTGTAATGCGATTGCTCACGCGATTTAAACCTTAATGACCCCGCACGACCATTGGATCCCCTGAAACCATGGGCGTAGGCAGGGGGGAGTTTAGGGGTTCAACACCCCCCTCCCCCCGAAATTACTCAGTCAACACCCGTTTTATACATACGAGAAATTAATCACGTTACTACCACATCGTTTTTTCATCATGTCATGAATTTTCAATAATTGTGGAAATCCATTAAATCACAGAATTGTTTCGTTAAAATTTTTCCACTACCTTAATTCGTGTACATAGTATGCACGTAAATATGTACATGTACATCTACATACATATTGTAAATGGTAATTGGGTTAGCGAGGTTATATCCTAGCCTAACCTAGAATAACCTAACCCAACCTAAATACATGTTCCTAATATATACAATGTATATTGAATGCCCTACATAAAGACTTATGTATTATACAATTCTGTGCTTAGGTAGATACCTATACTTGGGAATAAAGGTGAAAAAAAAAACATTCATTCACAAGTCGTTTGATAATGAGAGAATGATCCAAAAAGGCAAAAAGCGTCACTAAAAGAAATAGTCTGATGCTAACTAGAGAAATCTAGTGCCAAACGGACCCGGACTGGTCTCAGTAGGGTAGATCCTGATGGGTCTGTCTGGTCAAAGGGCCGTCTAGCCAGCAACGTCGGCTTTTTTGGAAAGTTTTGTTTTCTTTTGGTATCTCACGAATGTGCTTCACAAGTAGAACTCGTATCGTTTTACGAATTTTAAACCTGCGGCGCTAGTTACACCGTCATTTCTCTTGTACAACATATTTAGAGGCAAACATGTTCATCAGCACCCCCGTATTTTCAGGAAATTTTCGCCTGCGGCGCTAATTACCTTTTTCAATCCCAAATCAGTACCTACTATAATCTTCTCAAAATAAAATAAATGTTAATCTTCCTACTATGTATTTAATAAATTTTACTGAGGTTATCTAGGTATCTATTAATTTATAGATATATTTTTGGGGGGCGGCATTATATCTAATAATAATAACAATAATCTGTCATTTTTGGGCGCCGTTTAGCGATAAAATCGCCCCAAGGGCACCTGACATTTTTCTCAGTCTCTCATCTAGGGACGGCCCTGATTGTGTTGTTGCTAGTTGTATTTTGAATTAGGAAGGGGTTCCTACTTAGTTGTATTTAGGAGTAGTACCTACCTACCTATGTATATTTCAGCAGCTCTTCGCTCTAATTAAATGGGAGAGCTGCCCACTTTACTTAATTAATTTTATTTATACAACAACCGCGTAGTTACTCTGCTAGTCAGTAGGTTAGGTTATAGGTACTTACGTCCCTTAATTATACGCTACACTACGCTCAGTACCTAGCTACTCAAATATAGGTGCATACATTGAAGGACTCCCACGGGCTTAAGGCCCTCTCATCCCCGGGTAGCACAGGCGCATATAGCGTCCTCTTTACACGCACTTCTTGGCAAAATCTTGAGATGGGCTCAGGGTTAGCCAGAAGGGAGCCCCCGACAAACCCCACCCCTAACTTACATTCCTTCAGTGTCCTTGTCCAAGGATGGAAACATATTTACAATTATATAGGTGCAAAGTGAACAAACTGAGATGGCTTGGGCATGTTGAGAGAATGAAGGATGACAAGAAGACAAAAAATATATATTTGTGTGAGGAAGCGCGGACGCCCGAGACTGACCTGGTCCGATCCTCAAGAATGGACGCGTTTCGAGTAAAAGGAAGCGGAGAGCGTGTATGACTGCATGCATGAACGTGACGGAGGCTAGGAGTGTGTGTAAGGATAGGGCTGTCTGGCGCTCTGTTCTCCCAGCCTACGCGGCGTGAGGGGATAGATAGATAGTTATTTCATATAATGTGGCGTTCTGTTCTCCCTGCCTACCCCGCAAGGGACAGGGCGGGAGGTCACAGTACAGTATGATTAGTAATGAATGATATACCGTTTATTAGCACTTAGCACTTTAGCTTTGATGTTGAATGGTCGAAACGTGGCGTGTTTCGAGAATTTTGTTAGTGTTTGGCACTCGCGCTGGGAATCGCACTTTGAGGTTGGGCCGGTCCCCACCCAAAGAGTGGTTGCCTAGCCTAATTCTTTGGTCTTTTTGGGTCGAACGAGAACTCTTTCGTCTCGTGTTGTCTTCTTCTCCGCTTGAGGAGAGCCGGCTGAATCCTGTGTCCTTGTCCAGGAGGATACCTCCAGGGTCGCGCCACCTATGGGAGAAGTGATCTTCTCCTGAGATGAATTCTCAGCAGCTGTGCTTCCATGTGAGTGTGCGTGTGTGTGTGCACGTGTGCGCGTGTGCGCGTGTGCTCGTGTGCTCGTGTGCGCGTGTGCTCGTGTGCGCCTGTGTGCGTGTGTGCGTGTGTGTGTGTGTTTGTGCGTGTGCGTGTGTGTGTGTGTGTGTTTGTGCGTGTGCGCGCGTGTGTGTGTGTGTGTGTGTGTGTGTGTGTGTGTGTGTGTGTGTGTGCGTGTGCGCGCGTGTGTGTGTGTGTGTGTGTGTGTGTGTGTGTGTGTGTGCGTGTGCGTGTGTGTGTGTGTGTGTGTGTGTGTGTGTGTGTGTGTGTGTGTGTGTGTGTGTGTGTGTGTGTGTGTGTGTGTGTGTGTGTGTGTGTGTGTGTGTGTATTATGGTGTTCCATGTAAGATCAAATATATTATGTAAGATTGAATTAATAAAATACGTTGTAATTAGAATAGCATAGCTCGTAAGACTTACATATAAGTATAGATATAGTTTGAAATATTGTAGTAATAAGTGAAATTTTGTAACCTCCTTGGACAAGGATATTGAAGGAACGTAATTCGGGGGTGGGGTTTGCCGGGGGGCTCCCTTAAGGCTAACCCTGGGCCCACCTCCTAATAATATTTTGCTAGAAGTGCGGGTAAAGAGGTCGCTATTAATGCGCCTGAGCTACCCGGGGATGTGGAGGGCCTTAAGCCCGCGGGATTTTCCTTCAATAACACTTAGCCATTACCAAATAATGACAATGTTTGTATGTAATGATGAGTTACCAAATATGGTGACGTTCATTGTTATTTAATGATATAATAAGATTGTCTAGTTCGCCGTATATTGCTTGGTGTCAGAGCTGGGCAGAAAAGCGTTAATCCGTTAATCGTTAATTAACGAAGATAACATTTTGGTTAACGATTTAACGCTTTTCTCACCTCCAAAAATTGTTAACGGACTATTTAACTTTTACTTCCGTTAATTAAGTCCGTTAATATTTGATTATTTGCACAGACATCATCCACTGGCGGCGCTGGCATTAGATAATCCAAGGGTTGTATTGGGTTATGTGTGGTATCGTATGTGGGTTGGGAGTTGAAAAAGAAATTTCACTTTGTTGGGATATATCGCGATAGTGTAAATGTGACAGTAGTTGTACTTATGTAGTTCTATTTCATGCCATTTAACCGCGATTTTTTACATTAACGCTTTAACGGATTAACGTTAACTTCCGTTACTTTTTTCAAAATGTAACGCTTTAACGTTTAACGAAGTTAACGGATTATCGATCAACGAAGTTAACTTTTTGATTAACGGTGCCCACCTCTGCTTGGTGTGTGAATGTGATGCGAATCATAATCGTATTGTGCGCAGCCTGTGTGGCGCTTATAAGATTTAGTTATTAGACTCGTAACACGGGATTATTATATTATATCTTACATAATCTATTATGTTTGATTTATCTGTGCGCTTAAAATACGAAAAAAATAAAAATGTTAAAAAAATAAAGTTCTTAAAAGCTATCACCCCCACAAACTCCTGAATTTATACCATCTCTGTATCTCTAACAGAAAACCTGACTTTTACACGACATTCAAAAAAATATAGTATTATGTATTATTAATTCCATCCGTCTTGGCCACCGTGCGGACGTTACCTGCAAGTGGAGTTTAAGATTGTATTGTTGGTAGCCCTGATTGTCGAATCTTGTCATAGAGCTGTCAAAGGTTCGCAATATTCTCACCTTGTATCTTTTACAAGTAACAGTGCCGAAAATATCACAGAGTAGCGCTAGAGAAAACATTTTAAAGAAAAGATAGTTTTGCGAGTTGGAAAAAGAAAAAAATACTCCAATAATCCCTTCAAGCCGCCATCACAAGTTAGAAAAACAATGTTGCCAGTTTATTCTAACGATTCGAAAATTGGCAAATTGTTTTAAACAACAGTTCTGAAATATAATTTGATAGTAGCGAAAAAATGTAACCATATCGTATTATCACATTAAGCAACACTAAACCAAGTTTGCACCAGGGGACTTCTAATAGGGAATTGTCTGTAATATTGTTTTTGTTTAATAGAATGAGGAATGTCATACCTTTGTGTGTATTGAACCAAACATGGTAATTTTTTGTACATTTTATATTATACAATTTGAGCACATAATGAAGTTATAATTGCTCTATATAGAATATAGATAACAAAATAAATGTTATGACAAACCGGTTGTCGTTTTATTGGATTCCACCGCCACTGGTCCAAACAGGTCCACTCAGATAAAAATTAATTTGGGTACCGGGTATTCTTGTCTTACAAGTTATATTGATAAGTAATTATCTTCTTGTGTGGATGGCGAGAGTCCCCTGAATGCCCTTGCGGAGCCGATAGGCATACCATTCAACACATAGTTACCGGGTGTGCACTCAGAGCGTACAGTGGCAATGCATCAGACTTCCTCACCCCTAGCGACGAAGCAATACAATACATAAGTAATCTAGATTTAAGTCTCTGACAAGCATTTTTTTAAATTCATATGGCAAAAGACCCGGCAATTACAAATTTAATGGTAAATCTCTTAGCCAATTGGCAGCGTCAGCAGTGACCCCGTGGATTTCAGTTAGACCGCGCTCGAAACCAAAAATTGGACACTCAACTGTATGGCCCATCGTCTGGCGGCGACCACATTCACAGTCGGGGCTTGGGGAAAACCCCCATCGATGCATAAGGTCTGCGCATCTTCAATTCAATCAGCAATTCACTCTGCGCTTTTACGTAACATGTTTTTACACTTTGACATAACAAATGTTAAATGATATAGGCGTGATGTTGGCCATGCGATAAATAAATAAATAAATAATAATATCCTAAGGGTGTATTATACCTATAGCAATAATAATTACATAAGTACCTTCACTTCATATTTAGATATGTACGAGCATATGAAAGGTAGATCGCGGTCAAGGTGTATGAGACATAGTACTACGTTTATCAAATGGATACGATAATTACATGTAGTAAATCAATTATTAGATTATATAATCCACAGTTATTAACACGAACTAGTTATTAACATACTGATACAATAAGCCCTGCATTTACAATACTTAGGGTTCTATATGCTGTCATTGGGCTTCGGCGCCCTGAATTGTTCTCAGCCAATACTGAGAGAATCGTCTTGAAACTGAAGACAGTGATAAATGAAAGTATGGACTACAGATTGGCTGTTTTAGAACTACAGGATGTCAGAAGTCAGATAGTCACACGGCTTTTCTTTTTAAGTGACACGTTTGGCGATCGCTTTTAGCCAATACTGGTGTGAAGTGAATATATTTGGGGGGTGAATCGAAGAGCGTGTATGACTGCATGCATGAATGTGACGGAGGCTAGGAGTTTGTGTAAGGATAGGGCTGTCTACCCTGCAAGAGACGCTGCGTGAGGGTATAGGTAGATAGATAAATATAGAGGTATTGTAGAGTGTGCAATGTGTATGACGAATCGCATGAATGTTTGAAATTTTTTGTCGTATATTTCTTGTCATAATCTATACTGCGGATTGGTGCAGATACCATAGTAAGTAATGGCTAGGTGCTCCTCTAGTTTTTCCATTCACTCGTCAGTACCTTGTAAGTACTGCATGATCCGCTGAATGCATTCATGTGTCTCTCTGAACTATACCGAGGTGAACAGCATTGTTCTATTGTCCCGTTCAATTCACTTTGCTTTTATGGAAAAACTGCATACTCAATATAAAGTAGACTGAGCTGTGTCGAATCAATACCTTGTAACGTGAAATTATAAGTTTTTGTTTAACAAAAAAATAAAAGAAAATGTCGATGAAAATTTTATTTAGATTGTATCTCTATTGGAGAGACGTTCATCATTTAAATCTGATTGTAGATCTATTCATCATTTTATTGGTGTTTCTTTAATATGCATTTTTTTAAATTCATTATGTTACGGGTAATGCTAGCTGCTAGATGAACGGGTAAAACTATGCTTACCCATGAAAATGTGTTTTAGTTTTATCCGTAACGTAACACATAATATGTAGTAATAATAAATAAATAAATAAATAAATCTTTATTGACCAAAATGATTACAATGATTACAAAAAAATAAGACAATCTTGTGTGCCAAAAGGCGGACTTATTGCTAACACAATATCTTACAGTCAACCCGAGATAAGAAAAAGATAACTTATATAATATAAATAATAATAAAGCAAATAAATACATAGATAGACATACACACAGTGGTAGGTAGATTTATCTTGATGAATCATCCCACCGCCATGACATTTCTCTCTTTCTCTAGCCATGATGTAGGATTAATATGGGATTAATACATTCAACATTATAGGCGAGGTTGCCATCACCGTCGCTAAGGAAATGTATGGAATAACAGTCCCTTAACAACGAGTATGACGGACCACGTATTATATTCTGTTAGGAGATTTGACAGGAGTGGTGGTCCTATGCCATCATTATGCTATGTTGCCAACTGTTACAGCATGACTAGAGTACCTACTCTAGGAGGCGGTGATCATCCATATTGACTGTATGTACTTCCATTACTAATTTTTAATAAGTTTTTCTATTTAATTGTGAATAGTACAAAGGTGTCATATTATTCATTTTACGATTGAAATATAATAATTCCATAATTGTATATAACATATTAGCGTTTTATTAGATTTATTTATTACCTGCATAAAAACTATACATATATAATCATTTTTATTACAGTTCCTACACACTTGCTATTTTGCATAACTTGACGTTCTCATTGGAGCTGTGTCAATAATGGTCAACAGTTAATCTTCAACAGTTGTTCTTATTGAACACGTCAACGCTGTTGACATAAAAGTATAAATTGTCTGTTAACGTTAATCCACCCCAATACCTGAGTGAGTATGTAAATATTCCAACCAAACGCACGAAAAGAAAACTAAGCAAATTTTACGCACGTATTAGTCCGTCAACAGTAATATTAATATCAACAGAAAAATGAACGATTAGGTTCTGTTATTTCATTGGTCACCGGTCAACAGTAACGCCTGTTGACCGGTGACCAATGAGATCGCGAGATTCATTAGCATTACGCGCGGGATACAAACGGGGAATCTTCCGAAATTGATCAGTAACGAGACGACCATATTAACGTAAGCAGTTAACGATAACTATTAATTGAGGTTAACATTAGCATCTGTTAAAGTTAACCTTAGCTAGCGTAAACGCCCACCACTAGTTCTCATAATCGCATTACTGCACCGTAGATACCATAATGAAGACAAGTAAAAAGAGTTGAGTGCAATGAGTAAACAAAAAGTAATTACCTATCAGACACTTAATATGTAGACAGTAGAGTAAAATAAATTGATTAAGGTCATATATGCTGTCATTTGGCTTCGGAGCCCTGGATTGTACTCAGCCAATACTGAGGGAATCATCTTAAAACTGAAGACAGTGATAGATGAAAATATGGACTACAGATTGGCTGTTTTAGAATTACAGGTTTTGGGAATTCCTTGAAAAAAAAAATATTCCTAAAGTACCCCTAAAATTTACGGGATCTGAGGATTTTCCGTTCAGGTTTTCAGATATAAAAGTGTAATTTAGCCAAAGTACTGGTAATTATAATCTTAACAAATCGGCTGTTTAAGATTTTTAAATTTCTTCTTAAATTTCGCGATTCCGGAATGCATGCCGTACTCTCTGCCTAAGCCTCAAAACTTATGCCCCAGCGAAACCATGAGTTACACCTAGTTTATTTACAGACGTTTGTTCTTTGTACCTTAGGGTACCTCTGTGAATTATTGTAATAAAATGCCATAATATATTTGTATATTATTTATTTTATTACATACTTATGTGAGGTAAAACTACAATTAATTAAAAGGTTGTGTGAATCCATTCACTGTTCACCTAGATAGACACAAAAACACAGATTTCATTCACTTAAGTAGGCACGCAACTGATGATACTGACCTTGTACTTCAATGGTAGCTTAAGGCAGTCCTTAAAGTTAATCAAGGTCACTTTAAACTCATCCTTTAATGTTGCCATTATTTGTAACCTTTTAACTGCATCATATCGAGTAAGTAGGCGGTAATTAGTCCATGAATGGCCAGGGGAAAATGGAACGATATCCATCGATCACATACACGTATAGTACATATCGTTATAGAAGTCCTCTGGTGCAAACTTGGTTTAGTGTTGCTCGATGTGATAATAAGATATGGTTTCATTTGTTTGCTTTCAAATTATATTTCAGAACTGTTGTGCGCTTTCCCAATTTTTGGATTGTTAGAATAAACTGGCAACATTGTTTTTCTAACTTGTGATGGCGGTTTAAAGGAATTATCGGAGTATTTTTTCTTTTCCCAACTCGCAAAACTATCTTGCCTTTAAAATGATTTCTCTAGCGCTGCTCTGTAATATTTTCGGCATTTAAGGTTACTTGTAAAAGATGCAATGTGCGAATATTACAGACTTTTGACAGCTCTTATGACAAGATTCGACAATCAGGGCTACCAACAATACAATCTTGAACTCCACTTGCAGTTAAAGTCCGCAGCGTGGCCGCAAGAAAGACGGAACCATCTGTAGGTATTATTAACCAATCATGACTTGTGTGTATAAGAAAGAACAGTTTTTTGGCGTGCTAAATCTAATTAACTAAATATTACTACAATGTATTATACATTTATTAAGGAACTGCAAACTTATACCAAGGCCACTCCAACTACTTGCCTTCAGCTAACTAATTTGTGTTATATAACAGTAGGTAATTAAATTATTGACATTGTGTATGTACACAGTGTAGTTATTATTTATTAATATCAAATTAACCAATTAAACGTAGGTATTAAACCGTTCAGATGTTAATTAATGTTTGCACACTAGACAATTATTGTCTATGTATGCATAACGACATTTCAAAAATTTCTAAAAACGGGAGAACTTATAATATCTCGACAACCGTTACTAAATATGCTTTGGAACTAAATAGGGTAGATGCATTGAACATTTATCTAGGGAGTAACTGTAAAGGATTTTTTATATCTTGTATAGGTTTCTCAAAAAAATATATTTAAAACACCTCTGATCTTTTTTCCGGAAGACGGAAACTCGTTTCCCGAATATCGCGGAGTAAAATTTTTTTTTGTACTGAAAATATGCATTTAAATCTAGGGAATAACCGTAAAAGTTTTTTGATAGACGCAAAATTAACCCCAAAAAATGAAAAAATGCTATTTTTATCATGCGATTGTTCACGCGATTTTGAACCTTAATGCCGTAGGAAATGACCGTGACGTCATTCTTGATACCAAGCCCTTAATGTTTGCACACCAGACAATTATTACCGAGTTTAGATACGTAGAGTGTTAAGACAATTATTTGCTTAGACTGAAGGTGGATGGATGTTGGCAATGAAAATTAAAAAATGGACGATGCACTTCGAACGTTTTAATGAAATTAAGTGGGGCTTAACTTTTGACATTTCGGCAGGCAACTATTGCAAGTAGGGGGCAAGTAAAGTGAGATATTTTTATATTCATTCGAGGTACTTAAAAATCTTGTAAAAGGACAAATCATGAAGAAATAACGTGTATTCTTTGAAACATGCTGCGAATAAGGTATAAAAATTAGAGCTGGAACAAGGAAAAAGCTCAATGAATCATTTAAGATCTCCACATTTCGTGGGACTTCTCATGCCTCATCCACATGCTGTCCGACCTTCCACGAGTCCCGCGCGAATGAGTAAAAAGGCGTGAACCGTCGGTTACGTACATATACAGTTCAAGACAATCACCTCGTCCGTACGTCCTTTTACTCATTCACACAAAACTCGTGGAGGGATGCCGAGCGTGAAGCGGCCGCATCAAAATTTGACTTCAAATTAAGGTGCAAAATTTCATTCTTCAAAAATCATTCTTACTGTTATCCTAGGGCTTTACCGAGGGAGCTCAAAATCTAAGCAAAGCTTGTCTCGAACAGGCGAATTTCAATCCATTGTCGAGGGCCTAAGTAGCAGAAAAGTCTTAGTTATTATTTACGCGTGTTCTTAACTACGAGATAGCATCTCTCTTCTCCACACCATATCCCATTTATTTGGGGTCGGCGGCTCGGATACTCTCTCTCCATTTTCCCCGATCGAGGCAGTCTTCTGATGTAAGCTCCAGGTGTTCCATGTCCCCTCTGATGGTCTCCTCAAGGGATTTCTTCGGCCGTCCTCTCTTTCTTTATCCTTCCACAGACCAGTTTGTTGCCCTCCTCAGAGCGGAATCCTCGTCCCTTCTCTGCACGTGTCCACACCACCGAAGTCGGGCCTCTCGCGCTTTTAGGTCAGTATGATAGCGAGATAGCATCTCATATATTATTTGTTTTAGTATACTAATCACGTACATAGGTATGTAGGTAGTCTAACCCCCGTTTTCACCAACTTTTACCTAAGAAGGAGACCCCTAAGAAATTTTCATACAAAAACAGAGATAATATTCTATTTTTTGATACGCAGGCCTACCAACCACACCCTAATTCCATACAAAATGCAACACGCAACTCACCTAGCCTGGGCAGAGATATTTGGGCACCTAACGTAGGTGAGTTGCGTGTTGCATTTTGTATGGAATTAGGGTGTGGTTGGTAGGCCTGCGTGTCATAAAATAGAATATTATCTCTGTTTTTGTATGGAAATTTCTTAGGGGTCTCCTTCTTAGGTAAAAGTTGGTGAAAACGAGGGTAAGTAACTTAACAATCAAATTTTTATCCCAGTATGATTTATTATACAAATCATAACATGGGCGTCGCCAGCCTCGGAGCTAGGGGGGGGCAAACAAAAATTTAAAAATTCGATATAGCATGAAATACGCATGAATTGCGCATGTTATACTGAAGATGGTCGCGGTGTGAAATAAATAAAATTAAAATAAATTTGGTTTATTTGAAAATGTACATAATAATTTGCACAATAATATGCATGAAAATGTTTTTTTTAAAAAGCGATAAAAAAATAGCGACGCAGGCAATTTTGTCAAAGAAACAATTGTATTATGATGGATTTTCATACTAATTTTAGAAAATTAATGTCATGATGAGAAAATGTGTGGTAATAATGTGATTTTTTGTGAGGTTTTATCGTTTAGAATGAAAAAATGTATACCTATTCCAATCTCTAGGAGACGACGACTTACGACGCCCATGCGATATATGCATATATATATATATATATATTATCATTATCGAATTATTGTTTTGTTTTATTACTAACATCCACCGACATTACCTACAGCATAAAAATACCTCTGCGTCCGTCAATATGATTTTTTGCGAACGGTTTTTTTTAACAGTCGGTTTAAAAGTAAAAGCGTTATTAGATTTTGTCAGGAGACCTTGATTAGGAACTTTACCTAGGTGTATTGTTTTGCTCAAAACAAGGAAGTAGCGAAAATCCGTAACATTATCTTTACGTAGTCATGTAATATGTCAGTCTTGCCTTTATTCGAGCTTATCTTATTTCTATCTATCTATACCCTCACGCCACGTCCCTTGCAAGGTAGGCAAAGAGGACAGAGCACCAGACAGCCCTATCCTCACTCAACACTCCTAGCTTCCGTCACATTCATGCATGCAGTCATACACGCTCTCCGATTCCTCTTGCTCAAAACGCGTCTCTTCTTTTTTGTAAATACATCTTATTTGTAATCCTTCATTTTCTCAACGTGCCCAAACCATCTTAGCTTGTTCACTTTCATTCTCGTCGCAACACCAGTCTTGCAGTCGCTCATTTCCCTAATAACCTCATTCCTTGTCTTATCTCTCAGCGTTTTCCCACACATTATTCTTAACGACCCCATTTCCACTGCATTCAACCTGGATTCGTCCTTCTTCGGCCACGTCCAAGTCTCGCTAGCAAACATTAGGGTCGGCACTAATCTTGTTGTATTTCTAATTGTTAGCATATACCGTAAAAAGTGGACATGCAACAAATTAAAAAGTGAACTTATCCCAAACTGCGAAGCTTATCTCGTAGCCTGGTCTGATAAATTCAACAACTCAACTAGGGCTGAAGAACAATAAATATACAGGGTGTCCCAGGAAGTGCGACCAAGCGGAAGTCCAGAGATAGAGCACCTCTGGGGGTACCTAAATACCCCAATATATGTTCCGCGATTTTTTGTGGTTTTCGAGTTATCAATTTTTTTCGTATTTTTTCGCCAAACCCCGACTTGCAAGACGTTATTGGTCACAGAGCCACTAATTATTGAGGTACATACTTGATTTTTTTTTATGAAATAGGTGAATAATATACCTTGTAGGTATAAAAAGAATTATAGGTCTATCTGTTACTATCACGCCATAAAAAAATTACGAATCTCAAAATTAGTCACAATTCAAAATATTAAAAAATGTTTGAGGTCGTTTTAAAAAAAATAATCATAGATAAAAAAAAATTTCTAATTACTTTCAAAAACTTGAAAATTTAATAAACTATCTACCCTGTAAATTTCATTGAGCAATCTTTACGGGATCATACCTAAAAATTGTTTCAATGCAAAAAAAGCGGTAACTCACGAAACGAAATTTGATAATTCTCTATACAAAATGTATGAGGAGAAAATTACACAAAAAAATTCATAAATTTATACCTACTATTTTCATATTCGCAGTAGATTTCGACTAAAAGTTAAAAAAAATCGGATATGCAAATAGTAGGTATAAATTTATGATTTTTTTTGGGAAATTTTCTCCCCTAACATTTTGTATGGAGAACCATAAAAATTTCGTTTCGTGAGTTACCGCTTTTTTTGCATTGAAACAATTTTTAGGTATGATCTCGTAAAGATTGCTCAATGAAATTTACAGGGTAGATAGTTTATTAAATTTTTTAGTTTTTGGAAGTAATTAGGATTTTTTTTTTATCTATGATTATTTTTTTTAAAACGACCTCAAACATTTTTTAATATTTTGAATTGTGACTAATTTTGAGATTCGTAATTTTTTTATGGCGTGATAGTAACAGATAGACCCATAATTCTTTTTATACCTACAAGGTATATTATTCACCTATTTCATAAAAAAAAATCAAGTATGTACCTCAATAATTAGTGGCTCAGTGACCAATAACGTCTTGCAAGTCGGGGTTTGGCGAAGAAATACGAAAAAAATTGATAACTCGAAAACCACAAAAAATCGCGGAACATATATTGGGGTATTTAGGTACCCCCAGGGGTGCTCTATCTCTGGAATTCCGCTTGGTCGCACTTCCTGGGACACCCTGTATATATGGCATTCCTCAATCGTGAGCTCAAGTCAGTGATGACTCTGTAGATATCTACTTTTTTACATTCTCAGTATGACTTATTATTATAGTAATGCATTTGAGCCGTGGCCTGTGGTTTTGGGTCGCACGCTTATCTCTGTTAGATAAGTAACTTATACATTCATAATAATACAATTATGTAACATTTATGCGGGATTACACCACCTTCTTAGGTGAGGAATAGCAGAGATAGGAGTCACTTATCATTATTTTTCATACAAAATTTCACCTAAGAAGTTAGTGAAATCCAGCATTAGGCCGGGTTTCCACCTGCAAGAAGTAGCGGACAGTCTGTCAGACAGTATCTTGCAGGTGTAAACTACGGAGTTTACTCCTACACCTTACGCCTGGCCTTATAGTTTGATAAATGTTGTCAATAATGTATATTTATATTTGTACTTTTTGTTTTTTTTTTATCAATACTCTGTTTTTTTTATACTTGTAAAGATCATGAGTTATCGCTTATCTCTCCCACTTAATTCAAGAAGCATTCGTTCTCGTTGCGTGCATTATTGGTTCAATCGTACATTTCTGTTCTAAATTCTAAATTCAAACAAAGAATTCCCTACTGCGTCATTATTGCCCTACTTAAAAACTGTATTGCCAGTTTTGTGACAAAATAATGGTATAAATGTAAAATGGGAGTAAATTGCTAGTTTGTAACAGTTCAACAAAAATTAGATGAGTTTCTTTTTCCCCCAACAGAGACGAGAGGTATCTTCATTCACATAATATAGCATTACGTGAACTCCCTTGGGTAGGAAGCAGGATGGGTGTTCCGACGCTTACGAGTTGGCTTTGGCTGGCTTAAGTGATCACTTTATGCCCATTCCACCACATCGTATGTATCCTATGTGGTGGAATGGGTGAACGTTGCTCTGAGCATAAAGTGATCACTTAAGCCAGGCAAAGCCAACTCGTAAGCGTCGGAACACCCATCCTGCTTCTTCCCCAAGGGAGTTCACATAACGCTATATTATATGAATGAAGATGCCTCTCGTCTCTGTTGAGGAAAAATCTGTAATGTATTTCCGTCTGTGCAATGCAGGTAAATTCCGGTTCCATACCTAAAATAATTTAGGTATATCTCAAATCAATGATTAGATTATTGATTTCGTACATAAAGTTGAGATATTCTTGTCTTAATTGCTTCGATCGTTTCACTTTTCATCTAATTGCTTTTATCTACTAGACCAGTGGTTCCAAAACTTTTAATTTCGCGTACCACACACGAAATTATAAATCAGTAGCATACCACTGAACTGTAACCGATAAAAAAAACCTTCAAAATGGTAAAGTAATAAAAAGTATTTATGACAACATTATCATTTACTAATTATAGGAAAAAAATACAATATTCTTAGTGCGAAAAATGGTGCTGCATGTTTGAGACAACATAGGAAATATCTGGCTCAGTTGTACTTAATTTTAAGCGCAAATTGGGGTCTACGTTAAGCTTATTACGATATTTGTTTTTTATTATCAACATAGCAGAAAATCCGCTCTCATAGAGATAAGTGGTTGTAAATGGAATCAGAATTATTTACTGTGTATGTCCTATGGTCATGGCTGCTTGCGTACCACCTAAATAATTGTCGCGTACCACAGGTGGTACGCGTACCATAGTTTGGGAATCACTGTACTAGACCATTACGAAATGCAATGATTACTGATGTTTTAGAATGCCTTAGGTCAGTCCTAAAGTGGAACTATTCACAACAGTTTGGTAGGTACAATGAATACCAGATTCCATTAAAAACACATTTAGATAACTGCTAGTGGTACTTCGCTTTCTCTAAAAAGAATCGTTTGTTTATGACTTTGATATTATGATTATTTTTAACTACGTACTAGGTATTTTAAGAGTATGCATACCGAGATTTCAAAAAATTCTAAAAACGGGAGACCTTATATCTCGACAACCGTTACAAAATATGCTTTGAAACAAAATAGGGTAGATGCATTGCACATTTATCTAGGGAATAACCGTAAAAGATTTTTTATATCTTGTATAGATTTCTCAAAAAAAATATTCAAAACATCTCTGATCTTTTTTCCGAAAGACGGAAACTCGTTTCCTGAAAGTCACGGAGTTAAATATTGTTTTTGTACTGATAATATGCATTAAAATCTAGGTAATAACCGTAAAAGTTTTTTGATAGACGCAAAATTAACCCCAAAAAATGAAAAAAAAAAACGCTATTTTTACCATTTTATCGTGCGATTTTGAACCTTAATGCCGTGGAAAATGACTGTGACGTCATTCTTGGTGCCAAGCCCTTAAAAACTGTTATTTTAGAAAGTGAAAATAACTGTTTTCGTCTCTGATATCTAATCAGGCCCTTTGGTACTAAATGTACTGTTCTGTGTGGCCCACTGTACTAGAAAATATAATTAAGTAGGTACTTACTTGGTTTTTTCTTAGTGTAACTGGCATATAAACCTGTTATTTTTTGTAAACAGATACTTAAAAGGTCATAGATTATTTTGATTCTAGAAAGTGAATGTAACAGTTATTTATTGTGTAGGTTGGTGATATGATAATCATTACTTTTAGACCCTTATTGATAGTGCGGGTCATGTTGCCAGATGGGGGACAGAGCGATGGACACCCAGAGTTCTTAGGCGGAGACCGTGGTATAGAAAAAGAGGATTAGAGAAAAGATGGGCCAACGATATTATCCCAGTCGTGGGTAGAAGATGGATCGGCAAAGCTGAAGATGGAGAAAAATATAAACAAATGGAAGAGGTCTATATCCAACAGTGGAGAGATTGCTGACGGAAGAAGAAGATTGATAGTAGTGAACTGATTGATCTAATGACTTTTCTGTGTGATAAATTAAGTGCTCGTTCTTCTTGTGACTCAGCCTTTTGAATCCATTGTTGGATATAGGTCTCCCCTCTGATCTGGACAACTCTTGCCCTGGGCACACTGCATCCATATCACTCAGGGACTTCTTTTTTATATCATCAGACCACCTTCCCGGGGGTCTTCCGACGCTTATTCGGTTTGTTCTTGGTCTCCACTATGTAATTCTTTTGAACGATTGTGATTTTATTCATTTTATTTGTCCCATACGGGGAGGTTTGTATGTTTTGATTCCACACAATCGCCGGGTTGTGACGCCTGGCGCCACGGTATTGAAACATAGTCTTTTAAGTCAAGTCCTCAGAGTCCTTTATTTTTGCCTCTAGCTCGGTCGAATCGTTTTGTAATTAGTCTTTAAGTTATTGTGTAATCTATAGCTCATTATTTGTTATCCTCCTTGTAGCAGGCATATTGAAGGTGTCATTCCGGACGGTGTTGCTGGGGGGTGCTCTTCCGGCTAACCCTGGGGCCGTCTGATTAACTTTGGGCCGAAGAGCGAATAAAAAGGCCTTCAAATATTTTTTGATTGAACTGAACCTGTTCCATGGTATTTTTTGGTATGAAGATGACGTCATTTTTATGGTATTTTGCTTTGCGGTTCTTTTCAGAAGACATCTTCGATCGGTATCGAAAACTACGTGACAAAATTACAAAATCAGGTTCGCGAATGTCAAATCATTAGGCGCAGCGTAATTGAAAAATCATTCTGTCGATTGTCTTCTGTTTTAGAACATAGTTAATATTTAAAAAATAGAACTCATGTTTAGAAATTGTAGGATTATTCGAGGTTGTCTAGTATATTGCAAAATGCATTTAATGTTGATTATTTCATATTTGAAAAACTGCTTTTTTCAATGATAATAATTATATGCGTTAAGAGCTTATATGAACTGAGAAAAAATCGTTCTATTTTCGCTTCAACTTTTTCAAATTTTGTGTGAGAATGTTAGCGCGAAATAAGAATAACGTAAGCGACAATGTGAATTATACCTTTTTAAGAAGAGCCTGGGAAGAAATTTAAAAATCTAAAACAGCCGATTTGTTAAGATTATGATTACCAGTATTTTGGCTAATACTTTTATATCTGAAAAAACTGAACGGAAAATCCTCAGATCCCGTAAATTTCAGGGGTACTTTCTGAATATTTTTTATTGAAGGAATTTCCAAATATTGTAATTCTAAAACAGCCGATCTTTAGTCCATACTTTCATCTATCACTGTGTTCAGTTTCAAGACGATTCTCTCAATATTGGCTGAGAACAATTCAGGGCGCCGAAGCCGAATGACGGCTTATAAGACCTTAAATAGGTAGATTAGATGGCTGTTTATGAACCAATTATGATAATGGTTCAATGTTGTTTCTCATCATAACAAATAAACTTATTTGTATTGGGTAAATCGTGTTTGGCGTACGAAAAAACAGGTTTTGTGTTGTGATTAAAATTTGCATCGCGTTTTTTCTCTCATTAGTATTTTCTAGGTCATGGCATGAGATCAGATTGTGTTCATCTCCATAGCTGTAGACGTGATTCATAATCGTTGCACAAAAATAACAGTGTTTTTTTTATTTATTGTGATTGTTATTTCATGTACCGTTACATCTCTATTCAAAGGTTAGTCGCGATTTCGCAATGGGAATGAGGTGATTGTGTTATTTCGCGACTTCATTCATTGAGCGAATGAGGTTGATCCTTTTTTAATAGAAAATGTAGCCCGGTGAAGTTTGGTCTCATACATACAAAATGTTCTTTTGTTAAAAAAAACATTAAATTTGAATTTAGACCAATAAGATGAGTTCTTTCACCGCCACCTTGACATTTCTCTCTTTCTCTAGCCATGATGTAGGATTAATATATAAAACGTTATAGGCGAGGTTGCCATCACCGTCGCTAAAGAAATGTATGGAATAACAGTCCCTTAACAACGAGTATGATGGACCACGTGTTATATTCTGTTAGGAGATTTGACAGGAGCGGTGGTCCTGTTTGATCATTATGCTATGTTGCCAGCTGTTACAGCACGGCTATCAAGGTTTGATCACATACAAAATGTTCTTTTGTTTAAAAAGACACTAAATTTGAATTTAGACCAAAAAGAAGAGTTCTTCTCATAGACAGTATTGCCAGTTTTTAAATATTTTCTAATCGAATCAATATTTAGTAGGATGGGTATTTGAGTCGAAAATTTGCTGTCAAATTTCTGATATAATGAACGAGTATTCAACATTTAGGTATTGTCAATAATGTGTTTTTTGGTACGATTGTTGACATTTGCATTTAGCGCTAGTAGACAAAACCTTGAGTTGATACGGAAGTAATTAGATTAGTAATACTAATTCTCACTCTGAGTGAATGGAATGTGCATTCGTGGTGAAGTATTCTATTAATTTCCTCTTTAACATTTCATCAACACACGACACAACGAAAATCTATAGGTACAGTTTTATTTGCACAAGTGTTAACACTCTTAATTCAAATATTGATCGAGTTTTAAATTTGTGTTCGAAGTGTTCTATTTTCAAATCTAGTGCACAATCACTCAACACTGTCATAGACAAAAATGACAGTCGAATAACATTAACATGTTGTCGAATGTCAAATCATTAAATTATATTATTTATTTATTGATAACGTTACAAACCTGTTAATAGAAAGGCGATTAAAACGAATAAGTCGCCGAATGTCTGCGTTGATCGTCTGCCCTCCATGACTACTGATGTCTATGATTTTATTTATTTGGCAAACTGGAAAATCACTGACACGGATCTTAACCGTGAATATTTCTGTGGATTAATTCAAAATGTGTGTCAATGGAACACACTCTGTGATTTTTTAAATATTTGCATTGTTTTATTAAATGTCATTTGTTTTTTGTTATTAGTACATATATCACAAAATGCAATTAAACTTTTATAACTGATCGATAAAACACATTATAGATTCAGAAATAAATAAGTATTATTATGTTTTATTAAATTAGCACACCTCACATACTTATGTTGGATTTACTGATTAGATTACGTATAATCTGTCACTTATTTTCTTTATAAACACTTGTTTATTTACATTTTTATCGGTTATCGTAATTTAATATCACACGGGAGCAAACACTTGTCACTGATTAGCTATAAAACAAAATGCATTCGAATTTTGAATGAATAATACTTCAGACCAATCAGAAATATTGGAACGAATTTAAAATTTATTCTACACTATGAAGCGGCCGGCTAACCCACACGACCACATCCTCCCGCGGCTCTATGCGATATGAATTTTTAATGGACAATGGTTTTGTATATTTTATTATATCTAACTCGTTTTATCAGCCAACATTAACCACTTGTAATGACGAATTATGATATTTTCTTGTCGTAATTGATATTTTTATTAGGTTTTAATATTGTTTTATCAGTATACTGATTGTGGTTTTAATGAATAGTAGTTAATAAACGAAATAATCAAATGTTTAGTTATTTATCCGATTAATAATTAGTGTTGTATCGAACACACATTGGTTTTTTTTTAAATAATTATTCAAATATTCGTAGGATCGTTGTTCTAATTGGTATTGCCAGGTCACTGCCCGCCATTTTTTTTCCTGAAAATAGAGAAAAAGTGCTCATTAGTTTTTTTTATCGGTTTAATAGTTCTGCTCTAAAATTTACATCGGTTGTGTACCTAATGATTATTTATCGTATCTAATTATATCTAATATAACTGAGGTGGTTAATCCAGTGGGCGCGGGTTCAATCCCCGACTTACTCCACTTCACAACACAAGCTTTTAAGCTTTCTGTGAAGTGTAAAAATATGTATTTGGGATTATTTCGATAAACCCAGATTCAATTTAAAAAAAAAACAATAATATTGTGTGTATGTAAGGTGCATACACGCCTTAGTCATTTTGCTATCTTTATATTATCATCCCCATACTGGTAACACTATTGTCTTTCATTAATCGAATCATTATTTCCATTCTTTATTCCATTTTTGAAATTGAAATAATATAATGTATTTTGGTTTTTGTTATGGCGAGCGCTGCTGGTGGCGCCGGTCATTCACATATGAATCATAATATGTATTGTGGATTAATCATTCGCAAAACATATACATAGACAATATTATTCACTATTATGCGAAACTTTTCACTCGATTGGATCACAATTCACGACACAGGACATTAAAACGTCATACATATTATGTTTTACTAGTCTAGCCTAGTGCGCGGGGGGCTAAGAGTATGCATACTGACATTTCAGAAATTTCTAAAAAACGGGAGACCTTAGATCTCGACAACCGTTACTTAATATGATTTGGAAAAAATAGCGTAAAAGAATTTTTAAAAGACTTTGATTAGATATGTACCTAACGGGCACGAAGCCACCTAAGACCACGATTCCCATCGAGTTACCTTTTGGAAAAAATGATAGGTTTAATAGTGTCTAATCTGACGTAATCCCATAAGAAATGTTAGCCTCGGCTTTCCATCTGCGGAAATCTATACCCTTTTGGAAAAAAAATATAGGTATAATAGTGTTTAATCTGACGTAATCCCATGAGAAATGTTAGCCCCGGCTTCCCTTCTGCGGAAATCTACCCTTCGCCACTGCTACCTAATCAAATTATTTTTATACTACTTGATAATATGCATTAAAATCTAGGGAATGACCGTAAAAGTTTTTTGATTGAAGCGAAATTAACCCCAAGAAATGAAAAAAAAAGGCTATTTTTACCATTTTATCATACGATTGTTCACACGATTTTGAACCTTTATGCCGCGAGCTTTAAGGGCTTGGCACCAAGAATGACGTCACAGTCATCTCCCACGGCATTAAGGTTCAAAATCGCGTGACAATCACATGATAAAATGGTAAAAATAGCATTTTTTCCATTTTTTGAGGTTAATTTTGCGTCTATCAAAAAACTTTTACGGTTATTCCCTAGGTTTTAATGCATATTATCAGTACAAAAAAAAAAACGCTTTATTTTTTTTTTTTTGTTTTTCACTGAGAAATCTATACAATATATGAAAAATCTTTCACTGCCATTCCCTAGATAGGGTTTTACGTATCTATCCTATTTCTTTTCTAAATCATCTTTAGTAAGGCTGTCGAGATATAAGGTCTCCCGTTTTTAGAAATTTGTGAAATGTCGATATGCATACTCTTGATGTGAGTATGATAAAAGATTGATTGTATGCACTTCGTAATTCGTATTTACATTGTAGAGGTATATTTATATTACGTTGCGAACACCACACCGCTGTGACCTAACCTACTCACTAGTACTCATCTCAAACACAATCCAACGTGGGCAGAAAGAATGACTATGCAAAAATAAACCAACAAGAGTTTGATCCTATAATATCAGAGTTGTGTAACAGAGTGGGACAACGTGTATGTAGGTCTGTGTGTAGTATCTAATTAAGTATTTAATACTCCCAAAGTGTTTGCAACAGTATACGCCTGCACTAAACACAATTATGGACCTAAGGACTAATTTTCTTAGTTTGGGTGTACGTACATCTTTGAGTATGGAACCTACCTACACCTACTACCTACAAGAAATGCACCATGAAAGAAATAAGAGGCATGACATAATTCAAAGATTTAATTAAAGATCAATACACAGTAATATTGTAATTAAGGGCTTGACACCAGGAATGACGTCACAGTCTTTTCCCACGGCATTAAGGTTCAAAATCGCGTGACAATCGCATGATAAAATGGTAAAAATAGCGTTTTTTTTCATTTTTTGGGGTTAATTTAGCGTCTATCAAAAAACTTTTACGGTTATTCCCTAGATTTTAATGCATATTATCAGTACAAGAAAAAAAAATTAGTCCGCGACTTTCGGGAAACGAGTTTCCGTCTTTCGGAAAAAAGAACAGAGGTGTTTTTAAATATTTTTTTTGAGAAATCTATACAAGATATAAAAAATCTTTTACGGTTATTCCCTAGATAAAGGTTCAATGCATCTACTCTATTTCGTTTCAAAGCATATTTAGTAACGGTTGTCGAGATAGAAGGTCTCCCGTTTTTAGAAATTTTTAAAATGTCGGTATGCATTCTCTTAATGAATACGATCGATTGTTGAAAGTTGGGGAAGCGAGAGATTGCGAGAGATATAAAAATCTGACCATTCATTGGTTTCATTTCGAATTTATATGGACTTGTATTGAAACAATAAAATTGAACTAAGTATAAATTATCTATGTCAAATGGAATTATAGTAATTTTCAATGAAAAAGACCGGTAATTGCCCGATGTTTGGCAAGATCCCATCGCCGCAGAAACCTCGGGCAACCTACGCTCTTTTCAAGAACAACCCAAGTCTTTTCAAGATTGCGGTACGCAGAGAACAACACCAAAATGGTAAATGGAAAACCAGCGTAAGATAATACAAAACAAGACGATAAAACTATAAAAGGTCGTATGAAAGTAGAATCGTTAGATCAAAATGTAAACAACTCTATTAAAGAAGTACTTAGGAAAGTCATTACTAGTTCTACCTGTCTGACAATACAATTAATTAGTATAAATGGAGTTATTAAGATATCTATTCTTTAACACCACTCAGACGTATAACTAGATGTCAATTTCACGCCGTGTTAGTAATGTTGAAAGACCTTATTTTTATTAAGACGTGCATTGAGAATGGGCTGCTTTCGTATTATAATTCTGTAGATTTTCTCTGTCATTGTTATCGATATCTTTAGATACTTATATGTTTTCTCAGGTAAATCGCATACACATTGTGCACACTATTGAAATTTGTAAGCAGTAAGCACAGACTTCTTCTTCTCTAGTTTCAATCCTGTGGATTGGTTTGCAGCAAATTCGTACATCTTGATCTCCACTCTTCTCTGTCTCCCGCAGCTCTCTTCAGCTCGACATATGTGGTGCAGTTCATGTCCTCGTACACCTGGTCCAGGTACTGCCGTAGGGGGCGCCCCCTGTGGTTTGTCCCCTCAACCCTTCCCTCTGTTAAGTCATGTAGGAGACCCTCGTGACGCATGATGTGGCCAATCCAGCGTGCACGTCTCTCGGAGATGGTTTTAAATAGGTGCCTCCCTAGTCCCTACAGACTGCATAGTGCATGATGCACTCTTTTGAGAATAGCAACGTTCTAACAAGTAAATTGAGATTATAACCTACAATATATCCAGATGCCTTACTATTGAAATCAACCGGGTTCATCAATTCACCCATTTCTTTAAAAAACTTCGTCTGTAACTTACTAGTTTTTTTTTTCCATTTGGCAATATCAAAATTTTAGTTGTCCCTCCTAGCTTCGAAGCTGGCGACGTCCATGGTTGCTACTTATTGCTTCTGGCTTAGAGCTCGAACCCTTCCCCCCCCCCCCCCCCCGAAATGAATTCCTGGCTACGCCCCTGAGCTAGTATATAAATCAGTGATGTTACGAATGTTCGCATTCGCATTCGCATATGCGAATGATTCGCATCATTTTAAACATTCGCATCAACATTCGCATTCGCATCAAACGATGCGAATGTTTAGCGAATGCGAATGTCATACGACAAGTAGAATAGGACGACGCTTCGACACGGTTCATCGCTTGTTACGTTCGGCCGGCCAATCGGAAGCGTTTTCACTCGCCGCTGTGTTCATAGTAGATAGCTCGACCTTCGTCGTGTTTTTACTTGTTAGTAAACATTACGTTGGCGGACAAGTTGTTGAGTTTTTAATATTTAATTGTTTCGACTAATTACCACAGTTTTCTTTATGGCGCCGGGAAAGAAAAGTGAGATATGGCGATATTTCTCGTCTATAGATCGTGATCATGCGAAGTGCAATATATGTGAAAAAGTTTATTCCTGCATTGGGCGCACTACCTCGGCTTTGCGAAATCATTTGAAAGCCGTTCACGCCAAGGAGTACGAATCGTTAGTTCATGTTGAAATAGAAGTCCAGGCTTCGAAAATTGCCATTCCACTGGAAACGCCACTAAAAGAGGTAAAAAAACAATTATCTATTGAAGAATCTCTAATGAAAAAGAAGCAATGGGACATCAAACATCCATTGTCGCAAAATATTGATTTTCGAATAAGCGAAATGATAGCCTTACAAGACTTGCCGTTCAACTTTGTTGAGGGTGTAGGATTTCGAAGATTGATGCAGCTAGTCGCGCCACAATATACCCTAAAAGGACGCAATTTTTTTTTGTAACTCGAATAATAAAAAATACGATTTAAACCAAAATTAAGTGATTTTTTTGCCTTTCCTGAATATTCGCATTCGCATTCGCACATTCGCATTCCAAACATTCGCATTCGCATTCGCATTCGCCTAAAACATGACATTCGTAACAACACTGATATAAATAACTGTGTTAACTGTGAGTACATGGTTGGCACAGTTGGTTGAGGCGTCAGTCTCTCAAGCGGGAGGTGCCAGGTTCAAACCCCACCACTGGCGATGTATTCCGCACTTTGCGATACAGGCTTTTAACCTAGTGCAAGGTGTCAGGAGAGTATTTTGGTTTTGTGTATGCAAGCCCAGTTTCTTTTTAAAAAGAAAAAAAATAATAAAGCGTCTTTAAATTCCTTATAGTCCATAAATATTTCGGGATGAATACACAGCATCCTGTATAATCTGATTGTTGTGACCAGATTGAACTCTTGTCTTGTGAGTTGTGAGTCATCCCGGCGCGCATCTGGGAACCACGTTTGCATATATACAACACATATTATACACATCAATTATACCTATTAAGTATAATACCTATATATAATTTTATTAGCGGATGATAAACCAACCAAGTGGGTGGGGATTGGAGATTGGAACATTATGTATTAGGTGCAGATATAATACTTTACGTTAGCTTTATGTATCCGGAGTTGTTAGGCTCAATGAAATATGAATTTGGACTATAATTGGAGATGATTTAGGTACACTTAGGGAACCTGTATAAGTACACTTATTGGAGGGATCTCAGAGTAATTATAGTACATAGATGACACGGTTAAGCCCTATGAGTAAACTCGTGTTATCTCCCTTTAACTGCTACTAAAAATAATCTATGAGAAAGAGACAAACATAAGTTACACTAGATGATTAAAATTGTCCTTTGTCGCAGTAAATTTGAGGGAGAGCGGGGGAGTGTTGTTGCCACAAGGTTGCCAACCTAACGATTAGAATGTATGGAATTTCTAGCAATTGCTGCGGCATTTGCGGGAACTTCATGGTCTCCGCCTTTTTCATAGCCAAACGTCTCTACCACTTTTCATACCAAAAAATTGTGGGACATTTTGAACACCTCTCGACCAGTCTATACTATCCTTAGTCTGAGGGAGGGATACGCTTATGGCTTAAAAGAAATAAATTATACAAAATGATATAAAAGTTCGTCAGAATTGACACGATCTGCATATGAATGAGTATTGTATTGTGTATGAAAGGAAACGTCGAGGAATTATATGATTTTGGTACTTGGTATAAATGTTGTAAGAATATGTCAGGTATTTCAACTACCGGAAGGAAGTGAGTATAGGTACAATGAGGGACTCTTGCGACAGTCGGAAGTATGGGATTAAATGCTATATGGAATTATTCGAACTTTATAAGAGTGACCTCAGAAAGAATTGATTGTATAATATATAGGCAGTAGTTACAGCAGAATCATTAACCAGAAAAGTCTGCATGCACATAAAAGCAGAGGGTGGGCATCGTTAATCAAAAAGTTAACTTCGTTAATCGATAATCCGTTAACTCAAAAGTTAACTTCGTTAATCGTTAAAGCGTTACATTTTAAAAAATGTAACGGAAGTTAACGTTAATCCGTTAAAGCGTTAATTAAAAAAATCGCTGTTAAATGGCATGAAATGGAACTACATAAGTACAACTACTATCACATTTACACTATCGCGATGTCTCCCAACAAAGTGAAATTTCTTTTCCAACTCCCAATCCACATACGATACCACACATAACCCATGCAACCCTTGGATTATCTAATACCAGCGCCTCCTGTGGATGATATCTATGCAAACAATCAAATATTAACGGACTTAATTAACGGAAGTAAAATGTAACGGAAGTTAAATAATCCGTTAACAATTTTTGGAGGTGAGAAAAGCGTTAAATCGTTAACCAAAATGTTAACTTCGTTAATTAACGATTAACGGATTAACGCTTTTCTGCCCAGCTCTGCATAAAAGTGCCATAATTTGCCTGTGGAGGGACACAGCGTCGGAACATCCATCCTGCTCCCTCCCCAAGGGAGTTTGCATAATAAAATTATATAAATGTTGATATCTCCAGCCTTCGTTGAGGAAAATTCTCAATGTATTCCATCTGCGAGATGCAGACAAAAATCCAGTTAATACCTAAATAATTTAGGTATATCCCTCTCACAATGGACCATATTTATTACACCAATAAAAGCCCTATCCCCGGGGACACAATCTGTTCTGGCCAACGTGGAAAACCCTCAACAGGATCTAGGGTCAGAAGATGACGTAGGAGAGATTGTGGCTTTTTGAGAAACGTTTACGAATCCATATATGAATGTCATCAAAGGATTAGGATTGTTTTGGTCCCTTTTATGTGTACAGCAGGTCGATATTAGAAGATTAGAACCCGAATATTGCATTTAAAAAAAGTGTATTTTTATGAAAATGTTACGTCCTGTAATACTAACATGTATCAAACAATGTTGTAGTCTGTTGGATTGGGATCAGCTCACAGCTGGTGTAGAGTTGAACAATGGTTCTTATTGTAGGTCACCAGTCATACAGTCACACAGCACTCATGTTATTGAGTAATATTATTATCTAGTAGGTAGAAGCATTGTGATTTGTAAAGGCGGTGACTTGTTTATTATATGCCACGATTATCATATCTGCCACTCACATACCTTCTACATTGCCTTCCACATACACACAACAAACTCGCATCTCTTTTCCATGGAAATATAGAAAACAATACTCTTCAAAACCATGTTAACCTACGGCGCCGATGTAGCTATTACACTTCATTGCTCTCTACGAGTACATTAAATGGAAATTAAGTATGGAAAAAAACCCAGGCCCGGCGCAATCTAAATGTAAGTAACTCAAGTGATAGGTAAAAATGAGTAATTAAATACTGCATGGGGGGCATCATCGAAATCAATGGCTTAATATGTTTTTTTTAGCATTCTTCTTTACGTTTACGTTGAGGCAAAAGTCTTGTGCTCATAGGAAGATCTTCCAAGACTTTCTAAGAACACAACAAGTTCACAACTGAATTTCCAATTATGTACTATAGCTAGGGCTTTCACGGCTGGCGTCTATCGAAATAACGAAATGGTCCGGGCTCTGGGACCGTGTTCTATTGGATAGTGGGTCCCAACGTTTCGCTTATCTTCTCTGGCGGGCTTCTTCAGGGCTGTGTTTTTTGTCATCAGTTGTCACCTGGCGAGTCAATGGGCGATTATCGCACGAAGACAAAACGCATTCGGGTGATTGTTTCAATCGGAATTGTTCAAGTCGGTCTTACATTTCTTGTAGTTGACTTCCATCTTCTGCAGAGCTTTGGGATAACAGAGGTCCTTGGGTAATGCATCTCAAACACTACCGTTTAATACCAAGCTTGTAACAATATTAAAAAGAGAGACTTCGACCTCTGCTTTAATTTCACATACTTTAAATGTCAATAATCAATAAGCATTCGAAGTATGTAAATAAAACATGAGCCCTTTTATAATAGTATCAATCAAAATGAACTTCGCACCTGGGTGGACCGGAAATAACAATTATACCTATACGGACCGGATATTTTAATATCCCTGATGTAAAACTAAAAATATACCTTACTTAAGTAATCAGTAATCACACAATTGTTATTATTTTTATATTACGACTATGTGTAATATATTCCTAATAGTTTTGCATACATTATACTGTCGTAGGTTCATTGTCGTGGAGTAAAGATTAAAAATATTAAGTAATTTATTCCAATTATTGTAATGGATGGATACCTACTGATTTACAACACGTCTATTGTCTCACTATATAAAAATATACTCTTTTTTTGTGTATGCAACCTTAAGAGTATGCATACTGGCATTTCATAAACGGAATTTTTCTCGAATGTACTGTGTGTAGATTGTCGATGTTGTCGGGCTTTCGGCCTACTTGCTGAGGCCATCTTCAGGACTAATCACTACATTTGTCCTGAAGATGGCCTCAGCAAGTAGGCCGAAAGCTCGACAACATCGACAATCTACACACGGTACACCCGAGAAGAATGGAGAAGAGATTAACAAGGACCGTGAAAATCTACAAAGCTATCTGGGGTGTATGATGTTAGTTCTAGTGTAAACTGTACGATGCTTCTGTTCTGCGTGATTAATATAATACCATATGAAATGATTGTACTACAAGTTGGACAGCACATCGTATTAATCATCATACATTTGTGTCAACTATTATTTCTATATTTAGGTGGCGCTCACTGCTTATAGTCTCTTATAGATATATTGGGATATTATTACTTTTACTATGTAGTGCTTTATTGAGTCATACACTTACTTAATAATAAGATTTTGCAACCTGCTTGGCAACTCAAATTCAAGAAAAATTAATAAATTATATACCCAACTGTATCCTCAATTTAAAAATTCGTAAATACTTGGACGCTTACAAATTTCATTGTCTCAGTCCAGGATTTTTCACTTCAAACAACCCTCGTAAGTAGCAGTTTTTATGACAAAAAAAAACAAATACTCGGTTTAAGGGCATGGCACCAGGAATGACGTCACAGTCTTTTCCCACGGCATTAGAGTTCAAAATCGCGTGACAATCGCATGATAAAATGGTAAAAATAGCGTTTTTTTCCATTTTTTGGGGTTAATTTTGCGTCTATCAAAAAACTTTTACGGTTATTCCCTAGATTTTAATGCATATTGTCAGTACAAGAAAAAAAAATTACTCCGCTACTTTCGGGAAACGAGTTTCCGTCTTTCGGAAAAAAGGTCAGAGGTGTTTTTAAAAATTTATTTTGAGAAATTCATACAAAATATAAAAAATCTTTTACGGTTGTTCCCTAGATAAAGGTTCAATGCATCTATCCTATTTTGTTCCAAAGCAAATTTAGTAACGGTTGTCGAGATAGAAGGTCTCCCGTTTTTAGAAATTTTTGAAATGTCGTTATGCACACTCTTAATATCTGCGAACAGTCGAATCGCTGCATAATGCTTATATAAGGTGACCAACCGTCCTCCTTTTGGAAGGACAGTCCTCCTTTTCTAGGTTCTGTCCTCCCTCCTAAAGTGTCCTCCTTTTTGTCCTCCTTTTCTACTTTTTAACATTTTAAACTAAATAGTCTGTAATTCAAACTAATAAATCTCAAAACCACACGTTTTTTCATCATACCATGAATTCACTAGTACTATAGTATAAATTACATTAAAATGCGTTTGTTTCATAAAAAAAAATTGCCTGCGGCGCTAATTACGTAGGTTTACCTATGTTTTTTATTTTTAACAAAAAATAAACTAGATTTTTATATTATATTACGACCCTTTTTGGTACATTCTTATGACAAAAATTTCGCCTGCGGCGCTATTTACACATTTTTATGCTGTATCCATTTTTTTAATTTTATTGCCTCCCCCGCCTAGTTCTGGCGGCGCCCACGATAGGCTGTACTTTAGGTATTTTTGAATTTTTTTGTCCTCCTTTTTATTTCTAAAAATATGGTCACCTTAGCTTATAATGTTTAACAAGTAGTTATCTCAGCAGATATACAGGAAAGGATGGACTTTCCATCAGGCTTTTGACTGATCATTGGCTGGCTTGATGTGATCACTTTACACTTAAGTAACATTCATCAGTTGCAGTCCATCCATCTGCTCACATTAAGCCAGCCGACGACCAGTCGTAGGCCTGATGTAAAACCCATCATTTGCTGCATATCTGTTGAGATAACTATGTACTTGTTATATTCAACTACGAGAAGTAGAAAATTCCGATGTTCTTTCAAAAAATATAGGTATATCTTGATTATTTACAGTGAAATGTTTAGAATACTGTCAAACTCTGGAATATATTGTGAAACGCTGTTTCCCAATCCATTTGTATGATAATTCCCTGTGAATCAATCGGAATTTCATGTTATAGTCCGAGAGCCCGCTGCTTAATTTATGACGTATCTGTTTTTTGATCGAAATGTGGTACAAATGATAGCTTACCAATAGGGTATTACATCGCACTAGGGTTGCCTATCAAAATCCTGCCGCAACCCCCACTGCCCCCCCCGAAAAGGTCTCTCTTCGCGGTTTTTCGCATTTTGTAGGAATATGGTAAGAGATAGAAGAAAGTAGTCAATGACAAAAATAATCCTTGCTAAATTCTCTACAAAAAATGATAAGTCAATTTTTTCATAGGACTAGTAGTTTACCCGTAATGGCCGGTCGAAAAATAGGATATTTTTTGAAAAAAAAATATTTTTTTTTTGTTTTTTTTTCTTTAACTTTCTTCCACCCATTATCACTAACATTTTATGGAAAAAAATATTTGGCCTGCGGCGCTATATCGCTGGTTATTTTGTGAAAAACTAAATTTTAAGAATTTTCGTCACTGAGTTTTATTCCAATAACTCCTAAATTAATTGATGTATGAAAATAAGTTATAGCTCGTTTTGTAGCTAAGACTATGGTAATTAATTCGTTCTTTGACTATTTTCCTGTAGCTCTTATCAATTTTCAACCAATTTAGTTTAAATTCATTTTTTTAGTTTTTTAAATGAATTTCGGTTTTGGACCGGCTATTGCGGGTAAACTGCTAGTTCTACGAAAAAATTGACTTATCATTTTTTGTAGAGAATTTAGCAAGGATTATTTTTGTCATTGACTACTTTCTCCTATCTCTTACCATATTTCTATAAAATGCGAAAAACCGCGAAGAGGGACCTTTTCGGGGGGGGCAGGGGGGGTTGCGGCAAGATTTTGATAGGCAACCCTAGTGCGATGTAATACCCTATTGGTAAGCTATCATTTATACCACATTTCGATCAAAAAACAGATACGTCATAAATTAAGCAGCGGGCTCTTGGACTATTATACTCTCTTGTATAGTCTATTGAATAATATTACTGAGTGTTTAATAAAAATACTCTGTGATTAATCAATACCATGTTGATTATTCACCATTACTGTTTAGTGTTTACTGTTTAATATAACAGTCAGACTAATTAGTAACATGTGTGTTCTGTCTTCTTGGTAAATGTTAGTAGAATTCTACTAACTACTGTCTACAGTCTACTCGATGTTTCACACAGACTACACTAAGTACATCCAATACAAACATTCAATCAGTCATTTTAGAAAATCACAATTACTGTTGTGTGAGAACATCGGAATTTTCTAAATGTCGTAGTCAAATGTAACAAGTAGTTATAGTAGATATACACTATACACTCAATACAGCAAAGAATGGACTTTCCATCAGGTTTATGACTGATCGGCGGCTGGCTTAACGTGATCACTTTTAAGAGTCGTGACCCAACTATGACGTCACGATAAATTCCCACGGCATTAAGGTTCAAAATGGCGTGAACAATCGCATGATAAATTGGTAAAAGTGTTTTTTTCCATTTTTTGGGGTTAATTTCGCTTCAATCAAAATCTCTTACGGTCATTCCCTAGATAAAGGTTCATTGAATCCACTTTATATTTTCCAAAGCATATTTAGTAACGGTTGTCGAGATCTATGGTCTCCCGTTTTCAGAAATTTTTGAAATGTCAGTGTGCGTACTGATAATGCAGTAATTATCGTTTGATTTTCGGAAAATAAATACCTATATTCATTACAAATGTCGGTTGGTAATCTGGCAGAAACTAGGGGGCCCCGTGGATCGCAATAAGAAGGATGCTAGGCGGATGATCTTTTGTTTTGGCGCCAATTTTCAGATTGATCCCTTTGAATCAGAGTTCATCGACCATGTAGAATTAATAATTAGGCAGGTAATTATAGATGCAAACACAACGTAAGAAGTAGATCATTGAGGAAAATTTGTCTTTTCTTTTTTGCAATGTATTAAATGTAAACATTCATTAATATTATCACACCGACTACCATTAAGAACTGTAAGAGTAAACGTATGGTAAAGAAACTCATAAAAGAATGGTTGCAAAAATGTAACTTTATTTATACATAATCATTTCTCATTGTTTTCCTGTTGTTTTCATGTTGATGTAATGAGTACGCGCCGACAAACCTGGATAAGGTTTGGCGTGACTCTGTATATCAACATGCATACTGTACACTGCTTGATGTAATTAGTAAATGTTTCACAGTTGTTACAATGTATGTGTATGTTAATATTGTTATTATTGTTGCAATAAAGTTTGAAAAAAAAAAAAAAAAAAAAAAAAAAAAAAAAAAAAAACAGCAAATCTTACTAAATAAGGACAGGTGTGCGGGTGTGCATTATGTAGCTCCTGTGTGTGGCGAATTTATTTGAATTTTATGACTCTCCTGTACACGTTTTTCATTTCCCGGATTACACGGGACACTCGCAAACCACAGAAAAAATCGATATTTGTAGAATATACAACGTTTTTTAATTGTAGCTATTTTTTGTAATACATACGAAATTCTTAGTCTGAATCAACAAAATTATGGATTAGGTACATTCTTATTATGTATGGTCTTAAGTAAATACATAATATACATAATATATCAAATAATATACTTACTATTTACTTATTTTGTTTTTCAGAACGACTTATTTCGGTTCAGAGTAAATTTGCCTTTATTAAAATCCATTAGATATCTGTACATACAGTGTAAGTACATAAAAACACAATAACAAAACACTTGTTCTATTCTTTATACAAAATTTAAATAATAATTCGATAAATTACGAACCATTCACAATCTTCTCTTTGATTAATTCGTTATCCAATGAGAACAAAGATTTTAATTCGAATTATAAAAGAACACGAATGCGTTTGTTTTTTCTCGTCATTATAATGACCAATCAACAGGTAGCATTCCACAATTTGTTCTATTTTTGAACAGCGTATATACGATTTTTCTTATTTCGATTTGTTACCGGCTGTTCAGAGACGACACCGTTAAGCCAGACGTCCACCGCGATACACCGAAGGTGATGATTTCTTGGCATAGGTCCTAGACAACGATGAGACTTGTTCTCCCGGGCAGTTGATGTTCAACTTGTTACAAATTCTATTCCAAATTTCTTTATCATCATACTGCGATGTCGGCTCAGGGCACCCGCGGATCTCGATATTGCACTGCTGGCCTGCATATTCGAGGAGATCAATTCTGGCCTCCAAGTGTTGAATATGTTCTTTATTTATTACGGTAGCTTCTTCCAATGTTTTAATTTTTTCTGTTTGTTCTTCCTCTAAAAAAGATATTTTCTTAGATAATTCCACGTAATTTGTAGATAAGGTAGTCATAGTTCTTAATATCTCCTCATTTTGTTTAAGTATGCGATCACATTTATTGTTATAATCGTCAATTCTTTTCTCGATGGTCTTAAAATGCTCAGTAAAATATCGATGCAGCTGTGTGTTGCCCATCCCTATTTCTGTTTGTGTATCGTCATTATCTGTTGTGTGCGCAGGCGTCGTATCACGCTTCATGATTGGATCATGATCAGGCGCAACTTCTCTTCTTCAAAAAATTCATTTTGAAGAAGTATATACCTACCTATTACAGTCTCTAGGGGGGGGGGGGCAGCTGCCCCCCTGACGACGCCCATGACTGTGTCTGTTCCATGTAAATAAATAAAAAAAGTCACCTGTCTGCCTTATGTTGCGTGCTCTAATTGTTGCTTTTCTGTTATTCCAGCTCCAAGAGACTGTGAACACATTGAGTACGCGCGGAGAGGAGTTGCTTCCCCTAGAGTTGGCGTTGCGCGCTCGTAACACGGCCATTGCGAAGACGCTGGTACAGAATGCAGCCGCCCCCGATGCCGGCCTGGCCAAGAGGGGTTTCACTCCTCTGCACAGAGCTTGCAAGATGGCAGACGCCTTTTCAGCTAATTTCCTTGTGGACAACGGAGCTGACGTCACTCTTATCACCAAGTACGTACCATTTTGATTTTATTCCCATCTTGAGATAAAGTCACGTATTAGTGAAGCCTTCGTGTATGTCAAGCCTTGACACTGAAACATTATAATATGTAAAAATATTGATCGAAATCGTACGAATGACGTTATTTCTGGGGCAACATGTAAACTAATATAATATTTAACAGATCAAAGTAAAATTATATAATCTTGTATTCTTGTATAAATAAATCCCTAATCCTGGATACTACAGGGTGTTTCCTTCCGTATGTAAAATCTCTTGAGGGGTGATAGAGGATGAAAAAATAAGAAAAAAAGTTTAATGAATGCACGAGCAAAAATCAACCGTTTTGGAGTTATGGCCTTTTGAAAATTGAAGAGTGTGAAAATTTCCCATTTAGGTTTTCTGAAAATATCTCGCGAACTACTGACGCGATTTTGACAAAAAGAAAAAACATATTTAACATTTTAGGATTTCTACAAGGACCTTAATTTTTGACACCCGTTGTTGAATATAGCGAAATTTTTATTATCAATTTCTTTTTGTGAAAAAAATTATCAATTTTTCGGAAAAACATCAATTTTATAAAAATTCACAAATTGTGTCCAAATGTCACTTGGACAAGGCCTTTATATAAATTCTCTTGTTGCTAAATGAAGTTTTTTCTCCCATTTAGGGATGATGGCAACACAGCCCTCCACTTGGTGGCGCAGCAAGGACCATCAACTCACAGTAAGGAGTCCCTCCACGAGATGTCGCTAGTTGCAGAGAAGATTCTAAGCAAGGGACTGGATCCCAACAGACAGAACAAAAATGGATTGTAAGTTTCGTGCTATACACAAATTCAATCTGAGAATTATACTGCCAGCATGTTTTTCAGAAAGTATGGTTTTATGTTTCTAACAGTTGCTGCAATATTTGCAGTTAAAAAAGGCAAAAAAATCCCAGGCCCGGCGCAAACGCAGTGTGACTCAAGTGATAGGTAAAAATGAGTGTTTAAATACTGCATAGGGGACATCATCGAAATCAATGGCTTAATGTGTGAAATACCTATTCGAAGTTTACAGGGATCACGTGAATCTGCTGGTAAATTTTCGGTTTAATAGCGTAAAATATGTTAGTCCATCTTCATTTTCTTCTTCTTCATCAGCCTTGGTCCCTCCGCAGCTGGATAAAATTAAGAAATAATGATTTTTAAAAGATCGTTGCAACATACTCATTTCTGAATTTAAACAATAGCTGCGTCTCCCGAATTTCGAATAAGTATTTCACACATTTAGCCGTTGATTTCTATGATGCCGCCTATTTAGTATTTAATTACTCATCTATCATTTGAGTTACATTTCCCTTTAGGCCTATATCCAGCAGTGGAAGGACCAAGTCTGATGAAGAAGAAGACGGGCTACCTTATACTTATCATATTATACGCTTTTATACCGCATTTGTAACTGTTTAATGCTCCTTTTACTAATACATTCATGTGACGATGTGACACCTGTAAACTTCGAATAGGTATTTCACACATTTAGCCATTAATTTCGACAATGCCTCCTATGTAGTATTTAATTACTCATCTACCATTTGAGTTACATTTCGTTTGCGCCGGGCCTGGGTTTTTTTTTGGGCATTCTCCTTATTGAATTGGAGTAAAATTGGAGTAAAATGGGTGTGATCTGTATTGTTTATCAACATTTAATATATTTATCAAATTGTTGTTATTAAAATCTATTACTCTACTTGTAGCACTCCGCTTCATCTGGCCATAATGTCGAGGAACTCTCTCATCTTTGATCTGCTGCTGAAACACGAGAGATTAGACGTAAACCTTCGGACGACCAACGAAGAACATTCCCCTCTCTACTACGCTTTAGTCAGTGACAATCAGATAGTCAATGGATTGACGAATTCAGATCCTTTCGAGTCACCGACGAGCAACGAAGACGAATACAATCCTTTCGCCAAAGATGAATCGTCCCCCAAAAAAGGAAGCGTGACATCACAGAATCCGTTAGATACCGGTTTTGCTAAGAAACTAATTGAGAAAGACTGTCAATTGAATCCGATGTATTCCACGTCGTGGGACAATTTGCTGATTCTCTTAGCTAAGAAAAGATGTGAGGTGAGTTTTTCAATTGTTTTCATTGTGTTTTACTTACTATTGACTATATATCGGGAATTTGGGTGCCACTTGCCTGATGAGGTGCAATAAAACCTTACTAATCCTTTAATTCCATAGATGGCTCCTGAGCAAAAGTATTATTTTTCTTCGTATTTAAATTACAGAGGTTCTTTACCTGAAATCTGTACAACCATCAATATCTATAGGGGAATAAAACAATAAGTGAAGTGTAAATAACAAATTCCACGTAACTTGTATCAGCGTGCATTATGCAGGTAGTATTAGTAGTACAACTGTTTGGCATCATTCTTAAACTGTTTCAATTCTTCCAGGATTCAGCCATATTCCTCTGTCAGCACCTCACTGGAAACATGGACCATGCCAATGCCGAGGGTTACACCGCCCTGCACGTGGCTTGTCAGGAGGGACTTTCCAAATTGACGTCCGTTCTTCTCGAGAAATCTGCCAATCCCAATTTACAATCTTCGTACGGAGAAAACACAAGCGTAATTTATAGGTATATATTATAATTTTGATAACTTTTTTCACAAAGATTTTTCTATTTTATTCTATCCCCTCACGCCGCATCCCTTGCGGGGTAGGCAGAGAGAACAGATCGCCAGACTTTCCTATCCTTACACACACTTCGTGCCTCCGTCACATTCATGCAATTAATTATACGCACTCTACGATTCCTAATCAGTCCTTTAGAATCTGGTCTACACGGTTGAGCCATGCCGTTCTTGGACGGCCGCGCTTCTTTTGATTTGACAAAACATCTGTGTTCTATTCGTGAAGCTCTATCATGAGACCGAACACGAGGGTATGCGGTGTCTGGATCCTCTCGATCACTCGGTGTCTCCCATTACTTGAACTCGACAACTTATGATTTGAATTTATTTTCAAATGCCCTTTCATACGATACCACACACGGCCCCATACAACCCTTGAATCCCCTCATCAGCAAAATTTCTTAAAAGGTTCTGCATTTCCAGAAGTTTCTACCACACAGTATTTTGTTTCCAGATAGCAAGGTATTTGTATACCAAGTTTGGTTGAAATCACTCCAGGCGTTTCAGAGTTATGGTGGAACAAACATACATACCCACATTCGTACATCCATTTTCATTATATGTAAGATGAAAGTTAGTCACGATAGACCTACTCTGGTCGCAGTAACACAGAGGATAAACGGTCCCCTGACCTAACAAGAAAAAAAAAAGATGAAGGTTTAACCGTTTTTTCTTTCCCCAGGCAAACCCCTCTCCACCTGGCTGTGCTGCACAACAGAGAAGATTGCATCATGTCCATTATAGAAAGGAAGAGACTCCTGGAGAAGACCATCCCCAGCACTGATAAGACTGCCAACATTCTGATTCCTAACTTTGGGCTCAAAAACTCTGAAGGAGATTCCTGCCTTAGTTTGGCCCTTGGTGAAGGTAAGTCTGGTTATTGAAAGAAAATCCCGTGGGCTTAGGGCCCTCCACATCCCCGGGTAGCTCAGGCGCATTAATAGCGACCTCTTTACCCCCACTTGTAGGCAAATCTTATTAAGAGTGAGCCCAGGGTTAGCCTTAAGTCAAGTTATAAAAAAAATTGGTGATGCGCTTTTATAATATTAGTAACCTTGAGCTGGACAAAATATGACTTACAACATGAATTTCTATTCCAGCACCCTTTCATACAATACACAACCCGTGGATTCCGTCAAAAGCTTTACATCTTTTTTGTCTCTGGAAAAGGCTGATCCAATGTGATACAGAATCTTAAAATGTCATCTAGTTTACACAATTGGTGAAAGTTTCAGAGTTCCAGGGCAGTGATGGATTATGCAATTGCGTAGGGCCCCCGAGATTTGGGGGAGCCCCAAATTATCAAACAGGTTCATCACTTCAGACATTTTGGTAAAAAAAAATTGCCTGTGGCGCTATTAATTCCGTGGGTTTTTGACTCTATTTTCGTACTTATTATTGTTTGACCCATTGTTTATTTACACAATCTCACATAAATATTTCTCCTGCGGCGCTATTACTCACCTTTTTTCTGTGCCACATGGGAGGAGGCCCCAAAATCTGTCGTTGAGTAGGGCCCCCGGATGTCTAGGGAAATAGTTAAAATTTGACTGTTTTTTTTTTAAATGAATCTGGGTTTGTCGAATTAAATCCAAATACATCTTTGTACACTTCACAGAAAGCTTAAAAGCTTGTGTTTGAACCCGCGCCCACTTGATTAACAGTCGAGCGTGTTACCAACCCGGCTATCAACCACCTCGAACTGTACCTGTTATCTTCCTAGCCCCATTAAATAGTGTAATAAATTGTGATTCCAGGACGTCTGAAGCTCGTGGCTCCTCTAATTCTGGGTGGTGCAGATGTTAATGCAAGGAACGGTAAAGGTTTCACATTGCTGCATCAAGCCATCATGAAGGAAGATTCCAAGACGGCATTGTTCTTACTCGACCACGGTGCTAATATGAATGCTTTGTAAGTTGAATGACAAATACAGTTTTTACTAAATGATTAAGACACTGTCACGATTCAAGATGGCGGACAAAAATTGTTTGCAAGTGTTGCCACTAATATAGTTGCCAAAAAGCTACACGTAGCGCCCTCATCGAAACTATTTTTTTGACAGACACGTTTCCTGCCCGATTTTAGGCATTGAATAGATTTTATTGTTCTCTAATCATCCGTAGGCCCCATTTAAGGCACTTGGAATCGTCGGGTTTACATATTAAACAAACATCACAAAATCAAATGCAGCAAATCAATAAACAGTTACAGCAAAAAATAATAAAATCAATAAACACATGGTGACAAAACAATACTTAAAACAGATGTGGTTTAGGTTAATGAAAGTCTGGATGTACAGATAAATCACTCGTTGACGGGTGGATTGCCGTTAATTAAAAAAAAATTTATCCAGAACTACATTACGTCAATGACAACAGAATTTGAGAAAGAAATCAGTATAAAACAGAGACATTTTATTATTCAATGCAGGTCTGCATCATTATTCAATGGACCAAAACTGCATTTCATCGACAATAAATCCTAGCATTTGTATTCAATGCCTAATTTCATACATTTCCGATAACATCCATACAATTGACTGGATTATGTTGTGTATGATATGCAGGACTGAGGAAGGTGAGACACCGCTTCAGCTGGCCATTCACTGTCGGCTGGACTTGCTCGTGGAAGGGATGTGCATCCGAGGAGTGGACATGGGGCGCTTGGATCAGCACGGCATACCGCCACTGTGGGCTGCATTAGATTCCGGACAAGAGGAAGTAGCTAGCGTAAGTAAAAATTATACTTCAATAATTTGTCTTGTGTAGACATCGTAGTATTCCTACAACGGTGTAGGAGAATTAAGGATGAACATTGTCAGGCTTACAACCGACCTCGGCTGCCTTAAGTGATCACTTTTACACTCGAGAAACATTCGCCATTTCACTTCATCCCGGCTGGGATTCCAACCCATTTTTTTTCGTCTCGCATAGTAGGGATCTTATCCACTACACCACGAGGAGTGACGGCTGTGTTGTTGAATTCCGTATACATTAAGTACCTACGTATTGTTGCCATTCACACTGTTGTAAGAAGAGGTGGTATTTTTATATACACATCCGTCAGACATTAATCGAGCGGAGGGAGTGGCGGAGGATGCAGGAGTGGAAGGAGCGGTGGTAGCCGGATTACTGGACATGTCGATGTACTTAAGTGCCGGATTACCGAGACTGTACTGTACTCTCAATGTGTGTACGACTGTGTTATTCGGGTGTGAGGAGGGACTTTCAATGTACTCTCAATTACTTTTAGCATTGAGAGGTGATGATTGTAAGATACAGGAACATGTTGTAATAATTGTTGAATTCCTGTCCAGGTACTGATTAGGAATGGAGCAGACTCAGACTGCTGGGGCCCGGGACCTGACGGATGTCTCCAGACTTTATTACACAAGTGAGTTGTGCATTACATTACTCTAGAGATTTAGAACTCACAAATCTTTATGAATTTTAAAACTTGAAAATGAGATTATTTATGTCGTGAAGTTCAGAGTACGTTTTCTACAGTGATGATATCTAAAATACAGAAACATGCATTTCACTCAAATATTTTCTGCTAACAAATTAATTTGTATACAGTAATATAACAAAATAGTTATTTATGCTCCAAATTTCTTCTTCCCCTCCTCATCTCCCTTTGTTTAATCATCCATTTTATATTAATTTGTCATACTTTTATATTTGAAGAGCAATAGACGAATACAAAGAATCTCTGGCACAGTTCCTCATAAGATCGGGCTGCGATGTGGATTCCCCGAGGAAGTATGGCCCCAATGGAGAAGGTGGAGACATGGTGTCTGAGCAGAGCAGTCCCCTGCATCTGTGCTGCACGTGGGGACTCACCAACGTAATACAGGTAAACAATATAAACTAAACTATTACATTTTACATACACATCGATATTTTTGCAATGAATTATAGCACGTTCGTGAGCTCACTACAATATCACACGGTTTAGTCTCATAGTTCTGGAAATTATTTGCCCTTTGCTACGGGGGTACGTGCGAGTGTCAGATTTCGATGAGATCGACCTACTATCGTTTACTGTGTAATGGCGTTCAATGTTGTTGTTCCATGATGTTTTTTTCAGTTTCGATAACTTGTTTCTTTTGTTTTTCATATAGTGTTTTTGTTCATCGTGTTAGCCAGGGTAAATTACCTACTCTTAGAAGTATGTTATGTTGTTTTTTTTCGTGTTTATTATTGTTTTGAATTGTAACTTGTTCTGTGTACACTCTTCGGCACAAAGGCTGAACGCTGTAATGCCAAAGAGTGTAATATTTTACTTAAATAAATAAATTACTACTGGATTAGAACACCGACCAAAATGTTACCAATGCCCCAAAATAGTAATGTTATTTTGTATTTCAGACTTTATTGGAGCACGGTGTGAATGTAAACTGTCGTAACGTGGAGGGGAAGACTCCCCTACACGTTGCCATAGAGAACCAACACCCTGAGATCATTAACATGCTACTGCAACATCCTCCCATTGATCTCTCCCTCCGTGACAAGCAGGGTCTCTCTCCCTTCGCCACGGCCCTCACAGTCAGGAACAACAAAGCGGCCCAGGCTATATTGGATATTTTACCCTCCGCTGCTGAACAGGTAATCACTTTCGATCAAATACCTACAGTATTATTATTATTGATTTTGGACAAGTAGCCTAGGCTGATTGATTAACGATTTTGGTATTATATCTGTAGCTGAGAGCAACTGCACAATACTGT